>JAKJHU010000926.1:0-107187 GCA_022316685.1 Progne subis subis | reverse complement strand
CTCCATGTCTCTCTTGTTCTGAGGAGCCCAGAGTTGGACACAGCACTCCAGATGTGCCTCACCTGGGCTGAATAGGAACACCCCCTTGTCTTCTGGTAATGTTCTTCCTGACACAGCCTGGGATGCCATTGGCCTTCTTGACCAACAGGACACACTGCTGGCTCATGGACCCCAGGGTCCCTCTCCTCAGAGCTGCTTTCCAGCAGAGCAGCCTCCAGCCTGTGCTGATGCCTGGGGTTACTCCTCCACAGTGAAGAACTCTGCATTTGCCTTTACTGAACTTCAGAAGATTCCTCTCTGCCCATCTCTCCAACCTGTTCAGGTCCCTCTGAAAGGCTGCACTCTGGGGTATTACACACTGCTCCCAGCTTTGTGTCATCTGAGAAGGCATCTGTCTCTTTGTCTGAGTCATTGATGAATAAGTTAAACTCTGAGCCTAGTATAGAAGTCTTGGGGGACACCACTCATGTCAGGAAGTGATAGATTTCCAATTAGACCCTGTGCCTCTGATTGTGACCCTTTGAGATCTATTGTTCCACCAGTTCTCAAGTCATCTTACTGTCCACTCACTCAGGCCACACTTCCTGAGTTTGCATATGAGATTATTATGAGATGCATTGTCAAAATTCTTGCTAAAGTACAGGTGCACAACTATCCAGCTAGTTGTATCACTGTAGAATACTGTCAGGCTGGTGACACAGATGAATAAAGTTAGATGGAAGGTATCTCACAGTCAAAAGCAATTTTATAGTCAGTGAAATCAAATGGCAATAAAATTTTCTTGTACTTCAATTTTGCATTTTACTTATTTTCCCTTTTCCTCACAATTTGCTTTTTAAATCAAAATATTTATGTTTGAAGTAGGTTTGTGATGTAGATACATAAAAATAAATTAGAAGCAGTATTCAAAATTATAATTTAGGTGGACCCTAATGTTCTTGATAATTTTAGAAGATTTTTTTAAACAGTTTTCTGTTTCTTGTCTCACTGCTACCTGCTTTTGCAGTAGTGCTTAGTACATTCAGCAATAAGCTGCATCTCTCTGATCTTAAATATAACTTGAAAACAATAATCTGGGTGAAACCTGTGCACATTTCTGTCTTTGGTACCCCAAAAAACACCAACAAAATTTTTTAAATGGTGATATAGCAACAGAATAATTAATAAAATGGTATCCAATAATGTCATAGCACAGAGAGGGAAATGAAGGTACCAAACTTTATACAGCATTGGTCAAACGTTCCCGCAGTTGGAAATTTATGCATATAACCCGTTAATGAATACTTTGCCGTTTTATTTTAGTATCTGTGTTATAAGAACTTCATATAAATGATATCCCTGCAAAAACAGCAATGAACTTCACATTATCCAGTATAGCTTAGCAATATTTCCCTTAACTCTCTGTTTATGGTTATTCTGAGCTTCTGTAGTCAGCCCTCAGTGTTCCATGTCAAGTGAAATCTAGAAAAATACAGAAATAGATTTTGCAAAATTTAGGCATTACCACTCCTTAAATCCATGACAAATATAGAATTTCTATTGATGTATATATTGATAAGTATATGAGTATATTTTATATTTAAACAGCCCATACACCAAATACAATAGCGTATACATATAAGTAACAATACTCTAATTGCACATAGTTACATATTACGTATGTGTTATGCATCAAAATGAATATATTGGAAAAATTGTAGAGGAAAAGAAATAATAATTTTTGTATCTTCTCTCCAAAATCCTTTGGTTATTTAAAACTAAGGAGCAACTGTAGACTTTATTCCAGAGGGTAGCATCATCTCTCTGAATGTCCCAAAGGCACAGTTTTTTAACCTTGGAACCATTAGAACTATTAAACTCAGAGAATGACAGCCAGAAAAAAAAGCAGGAGGGAAGAAAAATTAAAGAAACCATATTAGCAGTCTACAGAGCATGAACATGAAAGGAAAAAAATTAATCCCAACAACAGAAGTGGAAGGGAATACAGGGAGAAGGAAAACTGATGAGAGCTGTGATGTCCTTGATTATTTCCTTTCCAGTCACTCCTTAAGTAATCCACATTCTGGCAAACACATGAAACCATTTGAGGTAGAACTTGGAAACTAGACTTAGTGACTTCAGTTCTCATACAAATCTCTTACTCACTGCACTGAGAATTGTGTCAGAAGAATACAAACACAATAAAAGCATACTTCTGCCCATTATCTGGAACTTTTAACTCTTGACCCAGTTCCTTGAATGATATAACAGGAGAAAGAGTTAGACTTTTCCACTCACTTTGAAGAAAACATATACTTCTATGGACTTAACAGTGTTTCTCTTTGAAAACTGGCAACCTTAAACCACAATCAGATGTAAAACACACTCACTGCGTACAGAAGTTCATCCCTCTGTTCTCAAATGTTTAAAGCTTTTCTTTTTCAATTACCTGTTCAATATGGAACATTTATTCTTCCTTCACTGTAGTGGCAGGACATAAATGTGACTTACAAGGATTTTCATTTTTTGTCTGAAAGCTAAGCAAAATCTGTTGTTTTCTTTCAAAAATTACTAATGTCTGGGACAGCTGCTATGACTCCTTGAAGCTAGATAATGTATCCAGGTTATTTAAGTGTTCATTCTCCGTGTTTATATGGGAAGTGGAAAATGTTAATATGATCTGTGTGAAAAAGGAGTACTTTTGAAATATTCAAAATGATATTACGTAATCAGTAGAGGAAGATTTGGAAAAGATTTGGTTCAGAGTGTATGCATAAGACAAATGTGATAATTTTCATATGGATGATAATTTTTAAAACACATTGCAGGAAAAATATGTAATATCCATATTTAGCTCAACAGAAAATTTAGACAAAGAAACTCCTAGAGAAACCTTTACCAGAACTCCTTTAAAGGAGTGAGTTGCTGTGGGTTGTCACAGATACTGTGTAAGAATTCTATTTCAAGGTAAAACATAAGAACAAATAACTTGTTTGCCTGAGAAATGTCTTGGTTTAACAATGTGAATTTGGAATTTCCATTTTAATTTTTCAGTGACCTATTTTTTAAATGTAAAATACATGAACTCTAAGAAATAAGCATCAAAACACTGTATTTTCAAAAACTTGAAACAAGGTAATTTTTTTTTTTTTTTTTTCTTAACTAGGAAGTTTTAGATGCTAACTGTCATAAGAACACCCAGTTTATAAATCTAAAGTTGTTTACCAAACAAATCTTTCAGGCTCTCAGCAATCCTATTACCAGTTAAAGAAATATGAGGGATGTTAAATTGTTGCAGCTCTTTGTTTGCTATTTACTGTTTAGATTGATGTATATGCGTTTTAATGGATGAAATGGCAGAGGTAGAGGGAATTTGCACAAAAAATTCTCTTCTGAAGCTTACAACAAGACTCCATCTATGGGGAGCATAAGGTAAAACACGGGAGAAGGTAAAAAAAGTGGAAGCTTTTAGTTGTATCATTGTTTTCAAAAATGACAGCCGAGAATTCAGCTCACAGATGATACACATTTCATTTAACCTGGTTTTTAGGACAAAAATAAAGTACCTGCAATTTACCAGCTTGGTAAGGCAGTGTGAGGATAGCGGTCAGTGGCATGCAAAACCAAGTGCACCAGCTCCCCAGATGAAGCATGCTGTTACGGGCACCCAGATGGCTGCCACCCTCTGCTCTCAGTGTAAGGAGGGGATGTTCTCACTGGACATCTTATACCTCACCTGTCACATTCTGCAGAGCTCAAAAGAACCTCATGAGAGTGACAAGCCTTCCCTTATGCACACACAGTTTTCACTTCCAGTAGGTAGGAACTGATGTGAAAGTTTTGAATGTTCATATTCAATGATAGTTTCTGTAAGACATTTGGTAGCATTCTCCAGCCTTCTGCACATTTTCTCAGCATCAACACTGTATGTGAATATGAGCTGGCAGCACAAACATTTCCTCCCATCCAATAAAAACACATTTTCAGTTGTTTTAGTGCACAGGGAGGATCTGTAGAGAAATTCTTCCCTCAGACCCAACTGTATGGACTTATTAGCACCAGTAGTTTTCATGGCTTTATACCTAAAAGCAAAATACAATCTGTTAAATATCTACCTTCATATATAAGGAACTAAATGTGTTTAGTTAAGAAGTTAAGATGCTTGAGTGAACTCCAACCCTCTTATCTGCAACAATTCTGTACATCTGACAGTAGGCCTGCTTCGAGCTCAGTGATCATTATTTCACAGAATAGTGAGGCTCCACCAAACAGAACTGTATCTATAAAACATTTTAATGTCAGTGTTCCCAAAAGCATACCCTCAAAAGTTCCATTTGTTCTATGGTGCTCTTTAGTCTTAATTCATTTAGCAAGTATAAACAATGAGCGGGAGTATATTTGCAAGATACCTTTTAGATTTCAGTCTTGGGAAAAAAGGTCTTATCTTGCTGGATCGTGTCTGGAGGAGGGCAACAAAGCTGGTGTAGGGTCTAGAAAGTAAACCCTAGGAGGAGAGGCTGAGAGAGCTGGGAATGTTCAGCACGGAGATGAGAAGGTGCAAGGGAAATCTTGCAGCTCTCTATACCTACCTGAAAGAAAAAGTGTAGTAAGACAGATATTTGCCTCTTTTCTGGGCAACTTGTGACAGAACGAGTAGAAATAGTCTCAGCCTACACCGTGGGAGATTCATACTGAAGATCAGGAAAAAAGTTTTCACTGAAAGGGTGGTTAAGCAATTGGAATGGCCTTTCCAGGGAGCTGATGGGGCCACCACCCCAGTCCTAGAAATGACTGGACATGGCATTGGGTGCTTTGGTTTAATTGGTGTGCTGATATTCAGTCAAAGGTTGGACTTGGAGATCCTGGAGGCCTTTCCCAAACTTAATAATGCTATAATTTTGACTTTTCTATATAAAGCTGTTTGATCTTTTTCTGTATAAGGCTCTAATTGACATTATTAAAGGTCGGGGATCTGATGCTTCAGAAATTGAAATGCATATGTAATTCTAAGCAGTTGTTTAGGTCCCTTAATACTAGTAATACTCTTAGTAATACCCTTATAAGAAAATAACATTAATATATGTAAAGAACATAATTACAGAATTTTAGCCAGAAATGTATCTCCATATGTTATAAAATCATACAGACAGTGACTGAAAAATCTCCAGGTTCTTTTTCCTGGGACAAAAGAGGACCAAGACAGTTCAAATCTCAAAGACAAACCTGTGTCAGTGCTCCCAAAATTTTCACACTTCATATGGTGTTTCAGCAGGAATTGGACACTGTACCTTAAAACAGAATAGTCGGTGACCAGAGATCAAATCCTCTTCTGCTATGGCAATGTCACTACTGCTCTCTGTGTTTCATTTAATAAAACCCACTTATGATCAGTGAATCCCTTGAAATCAGTTGACGTAAACACACATTTTAGACTGGTATTATGTAAAGGTAGTACCATTTCGCTGTGTAGCACAGCAAGCTGAAATCTGTACAAAAGAAATAACCACAATATATAGTTAATTGAAAGTGGTATAGAATCTACCTATGAACATAACCTGGCAGAAAAATAGAATTTAAAAAAATCAATTAAAACAAAGTTTTTACAGAATAATTGACTTTATTTAAAGTAAATTATATTTATTATTAAATAAATAAATCCTTTATTAATGAAGCATTAAACCATTAAATTATAATCTTCATAATTTTCAAATGAGAGGGTTTTGTGTCCTTCCCACTTATCAGACATCAATAATACTATCTGGATAAAGGACATACAGAAATATGAAAAAAAAAAATACTTTAAAGAAAAAAGAGTGAGAAAGGTAAAGATAAAAGTAGGAAGAGTCTTTGCAGGTAGCATCTTTTTTTTGGAAGAATACCTGCCAAAGTATATGATATTGCCCATGCACAGATATTCACAAACTAATATTCATCATGTATATATATGAAGTTTGAAAAATCTTGTACAATGTGTACAATATATCAAATACAACACACTATTCAGAAGTTCATTGGGTCCTTTGAAACACCAGGAATCAAAATTTTCAACACAAGTTGCCAGTAAAAGTTGTTTTGATATAATGCTGACACAATATGTTGTGAGAACTTTGTATTAAAAAAATGTTTTGTAATCATTAAAAACATGCAATTTACAATCTAATTGAATCTATATGAACATATTGTTTTCTTCATTTTTTAAGGAACGTATATACTATCTTTTCAATCTAGTGTTTTTGAAAGAGGGTAACATGCAAAAAGAGTACATAGAAAATCTGTCACCTTGGCTTGAAACCTCTTTGAAATTCAAGAATCACTGTTTGCTCTCTATAATGACATTTTTCTATTGAAGTCAAATGTGTCCATATAAAAATTAATTACACATTTAAATGTGTTTAAAGTTGCCCAAATAAAAACCTGTTTTACACCATCAAAAACTCTTCTCTCAACAATGTTAGAAATGACAAGAAATGGAAAATTTCTGTTCTGTTTAGTCTCACATGCTAACTTATCTCAATACATACTCACTTTGTATTGTCTCAATCAATAAAGATAGGGCTGCTAAATTCTTTTGTCTTATTTTATGAATTACCTTCCTATTGCTGCATAATAGTTTGTATTTATCTTTGAAATTTGTGGTTTTGGTGAAGTAAGGGGGCAATATTTCATAAGGTCTTAAATGACTATGAAATGAACAGATGATTTTTAAACATTACTGAAAGAAGACTGATTGAGGGGAAAATCTTATCTTGTATATCTGTAAGGACACAATCAATATTTCCCCAAAGTCTAGCTTTTCCTGAAGACCCAGCTGTAAACTCTAGGAACTGCTAATGGAACTGTTGAACACAATCCCATATTTAATAAACCCCAGCAATATTAGTGGTTAAAAAAAAATCATTAAGACTGTAAAGTCAAACACACAGTGATGCTGTCCCAGAATTGGAAATGAATATGCAATCCTTACCTATCTTGCTTTAAACTCCTACTATAAATTTGCCTTTTTCATGGTATAGAAAACTTTCTTGAATCCCAGATTCAAGTAACTGTCCCAAAAAAGG
The DNA here is from genome assembly GCA_022316685.1 of Progne subis subis. Taxonomy (NCBI): domain Eukaryota; kingdom Metazoa; phylum Chordata; class Aves; order Passeriformes; family Hirundinidae; genus Progne; species Progne subis. Next base: position 100,150 of record JAKJHU010000926.1, on the reverse strand, counting down.
GATAATGGAACTTCTCAAAGGGTAGGTTAACCATTTTTTTAAGGCAAAAAGATAATATTTCTCCTCTGAAATAATGCAAATATCTGAACTTCTTTCAGAGAATTGACGAGGAGCAAATTATTCAGAGCAGTCTGCAATGAACACTCAGTTTTGTAAAATTCCAGTCCACATGGCTAGGTTTTAACAAATGTATAAGTATATAAGAAAAGCTCCATAATAAGAATTTATGGATAATTTTGTCTATAAACCATTGTCTTTTCAATCCCATGAGTAAAGTTAAGCTTCTCAAATAAATGCACACAGGATCAAGATCTTATTTTAAGTCATTGTAAACAAAAAAATTCTGCTTCATCTGTTTCTTTGGGGCAACAGGACTTTTATGAAATTTATTTATGAGAAGATATGCATTATCCAAATCTAAGAGTGTAAATAGAACCAAAAATTTCTGTAAGCCTAAAATCCAATTAATCTGTGATAAATCTGACTTCTGCAATATTTTTTCCTTCTATAAAGTGTCAGCTCACCAAGGCCAGCTAAATTCTTATTCTTTTTTCAAGGTTCATGCGTTCTCCATCTAATAAACAAAAATAAAGCTGTTTGTTTCACTTTGAGTTGGATCTCTTTATGAAGATACAATTTAATTGCTATTTAGCTCTGAGTGCAAATTGCAGAACAGGAGATCAATTAATTTGAGTAAAGAAGAATAAATCCTACATAAAAAGCAAAGTTTACATTGAATTAACAGAAGAATAGCTGAGCTCTCCCTGTTCTGAGTATTGAATGTCACTTCCTTCAATCCCTGCCTGAGGAGAATAAAGGTCTTAGCCATGCTCTTATGATGTAGGCCACTGGGCTTTTGTTTGCTGACTCTTTCTGTTTTGCCATCCCTTGCCATTTTTTGCAGATTATATGAGAGTATGAAGTGCATTTTTAATATCTGTAGAAAGAGAACTGGTCTATCCACAAATTTGTCATTTCCACACCCACAAATTCAATGCTAAATCACTTAAGTGTTTTCTGGAGTCCTGAGAGGAAAGCTCAGGTGAAAAGTGTTTTTCACATTTTAAATACTGGGCATAAGTGTCTTCTTACGCCACTTCCAAATGACCAATTCCTCTGAACAGGACTGCAATAATTCTAATTATCTCAGCAGTGGGCTGTCTTCTTGTAATCTTATTAATTTCTCTTTTTATATTCAAAGAATAAAATGTACACTAGAGAGAGATTTCATGCATCTTGGATAGCAATCCAAAAGAGACAGGATGAATCTCTTTATGGAGAGGTCTGTTTCGTTCCCTTGAGCACAGAGGAGCCTTAAAGACTTAAGGTACAGAACTTAAGACACTGGTTCAAGTTAGAGAATACAACCAGTCTTCTGGGAGAACCTTTTATTGGTATAAATCTTAAAAGATCCAAAGTTGCACTTAAGTATATTTTAGGCCTTCTCAATCAGACTTCTATTTTTCACACATTTTATATATTAAAGCTTATTTACAGTTTTTAGGGCTTTTTGGTTTGTTAGTTTGGTTTGTTCATTTGGTTTGTTGTTTGTTTGTTTTAATTGTCCAATGCTATTTTTAACATTATTTTCATTGTATAGTGCCTGATGTCTATCCTACTGTACCTAATTGCAAGGTAATTCTTTGTATAGATTTCCAAGACAAGTAACTATACTCCAGTTAACACATTTTAACAGGATTTTTGCAGAAATTGCTCTATGTTAAAAGTCACAACATTGCTTGGGTTTGTTTTCCCTCAGCATCCAGACAAATGATCAAAGAAGCCTGACAATCTTTCTGTCAGTTCTTTCTTTTGTAACTTCTGCCTTTGTTCAGACAGAAGATCTGTAGTGGTGTATTCTTCATCATTTATTGAAATTATGTGTCTATCAGAGACAGCAGGATATCAACCACTATTAGCAGAAATAAATGTGGAATTGCCCACATACAGAAGTTACTAATAACTTGACTCTCAAAGCAGATCATTACTTAGTTTAGGTGAGAGGTGAAAAATTGTTTTGCAGAGTGCAATAGTTTTCTGCCTAAAAATGTAGTCTTAATGAAGTCAAAATATTCTGCTAGAGAACAGTTTTGGTTTATTTAAACAAACAAACAAACAAACAAACAAAATTGTTTTCACTCTTTCCAGTTTTATAATGTCAGAAAGTGTGATTTTCTCACTGTAAATGAGTTAATTTAGATTTTTATAATCTTGTTTTCTTATATTTTACTCTTATACTAAAATTTTTAATATATTTAGATAGTTTAACACCAGGTATGTATTTTTGTGATGCTTGGAATTATCAATACTTCCTACCAAAATTTTTCAGAAGGTCCAGCCAAGGAAGATTTGAACACATTTTTTGTTCCAAATTAGGTCTTTAAGAAACATATATGCTTAAATCACACAGAAAAGGAATTCTAAGTAAAGAAACAGAAAATATAGGATAAAGGAAAAATGCTCCATAATACTGTCCCATAGTCTGTTGTGATCGGGATACGCAAATCAATCACACGGAGACAAGAGATTTCGCAGGGCAGAGTTGTTCCTGCAAGAGAGCCCAAGGCTGAGCCAAGGCTGAGAGCCCCTCTGCCTGTTTATTTCTTACTCTTTATACATTTGTGGGTCTGGCTGTGGATTGGCTTCTGGAGTTATCACCTCCCAGCCGAATGGCCAGACCAGCTGTCAGTTACAATTGTTTTCAGGTGAGAAATATGCAAACAAAGGACAGAGAATGAAAAACAAAGGATTTGTTTATGTTACATGTGTGAGAAAAAGCAGAAACTGCTCCTAATATTGTGCAGTAGCTAAAAGGTCTGACTCCATTTTATGAACAATCAAAAGGCTTTTAAAAACTCAGAAAAACCAGGGTGACAGTCTGTAATGCATCCAACCAATAAAGCAGAATCAAGACTATATTCTTATCTTCAGATATTCATATAATACTCTTTTGCTGCATGATCATATTCTTTTGAGGGAGTTTTACACTTCAGTTTGCAGCTATATTTATTTAAAGATTAATCTCTTAGAATAAAGTCCATCATTATCAAAATTGCTGTGTGTATTAAATTATATGAAGTCCTATTGCTACAATCAGCTCAAAAATATATATGCACAAATAAGTACAATAGTAGTTTAAGAATTAAACATTCAGGCTTATTCCCACATATAAATACCTTTTTATATATAAATATATATATTTTAGTACAAAAAGTTTAAGAAACAAAAAAGACTGTTAACAGACTGTGAAATTGAAAATTTTGAGTTAAACTCATAAAGGGGTCAATATTGAGGAGAGATTATTTTTAACTGATATGAATATTTCATGGAGTGTTTTTGAGAAAATATCACTTCTGTAAAGCAGCATAATGAACAAGTGAAATGCAACTGATTTGAACTGACAGTAATCTATAGGATTTTTGGAAAAATCACAACAACCTGCCTTTCTATGGCCAATTTCACTAGCGGTCGTTTCAGTAAAGTATAAATATATATTATGAACACCATCACATTTCAATTACCCTAATTTTCATCTATGGTATTTAAGGACTGTATAAAACACTGCACTCTGATTTTTTAAACTTTATGTGATAAATTAAGATGCAGCAGATGTCTAAGTTAAAGGTGTTTTTGTTTCATATCGAAATTTTCTTACAGACCATTTGTCTTTCATTCCTTCTTCTTGCCTGTGTGCACATGGAAATAGCTGGGAAAGATTTAAAAAAATACATATTGTGGTTTGTAAATGTGTCTTGCCAGCTTTGAGCTTGTCTGTTTGTCCCAAATCTCTCTATTCCAGTTCAACAATCACCTCCTGCCAGATTTGGCTTTCAAAATTAACATATTTTGTATATGACATATGTTTGAAATTAGCACAAAATACAGCCAAGAACTGGAAATTAACAAGGAAAAAAGTTATTTTAGCTAACATTTGGGAGCCAGGAAATACTTTGTTGGCTTAAAACATTAGGACAGGCTATTGTCTATTAAATTAAATAAATTCAATATGTAGCCTACAAATTGTCATCACCACATCGTCTGTTTAGTTATACATGCATTATTTTTTCCCTTTTTTCATATGTACATTAGATATCTGTGTGTACTTTTGTACTATAGATGAAGAAAACATCACACATGCCCCTCATGTTAAAAGTGGTTGTAAAGACTTGAAAACCTTGCAGTACTGTCAGAGCCAAAAATTTCTGCTTCTCATTAAGAACTGGCATATTGTTCTTGTCACACATATGCACTAAGCACGCCACTGTGGTCACCGGGCTCTAATCTTTGTTGCTGCTGCTCATTTGGAAACAAAACAGCATTTTCTTTTGTTTGTGCAAGACTCCTGGGCATAAAATCTTGGATCCTTCTTCTCCATCTTGGCTGAAAATAATATTATATGCCAAGGACATTGTCATCTCCAGAGCAGCCACTGCCATTGGGACCTCCTTGGGACCACAACTAGATGAGAAATAGGGTGTGTAGCAGGATATTGCTTCTGCATCCTGAGTGCCATGAACGGGGCAGAGGACGATTATGAATGGTGGCACACCCAGAGCACCCAAGCCCACACTGATGGGCTGTCTGCACCTTCTAAACAGCTTGATCAAAGGTTCTGATCTTTGCAGAAGTGGGCTTATTGTTATTTGGAGAACATAAGTAAAAAGGTAGCCTACTGTCATGAATAAGCAATTAGGCTGCTTAAAGAATCACCATCAAGGGTAATGGCAAAACCCAGATTTTAATATAAATTTATGAGAGTGAAACTTTAACAGATCTTGATGGAAAAGTTCACTCTATTGCTTATGACCTAGATGGAGCATACATAGGAAAATCTGATTAGAATCAACTAAGAATGATTTACATAGAGACAGGAGTTGCAAAAGATTGAAGGTGCAAAGGATACGGATGCAAAAATACAAGGTTACAAAAGGGTTTAGCAGCACTTAATCATTGACTAATTAAATAGTTTCAAAGTGATTCAACTTCAACAGAACTTAATACGATTATGACAACAACTTGATTATAGATCCACAGTGACAACATTCATTCCATAATCAACTCACACACTCAGAGGCAGAGAAATTTATTCATCTACATGAAGCGTGTAAAAGTACCCATCAAAAATTTCCCTGAGGTTCAGTGAAATACCCATGTCAAATCTCTTGCTGTTTCTCCACAGGCATGGGTTGTGTCTGAAAGATTCAGCCTACTTCTCACTGTCAGCAATGGTCTTTCAAGTATCACAAACAGGAACGACTACGTGTGCTCCAAGAATCATCCCACTTGGAGTTACTCTGCAGCCCTGGCAGACTAGGAAAACTCAAAGGGCCTCATTTAAGACTGCTTTTCACAGAGTCACAAGGTGATTTGCTTTAGTCACCCGTAAGTTTCTATCCTTGCTCTATCTCAAGTTAGTAAGTGCTGGAGGGTTGGGTTTTACAAAAAATCCAGTAAAAATGGTGGCATTTCACTTGGACTAGGTAAATGATTTAGCAAGGGTAAGAAAGTCAGCTGCTTATCCTTTGTTCCCCACCTTGCTCAGGCAACTTCTGCAGTCAGAATTGTTCCCTTTATCATGCAAAACCTCCTAGTACAGGAAAGGAGTGATCAACTTGTTCAGTCAAGGCTTTTCAGGAACCACTGAGGTTGTAGAGCAGGCCCAAGGAGGAGGGGAAGAGGAGGTACCACCATAATCCACCCCATGACTAAGGTTGAACCACTGCATTTTAAAGAGTGATCGTGTGGTTGCCTCTTCCCTGTGTGATGATAAACACATTAATGCCATATTACAATTGCAATTCTAGGGTGTGATATATGTCCTAAAGTTAATTCATGTTAAGCAATATGGTATGTAATTGATTCACTGTAAAATGGAATAATATACCATGAAAAATTGATCTACTTTAAGTTTGGTTTAAGATCAGTATGATAAATGTCCAAAAGTTAATTTGTGTGGAATATGTCTGTATTGTAATACACCCATATAAAGTATAAGTTGTACATGTTCTAATAAAAGCTGTGATATATTTAAGGTTAATTCATGTAAGTTTATATTCTGTAAAATATAAAAGCCATACAGGAAATGTACAAAATATTTCTGCTGGCAGCAAAACCCCAGACCAGGGACACAAGGACGAGAGAAGAATGTCAGTGACCTACCTCTGCCAGGGAACCCTGAAAAGGAACACAAAAGCCATGGAAGGAACAGATAAGCTACTCAAGGACCACTGATTACATCAGATCTGTATCTCACCTGCTTCCTCCGGACATTATCATATCTCCTCATATCTCATCGGACTCTTCTGGACATTACCATATCAGTGACACACCTGGGCTCAGCCATTAAGGTCATTGTTAACCCCGGAAAAAAACTATTCAGGACTCCTAGACCCGAACATGAATAGTCAATGAAGCTGCCATGGACGAGGACAACATCGGAGCCTCGTCTCTTCTTAGCGATCCAGTGTATAAAAAGAGACTGCTTCAGACCAGAAATGTGAACTTGGGGGGATAACAGGCTGGCAGAGTTTGTTATTGGAGTTCACCCAGTGCCGAGCCCGGGCTCGATGCTGTCCTTTTAATTGTGGCTGTCTGAGACTGTCATTTTGTCTCTCAATAAAATTCTAAATTTTGATTTCTAAAATTTGGTCCATCTTATTTATAACAATTCTGGTGACCCCGACGTGATTGGTGTGATTTTGGGACCGTCGGACCCCCGTCTCTGACCAGGAGGCGCCCTGCTGGAATTCAGCGGCCTGGCGGAGCCGGCGGGACCGTGTGGAACCGATCGGCCACACGACGAACTTAAAAAACCAAAAGCCACAGTTAAAAGGGATTTAGGTCAGGTAAGAGCTCTAAGGGAACTCAAAAAGGGGGGATCTGGGGAACAGGTCCTCCAAAGCCGCGGCGAAGAAATCAACTCATAAAAATCTACGTGCATGAAGAGCCCACGCAGGAAAAGGATCGTAAGTATTGCGTGGTTGAGTGGGAGTGACCGAGCGTGTGAGTGAGACGTGATTTTATCATGAAGCGAGTGGGGACCCCAAAATCGCAGTTCCACTTCCCCGTGAGGGGTGTGGTCGGTTGCGGGGGAAGCGAAAGTTTCGGGAGAAAAAACACGCACCTCACATGTCAAACCCAGAAACTTGGGGAGTTTCTGAGGGGGGATTGGTCACAGGAAGGCTGAAAGGGAAGGGTACGTCCTCACGGGAGTTCTGGGACTGGTAAACCTTTCAGCCTCGGACCCGGAGCGGTCCAGGGGAGAGTAAGTGGTAGAACAGAGCTCGTAATCACCGGGAAAACCCCAAAAGGGACCGATCACCCTTAAAGGGCCAGTAACCGGTGAATTTACACTATAGAAAAAGGGAAAAGTAAACCCAAGGAAAGAGCTACGGGGAAGTCTAAAAAGGGAACTGTTAAAGGTATCCCTGAGATCCCGATCGAAAGTCCTTTGGGGTGGATGTTAGAACATTGGGAGGAATGTTCTGTGAGAAGGAGGAGGTCAAAGAGACAAATGATTCATTACTGTATCGAAGTATGGGGAGTGGTGGAAGTGCGGGATCATGTGATATGGCCTATTTTTGGTACATTTGAAAAATGGATTTGTGCGGCTTTAATAAATCATGTGAAGAGGGGAGGAAGCAAGGAAGAACAGGATAATGCACTCATTTGGGGAGAAATTGATGAGCGACTCTTGCCAGTGAAACTAAGGGGATCTGGGGCTGCCTCGAGTGATGGTTGGGATCCTTTAGATAACCTTCCCCCGCCTTACCTTGTACCTTCGCCTCCACCCCCTCCAAACCTGGGAAACCCTCAGGACCCCGTGGGAGTGGGATTCCCCTTGGGACAGGGGGCCCTCGGACCCGCACCGATACCCTCTGCTCCTCCACTGGAACCACAGCTCCCACAAGTGGCGGCTCCGTTCCCACTGACAGGGCTCCCTCCTCCCCTGGAGCCCGTTCCTACACCCCGACCTTCACAAGGGATACCCCAATCTCTCCCTCCCCCTACCCCTCTCCTCGATGCTCAATCCCTTGAGTTAGACTTAGCGATGTTCCTTGGCCCAGTGACCCCTGCCCCGCCAGTTTTAATAGAAAATAAGCATACTCCACCTGCGAGAACAACTCGGAGACAACTAAAAAGATTAAATGAGGTAGAAAGCGAAGGGGAGTGTGATAAGGCTAACTTCTTACCTTTAAGGGAAGTTCCCACAGCCCCAGGTGTTATCAGTTTCATAAATGTCCCGATTAATACTAACGATGTAAGGGCTTTTAAGAAGGAAATGGGAAAGCTTATGGATGACCCCTTAGGAGTGTCTGAAAGGTTGGACGAATTTTTGGGAACCAGTATCTACTCATATGAGGATCTCACCACAATCTTGAGATCTTTGTTTAATACTAAGGAAAGAAAAATGATAAGACCAGCGGGGGTGCGGTAGTGGGAACGGAGCAACCCTCAGAGTACACCAGGGGATCAAAAATGGCCAAGTCAGGATCCCCATTGGAATGCTCAGACTGAAGAGGGTAGAAGAAATATGATTGAGAAACATAATAATACAGGGAATCAGGGAGGGGGTACCTTGGGGGCAGAAGTTGAGCAAAGTATTCGGGGAATGTCAGGGGAAAGAGGAGACCCCTACAAAGTGGTTAGAGAGATTAAGAAAAAGTCTCCAAGTATACTCTGGGACAGATCCTGATTCTCCTGTGGGGGAGGTGTTGCTGAAAACCCAATTTGTGGCAAAATCGTGGGAGGACATATGGAGGAAATTAGAAAAAATTGAAGGGTGGCAGGAGAAGGGATTGCAGGAATTGCTAAGGGAAGCTCAGAAAATATACATGAGGAGGGATGAAGAGAAACAAAAGGCACAGGCTAGAGTATTGGTGGCTGCGGTAAGGGATGCCCAAAAGCAGGATTGTCCCCAAAGCACAGGAAAAATCCCAAAGAAGGGACCCTCGAAGGGACCAGCCCATCCACAGAAGGGGGCCCTTGGGGATCGGGGGAGGGGCCAGAGTGTTTTTATTGCAAGAAAAATGGGCACATAAAGAGAGATTGTAAGAAAAGAATCCAAGATGAGAAAACGTTTAAGGAAGGTTAGGGATGTCGGGGGCTTCTCATTTTAGGGTCCTTAACATCACAGGAGCCCCTGATAACCCTTAAAATTGGACCCAACGGAACAAAGATGGACTTTTTAGTGGACTCTGGAGTGCAAAAAAGTACTTTTAAACAGTTGCCTCCAGGGTGCACTGTGAGCAAAGAATTTATGGTAGTCATAGGAGCTAAAGGGGAGCCCTTTAAGGTTCCCATAGTCAAGAATGTGGAGATTAAAGAAGAAAATAAGATTTGTTTAGGGGATATGCTTTTAGTGGAAGAAGCGGATTATAACTTCTTGGGCAGGGATCTGATGGTGGCTTTAGGAATTAACCTGATTGTTAGAAATTCACAGTTGGTAGTTAGTGTCTATAAACTAACCTGTGAGGATGAAAAGAAAATTAACCCAGAAGTATGGCATACGGGGAGGGAGGCTGGGAGACTGAACATGGACCCTATTACTATTGAAATCGAGAGACCAGGGGACCCCATAAGAGTAAAACAATATCCTATTCCCCTGGAGGGGAGGAAGGGGTTAAAACCCATAATCGATGATCTAATAAGTAAGGGAATACTGGAACCATGTATGTCCCGACACAATACCCCAATATTAGCCATAAGAAAGACTGACAGGAGTTATAGACTGGTACAGGATCTGAGAGCAATAAATGAAAGAACCAAAACTCGGTTTCCTGTGGTAGCCAATCCATACACGCTTCTGAATAGGGTTTCCCTGGAGGTTACTTAGTATAGTGTCATTGACTTAAAGGATGCCTTTTGGACCTGCCCTTTAGCCGAAGGCAGTAGCGACTTCTTTGCATTTCAATGGGAAGACCCTGAGACAAATCATAAGCAGCAATTAAGATGGGGTTCCCTGCCTCAGGGTTTTGTTGACTCTCCAAACCTATTTGGGCAAGCGTTGGAGGAATTACTGAGTCAGTTCTCCCCGAAAGGAGGGACAAAAATCTTGCAATATGTAGATGACTTGTTAGTTGCCGGGGAAACCGAGGAAGATGTAAGAGAATGTACAATTGAATTGTTGAACTTTTTGGGGGAAAAGGGTTTAAAGGTCTCAAAGCAAAAATTACAGTTCACAGAGCCTGAAGTTAAATATCTCAGGCACTGGATTATGAGGAGAAAGAAAAAATTGGATCCGGAAAGGGTATCTGGTGTACTGGAACTAGGCAGGTACGCCAATTATTAGGACTTCTAGGATTTTGCAGGCAGTGGATTGAAGGATATAGTGAAAAGGTAAAATTTCTGTATGAGAAGTTAACTACGGAAAAGGTAAAGTGGACTGAGCAGGATGATAGGGGTCTGCAGCGATTAAAGGAAGCCCTAATAGCAGCCCCTGTTTTGAGCCTCCCAGATGTAAATAAGAAATTCCAACTATTCATTGATGTAAGCAATCACACAGCACATGGGGTTCTCACACAGGATTGGGCGGGAGACAAGAAACCGGTAGGTTATCTTTCTAAATCATTAGACCCTGTAAGCCGGGGTTGGCCCACCTGTTTACAAGCTATAGTGGCAGTGGCATTGCTAGTAGAGGAAGCCAAAAAAAATCACTTTCGGAACTCCCCTGGTCGTTTATACTCCACACAATGTTAGAACTATTTTACAACAAAAAGCAGAGAAATGGCTTACGGATGCTAGACTTTTAAAATACGAAGCCATTCTCATTCATGCCCCTGAACTCAAGTTAAGGACAACAAAATCTAATAATCCGGCAGAGTTTCTTTTTGGGGAAGCATCAGGAAAGCCCACCCATAATTCCTCAGAAGTGATAGAACTACAAACAAAAGTAAGGGCAGACCTTGAAGACGAGGAGCTGGATGAGGGAGAGAATTGGTTTGTGGATGGCTCAGCCAGAGTCGTAGAAAAGAAAAGGAAATCGGGTTACACTATTATAAATGGGAAGATGGGGGAGGTGTTAAAATCAGGGCCTTTGAGTGCATCTTGGTCAGCACAGGCTTATGAATTGTATGCAGTATTGCAGGCTCTGAGGGAACTACGTGGAAGAGTAGGAACCATTTTTACTGATTCTAAATATGCCTTTAGGGTGGTGCACACTTTTGGAAAAATATGGGAGGAAAGAGGATTAATAAATACTCGGGGGAAAAGTCTAGTGCATGAGGATCTGATAAGGCAGATATTAGAAGCGATAAGGGAGCCGCAGGCCATTGCGATAGTTTATGTGAGAGGACATCAAACAGGATTGCAGTTTAGAACAAGGGGAAACAATTCGGCCGATCAGGAGGCCAGAAGAGCAGCCCTTCTCACACTCAGCGTCCCAGAGGATCCCCGGGGGGAACATCAGGACTTTCCCCCACAACCCACTGAAAGGGAGATTGAGGATTTTTAAGAAAATAGGGGGAACCTTAGAAGAAGGTAAATGGAAATTACCTGATAGTAGGGAATTACTTCTAAAAGCCTATGCCCGGAGAATATTAAAGAGACTACACTTACAGACTCACTGGGAAACTCAAGCATTAGCCGAACAGTTCCTAAAATTTTTTGGATGTAAAGGTATCTTTGAAATAGTGAAGCAAGAAGTCCAAGGTTGTATGACATGTCAGAAAATAAATAAATCAAGAAGTAGAAGGGTCACACAGGGGGGACGTCCTTTGGCATACCGCCCCTTTGGGAAAGTTCAAATAGATTTCACTGAGTTACCAAAGGTGGGAAGACATAAATATTTATTAGTAATAGTGGACCAGTTAACCCACTGGGTGGAGGCATACCCCAGCCCCAGAGCTACAGCTCAGACAGTAGTAAGAAGATTATTAGAAGATATCATACCTAGATATGGGATCCCTGACTCCGTTGATTCTGACCAGGGGACACACTTCACTTCCAAAATTATAAAACTCCTAGCAGACGCCTTGGGAATCAGATGGGAATATCACACACCCTGGCACCCCCAGAGCTCGGGACAGGTGGAACGGATGAATCAAACATTAAAAGCTCAGATATCCAAACTTATGCTAGAAACCAAGATGTCTTGGATAAGATGCCTACCTTTAGCACTCCTAAATGTTAGGACACAACCCCAGTCAGAGTCTGGGTTATCCCCTTTTGAAATGTTATATGGAATGCCATATGAACATGGAATGCCAGTAAGCCACTCGTGAGTGGAAGACTGCCAAATCCAATCTTACCTTGTCTTAATAAATAAAAATTTACAGGAACTCCGAAAACATGAACTGATAGCCCAAAGCACACCTCTGGGGTTCGCCATTCATCGAATCCAGCCTGGGGACAAAGTACTGATAAAAGCATGGAAAGAGACACCTTTGTCACCTCATTGGGAAGGACCTTTTCTTGTTCTCCTCACCACCGACACAGCCATGAGAACTGTCGAAAGAGGTTGGACCCATGCATCTCGAGTAAAAAGAATTGAAGAGCAAGATAGCTCTCCTCAGTGGAAAGTCACCTCGGCTCCGGGAGACTTGAAGTTAAAGATTCATCGAAACCCCCGATGACCGACAGATACCGGCTAAGTTGTAACCAAGCAGGGTGTCCCTGCTATCCTTTTGCTCATTTTAAGTGCGGGTATTGTGGGGAAATTTGGGTAACTCATTGTTATGATGGAATTAAGCCTTGGAGTTTGTGTGAAAACTGCTTAGAACAAGAACGAAATCTTACCGACCTTTTTCTATATATTGCTACCGAAGCAGGGTTTTTTGAATTAGATTCTTTTGAGTGGTTCCATTATTTCACAAATGGGATAAGGGGAAAATTGAATAAAAAGGCAGAACCACTTGCAATTGAGTGTAGACGAACAGTGAAGGTACCCTGTAATTCTGACCAGTGAAATTAGCCATGTGGGAACAGCATAAAAGATGGTATGCTCAGAGAAGCACCCACGGGGGCCCGGAAGAATATCCCTGCTGCCAAGAAGATGGCTTACCCCGCCGTTGGTGGCACCCCAATGGGCGTAGGGAAGGGCAGAGGGATACGCCTATGGGTAACCCTGGTGATCCTGAGTCAAGCCGTGTACCTCACGAGTGGCCTCCCCACTCCTCAGGAGAGACTGGGGAAGGAAATTAACCCACAGGAAACTAAGCAGAAAAATACCTGGAGCCAGAACACTAACCTAGGAGTATGCCTTAACCGTTCCGAAAGGGGAGGAGGGAACACTAATAACTATAATAATAGGTCCCAAATTAATAACCAACAAGAGAAAACCTATGACCCAGTGGCAGTATCTAGGAAAAGGAGGGAACTCAGAAAAATGTCCATCATTCCCATGTGTAGGGATTGTAATAAAACTATTTGGATCGGGGGAAAGCCAGAATCTACCTTTGTGGGATATTTGCAAGTAAACAAACTATGTTATGAAAAAAGTAAATTAGAAATGTGTACCTTAAATGGGAAAACATATTGGGTGGGGTGAAACAAGAAACTTCAAGCCCCTTCCCTGAACCATGGACCTATTCTGCTAGATCTACTAAATGATAACGATGATAAGGTCTGTCTGAAACTAGGTAAGGTATTTGGTTTTTCTAAGGATGAGGAGGGACTAGACCCTGAAAACAAAATAAAGAAAGTGGCATTGGAACTGAGAAAACAAGAATTAGAAGCCAAAAGAAGGAGGATGGAGCAGGAGAGAATGAGAACGCTTAGTGAATAATATGAACAGTTAGAGAAACAATATAACGATTGGAGTCTTGCTACTACTAACAAAAATCTCTTTTTAGACCTGGTGCAGGAAATAGCCACAGGACTAACTGCAGTTAGGGCTAACTAACTGCTGGATTTGTGGGGGGTTGAAATCCGCTGAATGATGGCCTTGGAAAGGGGAAAGTTTAGCCCCTGAGCAAATCCTAAAGTGGGATAACAAAGTGCTAAAAACAATGACTCGACCTGAAGGATGGACCTTAAACAAAAGAGTAATAGGGACCATTTGCATTAGTAGAGAAGAGAATGCTTTCATTGAAATCGTAGGATACACCCCTTGTCTATCCACACTGACGGTGAATTCAAACAATAAAACCAAGGTGTGGCAACCCAAAGCCCCAAACGGGTATTGGAGCAAGGAACAGAAAAAAGGGTGTAACTGGATAGAAGAAATTGAATTATGTGGGTATGATCTTGCTAATGCTAATCCTTATTATTCTCTGACAGACCTGAAAGAATTCTGGGAAAAACCAGAAAGCATAGACATAAAATGGAAAGCTCTGAGTGGTATTTACTGGATCTGCGGGAAAAAAGCTTATAGCGAGTTACCCCAGAAATGGAAAGGCTCCTGTACTCTGGGAATGATCAGGCCCTCCTTCTTCATTTTACTGAGGTTAGGCAGCAGCCTCCTAGGAGCCCCCTTATACGAGACCCTCAGCTGTGAAAGGAGAGAGGTAAAAAGGGAGCTCCCTCAGGCAGGAGGAAACCAGAAATGGGGGAATGAGGAATGGCCCGCTGAATGCATTATAGAATACTATGGCCCTGCCACCTGGGCTCAAGATGGGAGCTGGGGATATAGAACCCCAGTGTACCTGCTAAACCGATTAATTAGACTACAAGCTGTGGTTGAAATAGTTTCAAATCATACCTCAGATGCCTTAGAACTGTTAGCCCGACAGCACTCCCAAATGAGGGCATTTGTCTACCAGAACAGAATTGCCTTGGATTACTTACTCGCAGAAGAGGGGGGTGTATGCAGAAAATTTAATTACTCTGAATGTTGTATAGAAATCAATGATTATGGGGAAATGATTAGAGGTTTAGCAGCAGAAATCAAGAAGGTCGCTCATGTCCCGGTGCAGAAATGGAATTCGGTATTTCAAGCTTCCTGGTGGGACCAATTGTTTTGGACAGGAGAATGGTGGAAGAAAGTGGTATTTTTCATTTTATGCTCTGTAGCTGGACTAATCTTTTTACCCTGTTTAATACCCTGTTTAATCAGATCAATCCACACTGGGGTCCAAGGGATGCAGATTGCAGCCTTACCCATGGACCACGAGCTGGCCTCAGGTGGAATTACCAAAAATAATGCGGTGTCAAAAATTATGAAATTAAATGAAAAGAAGAGCAGAGCCGCAGAAGCACTCGAGGAATTCGAGGCTCGATTACAAGAAGAAAAAGTTGAAAGAATCTATTGACAAATTCAAGTAGGTATCATCTAAGGAATATAAGGAAAAATCTTTGGTTAAGAGGCTTTTTTTCCGGTTGGGAAAGAAAAGAAAGGCAATAACCGAGACACGAATTAAATAGGTAAAGATAAAAGGGGGGGATTGTGATAAATGTCCAAAAGTTAATTCGTGTGGAATATGTCTGTATTGTAATACACCCATATAAAGTATAAGTTGTACATGTTCTAATAAAAGCTGTGATATATTTAAGGTTAATTCATGTAAGGCTATATTCTGTAAAACATAAAAGCCATACAGGAAATGTACAAAATATTTCTGCTGGCAGCAAAACCCCAGACCAGGGACACAAGGACGAGAGAGGAATGTCAGTGACATACCTCTGCCAGGAAACCCTGAAAAGGAACACAAAAGCCACGGAAGGAACAGATAAGCTACTCAAGGACCACTGATTACATCAGATCTGTATCTCACCTGCTTCCTCCGGACATTATCATATCTCCTCATATCTCATCGGACTCTTCTGGACATTACCATATCTGTGACACACCTGGGCTCAGCCATTAAGGTCATTGTTAACCCCGGAAAAACTATTCAGGACTCCTAGACCCGAACATGAATAGTCAATGAAGCTGCCATGGACGAGGACAACATCGGAGCCTCGTCTCTTCTTAGCGATCCAGTGTATAAAAAAGAGACTGCTTCAGACCAGAAATGTGAACTTGGGGGGATAACAGGCTGGCAGAGTTTGTTATCAGAGTTCGCCCAGCGCCAAACCCGGGCTCGACGCTGTCCTTTTAATAGTGGCTGTCTGAGACTGTCATTTTGTCTCTCAATAAAATTCTAAATTTTGATTTCTAAAATTTGGTCCATCTTACTTATAACAATCAGTAAACCTAAAGGTGTGTATAGGGTTAACTGAGACTAAAACTGCACGGAGGGACACGAGGAATTCCTGCCGGGAACCGCTTTGGAACAATCCTACAGAAAGGCACAAAAGGACGAAAAAGGGAGATGGGTGCCCTGACGACCGAATGATTAAATCAGATTGATATCTTATCTGTTCCGGCCCGGTGTTAACATTTCCAAACCTTCTCCGGACACGGCAATCATGACATTGTTCTGCTTTGAGAATCCATTCAACGGACCCTGGACATGAATATGAATATCTAATGAAGCTACCACGAAGCAAGAGTCTTACGGTCTCGGTCCGCTCTCAGCAGAAGACTGTATGAAAACCAGCGGTATTGGACCCAATTTGTGAACAGAGGGGTGACAGGCTGACTGAGTCGGTTACCGTGTTCACCCAGTGCCGAAATCCCGGGATTCGATGCTGTCCCTTTTAATTGTGGCTACCGGAGACTGTGTTTAAGTCTCAAAATAAAATTCTAAATTTTGATTTACTGAATTTGGCTTGGCGATTTATTACATACGGGAATGTTCGGTTAAGATGCCTAATTTTGTGTATTTTTGTTAAACATGACTGAGTAGTATTACATATGTGAGTAGGTCCTTGGAACTGTCCATCTGCCTAAAATTCTCCACATTCTAACATAGAGAATAATATTAAATAGAAAGCATGCTCCAGTGGTCCCTTCCAAACTAGATATTCTGTGATTCTGTGAAAAGTCTAAGACTATAGTACTAGGCACTTCAAATATTGTGACTCAACTAAGTTAAATGGAGCTGCACTGCTTTACATCACAAGTTATAGCCTGCATATTCTGAATTAAACAAAATTCAAATCTTTTACTAGTGTATTCTAATGAATTCTCCGCTTCTGCGTCATCCCTTGTTAATAATGGTTTGGAGTACAAAATTTACAAGTTTGCAAAAAAGTGACCACAAAAGATCCCAAAACCCTATAGAAATCACAAAATATCCTTTGCTTATATTTGCTTGTCTCCTCCAATGGCAAGTTTATGGTTTAAGGCACCAAATAAATACATAAACAGAATATCGACCCACTGGCTTTGGAGGGGATGAAAAACAATGTACATTTTTTAATTTATGCATCTCAACAATTAAATGCTTCCAGTGTTATTAAAAACAAACTTTTTAATTAAAATTAGATGAGCTGATGGTGAGAGAACAGTCACTCCTTCATAAAAAAATGGAAGAAATCCCAGAGTCCTTGAATTACATCAACACACACAAAAAATTAAATTTTCAGAAGAAATGTCAAGACCTGTAGGCAGTGACAAAGTAAATCCAGCTTAATTTGCCTATGCAACTGACTGCAAAACTTAGAAAAGCCTCAGCTTTTCTACTGTATATATAATTATCAGCTACAAAATGTTGATGATGCAGTTATTAGCTATAACTGTAACAGGTAATAGAAAAAATGATTGTATCAATTAGTGTATATTATGGGTATTAAACATTTGGTCTAAAATATCTTCCAAATCTTTTTGCCCAGAGGTTTGTCTTGGGTATGAAGCTGTGCCTGCTTTGGTCTTGCTTTTCAATGTACGTGGATGAATCATTGGCGGGGGGAGGGGGGGAGCGTTTCTGTCTGTTGAGTATTTTTTAATTAAGGGTTTGCACTTACCTACTTTGTAAGAAAATGCTTTTTGGTTAAATCCTTTATTCACATAGGATTTACCCTTCTATGAAGTACAGTTAGTAATAGCAGGGTTTCACACTTTGATCAGAAAGAACAAGTCAGCTCATACTAAAGCCAGTTTGGAAACTTCATTCTCTACCATGATCCCACATTACTGTGTATTCTACATAAGGAGACTACAAATTGTGTCAGAAACACAATCCAGGCCTTACAACAAAAAGGTCTTCATTCATTTTAGGGATTCTAAGACCACAGTCTGAATAGATATGATCTTGATATTTTAAAATTTAAACAGCAAGTATAGCAACTGCTCTATCTTATTTTCAGAGAGTATATAGACGTTGTGAATTTTCCTAATGCAATACAGTGGTTTCTAGTACATTATGCAAAGTCATGTTCACTTCCTGAACTCAAATGGCATGCTGAATTTTTGGCTTCAATTCATTGAACTCTTATTTCTACTTAGAAATATTTATCTTTTCATAAGAAGTCTTAATCAAGACAAATTCTACCACAGCAGTTGCCACACAATTTTTGCCATGTGCTATGTATTTAGTTCACCCAGAGTCTACTTCAAAGAACTATAATTTGAGCCTTACATCACTTCTGTCATTCTGGAATTATCTGAGGCCTGTTTTATTTTCCATTTCTTTTCAATCCACCCCCACTAACTTATTAATACATAGGAGAGTGCATGTGTCTGTTTTATGCTCTGATTACCATCTTGCTTGCACTGCTGGTTTTGCATATACAGTAAATTCTAAGAAGACGGGTTTAGCAAAATGTGAAAAAGCAGAATGACAGTGCAGGAGATGTTTGAAGAGATTCATAAGAAATAGTCAGATTTATTGGCTCCCCAATATTTCTTATATTGTATTTATTTAAATCTGTGACTCATATATCACTTATGAAATAGTGACAAACAGCTTATGAATCAGCCAGTCTGCTATCAGCAAACTGTTGTGAGCTCATTATCAAACTGATTTGGGGGCACACCAAACAGATTCCAGCTGGATCACACAGAGTGGGTTAAATGTTGTCCAAAGGCTCTGTTGAAATGTTATTCTAGGGGCTGTCTGTTCTCTTTGATTCACAGTTGAACATTTGGCAAAGCTTTTGTGCTGTTTATTTTTTGTATGTTACTTCCTGAAACAGAAATCTCAGAAACTTTAAAAAAACCCCCAAAGTCAGAATTCCTTTTCGGGCTCGAGCCTTCCCTGTATAGAGGATATTTGCACCCTAGGAAATATCTGTGCTACCCTGCCCACACAGATGCAAGTGTCTGGGATAGAACTATTGCAATGTGTGTATTAAGGACTGTAATGCAGCACTAAGGTGCTGCTGATGGCCCATCATGTTCCAGTGTTTACAGCCTATATGCATGCCTGTTTTTCTCAAACAGCCATGACTCTCTCTGAGATTATTATCAGTGCAGGCGCTCTGAGACACACCCCAGCTTGACTCTGATGTGGCACATGACTAGGCAAGACACAGGAAGCCAGATTTTCAAAAATATCTAAGTACCTTTGGGACCAAGTGGGATTTTTCAGTTTCCTTAGACCGCCAATGGCATTAAAAGCATTTTGGTACTTTTCAAACTCCCAGTAAGAGATGACTTGTGTCTTAGGTCTTAGGCTGCTTTGTAGTTTTCAAAGTAAGACCTTCTTTTTGTCTTAACTAATCCTTTCACATGGGAACACAATATTTAAATATCACTGTGAAAAACGAGGTTCACTTTCCTGGTAAATTTTAAGAAATAGGTTTAATAAAATAAAAATAAGACAATTAGGAGACAGATTAAGCAAAATTACGGCTGGCCAGGTGACTTGGCATTCAGCCAAGTTCACAACATTCTATTTCAGAGATATTCTTTAATTACCTTTTCTATTTCATCAGCCTGTTGCATATTCATTTTTCTTGGATGTGTCCTCATTATCACCTCAAATTTGGGCCCTGGTCCATACTTTCTTTGGATGGTAGATGCTGATGGTTGGTATATCAATAGCAGGTCTTTACATGTCCACTGGATGTTATCCCAACCAAACAGACAGTTTAAGCATACTATTTCAAATACTACCACCATGCCTAAAATTTAACTAATAGCAGTAATAAAACCTTATATCCTCACAACAAAGTTATTAATGATATAGCACACATCTTGCGAAAAGCCAGCTTTATAATATATGCTTATAACATCACAAGCATATATAGTCAGAATTAAAGTTTGTAATAGGCATTTTAAAGATTAAGTAACTTTGGTAACAGACATAATGTTCCTGTTCCTAGTCCCTAACTAATTGGACTGATGTCTGACCTCAGGGAATGCTGCTTATCTACAATGTTTCTTTTTGTTATATGCACTAATAACACATGAATTTTATTAAATTCCTAGTGAATTTTGAAAAATTTTATTCCAAGGTTATAGCTAAATATATGCTTTGATCAAAAGGTTTAATTGTCTGGAGCCATACCATTTGCTGTGACAGTTCCATCAGTTCCATCAAAGAAGGTGTCTGAGATAAAACCAGCCATTATAGGAGAGTTCTCCCTCTAATTTTTTGGCTACTCTGCTGTGTCCCTTCAAACGTATTCTCTTTCCTATCCCCACGAATCTTCCAACACTACATATCTATGGAAGTTTTCTGTAGTTCTGACAGAGGGAGCAAGAGCTCAACCCATAATAAAATAAGCACAGCTAACACCTTTACTTTATGGAAGTGTGTTCTGAAGTGAATGCTTAACTCTTAATTGGTTCCATTTCAAACACAAATCCATATTCAATTCCTCCCTGTCCACTGTTCTGTTTCCTCAGTTGTGGCAGGATGGAAGATACATTTGCAATCTCTCTTCTTACAGACCTCTTTCAAGTGACAGACTAGCACATTTCCCTGGGATCCCACTACCCATCTGACTGTTATGGACAAATCAATAGCCAATTTAATATAAAATAATTTTATTTCTGCCATTTTAAAAATAATAACAATCTGAAATAGCCACAATAAAAGAGACAACCTCGATCCTGGGTTATCAAAGTTGGGTGAACGTAGACACGGTCACAAGTGAACGAGTTCTCCCTGTTCACGATTGCCTAGATCCAGTGGGCAGGTTTTATACAGTTTTTCTCCCCTGAGGCAGTTTTATTGTTAGTTCGTATCTGCAACACATATTCATGTGTTTTCTTTCTCTGGCCACTTGGTCCTGAATGCTCCTTCCCCGGCAGAGTTGGACGCCTGAATGGGGTTCCAGAAGTCAGCATTGGGATGCTGATAGTGACATCTCTGGGTCTCCCTCTTCTAGATTGGTGTCATGTGTTAAATCACCGGAGGAGGCAGGTGGCTCTTCCTTGATGGATGGGACATCTCCTGTTTGGCCATTCCTTTTGGTTGCTAATCTGGGCTTCGCCCTGCTATTGTCTGGAGTCTCTACAATTGCAAATCAGTCTTGGCAAACAGGAGAGTTCCACAGCTTGGTGGAAACCCTCTGCTTGTAATACAGTTTATAGTTTATAACATATAGAACACAAATTTATCTCAAAGTACCCATCACATGACTTTTCTTGGATAAGTAGGAAATTGAATTTTTGGGACAGCCCATATAATAGTTGAAAGAAAGGAATAAAGAACCTATCTGGGAGACAGTTGAAATTACCTTAGATAAAGCAAAGAAACAGGAGTCGAAGCATTGACCCATTTAAGATATCTCAGTTTTGAGGGTGCAAATTTAATTCCTTTTTCAGACTATGGTGAACTTCAAACTTAATCTGCCTCATCAATAATAAAAGTCTAGCCCTCAGAGCAACCAAATGATTGGTTTAACTGTCCTCTGACTTTCTTCCTCAGCATATCTTTATCCTGATCCTTACTTTGACTTGTCACACAGCAGACATGTTGATGGTCTAGCCCTGAATACCTCTGTGATGGAGCACTTACTGATAATCAGCTGCCTGAAGGTTTCAGCATCAGCTAAAAAGGGAGAACACCACACATCTTTTCTACTTAGTTGTTCTAGGTTTTAGTTCTGCTATCTGCTCCCCACCTGAATACACTCCTTGAATTTATGTCCGTTCATCTCACTGAAAGTCCCCAGATCCTGGATTCCTCAAGTTCTGCTCCTATTATTCTCAAGGGACACAGTACACTTTGTAGGCTTAGGTGAAGGCTATCATATCAGGGCTAAATGTGCTCCCATCAAAAGATAATGGCTGTGATGGGGAAGAGAAAAGAACAACAACCGTAGAACTGCCTCAGGGTGATTTCCAGGAAGTGCATTTAAAACAAACAAACAAACAAAAAAGAATTCCTCCTCAAAAAGTTGTAACTATTAAACTAGTGGGATGAAGGAATTCAGGGTGAGGAGGTTAGGTTATTAGGTTATTCCCTAATAAACTAAATGTGAAGAAAAAGCATTCCATAAGTCAAAATTTCTACATCTTGAGAAGGAAAATCCTAATAGAAGTGAAATAAATAGTGCTAATGTGAAGGTATAGGCTTTCTTTTATATAATAGCTAAATTAACACCAGCAAGTCGGGCAGCTTTCCCAGATCAAAGACTGCAAATAGCATACTCTATTCCTTTAACCAATGTAGTTTTTATTTTTAAATTATCCACTGTGTAGTGATGTGCAAAAGAAACACATCAATTCCTAATAAGAAATGACTGATATTTTCTAATGAGTGGAAACTAGAGGTCATCTTGAGAATGCAGTATTTAATAGAAGTCTTAAAGTACGGAACTAAATAAATATCCTTCATTGTGGTAACTTCATGACCATATGTATATTTAATTGCCAGAGTAAACGATATCTGCTTAGCTGGTTTAAAAAAATATGTTAAGACTTTTCTAGGTTTATTACTTAGTGCAAGTGCTGATGTGCAAACTGCAAGACTTTGAAGCACATGCATAATCAATAATGCATCCAGCTGTTCTCTGACTGAGTTCAATTGTAGTATCTATTAGATCTAGCCTTTCAATACCTTGCCTTTGTGATATATGTCCTAAAGTTAATTTGTGTTAAGCAATATGATATGTAATTGATTCACTGTAAAATGGAATAATATACCATGTAAAATTGATCTACTTTAAGTTTGGTTTAAGATCAGTAAACCTAAAGGTGTGTATAGGGCTAACTGAGACTAAAACTGCACGGAGGGACACGAGGAATTCCTGCCGGGAACCGCTTTGGAACAATCCTACAGAAAGGCACAAAAGGACGAAAAAGGGAGATGGGTGCCCTGACGACCGAATGATTAAATCAGATTGATATCTTATCTGTTCCGGCCCGGTGTTAACATTTCCAAACCTTCTCCGGACACGGCAATCATGACATTGTTCTGCTTTGAGAATCCATTCAACGGACCCTGGACATGAATATGAATATCTAATGAAGCTACCACGAAGCAAGAGTCTTACGGTCTCGGTCCGCTCTCAGCAGAAGACTGTATAAAAACCAGCGGTATTGGACCCAATTTGTGAACAGAGGGGTGACAGGCTGACTGAGTCGGTTACTGTGTTCACCCAGTGCCGAAATCCCGGGATTCGATGCTGTCCCTTTTAATTGTGGCTACCGGAGACTGTGTTTAAGTCTCAAAATAAAATTCTAAATTTTGATTTACTGAATTTGGCTTGGTGATTTATTACACCTTGAAACAATTATTCAGGCATACCATGGTAAGTTGTGCTATATGAACTTCTTTCTGGCAACAACTGGAAGGAAATACTGCTTGCGGTGTAAATACTGTGCAGTACTTTGTCCCCTTTAATGATGTGACCCACCAAATTATTGTTATTCACTGGTAACAATATTTCTCTACTATTCTTTGAGCTTATACAGCAGCTACATTAGCCAAATTTAAAATATTTATCGTGCCTTCTATAATATTTTTAAGAGGCATTTGCAAAATAGAGAATATTCTGTACCCAGAAACTCACTACATGCTTTGTGAGGCTTCTTCTTTGTTCTTAGGACTTTATTCAATTTGTATTTACATTTAAGAGGATGATCAAACTAATGTTTGTTCACATTCCAGAGAGGTAATGGAGAGACAGGATAGCTTTTTAAAATCAATAGAAAAATTCCAAAGCTTTTGTTCTAGCATTAAGAACAAAGAATATTTACAAAGCAGCTGTTAACTTTCGGCAACTGTATAACAAATGTGGACCTTTGGGCTGCTATTCACCTTTTATGAGTGAAAAAATATACTGAAAATGATGAAGGGAAGTAAATTGGTAATGATAAATTACAACAGTAAATACTAGCGTAATTCAAGAATTATGAGACAATCTGCATATTCCTAGACTTATACAAATATAGCTATGGGCAGAATAAAGCTGATGACTTTTTAAAATATTGCAGTACTGTATCTCCTTCTCAGTTAATGAACAGTTAATTGACAATCACTCTGGACTGGTTTCTTTTAGTTAAGGACTTTCAATGACCTTCCTTTCACACCAATCACTCACTAGTTTTCCAGTCTGAAAGTCAATATAGTTTTCAAAAGATGACAGATCCACCTCCTGCTCTTTCTCTACCACAGAAAAGTCATGTAGTGCTTTGGGAGTATCCTGCACTGATACATCTGCAATAGTTAAACTAAAAGCTCAAGGTTAATTTGCCAAGTACCTTACATCTAGGTCAGCCTGACTTCTGACAGGTCACAGTGCTCATTGTCGTAGTGATGTTTGCAATAAAGGAAACCTATATATTGTTTCTTTCATTTTATTCCTATCTTTAGGATGGAGTCTGCAAAACCTAATTTCAGGCTGGGTTAGTTCTTAATCTAGCAATGAGTAGAGGCATAAAACAGTACTGAAACATGCATAAATTATCCTACAATGAATTGTAATGATCTGGGCATAGCTATTAAGATAATGATGCATAAAACAACTACTGTAAATTATACAGTGATATATAAGACTTTTAGGTGGTAAGCCTCTGATTGCAATACACTGAACTTAAGAAAATGTCACTGTTCTTCAGCAGTGTATTTCAAACCTAGTTAAAATCTGGGTTTTTTTCTATTTTTCCCCAGGGTACTTTTATAATGACTTTTTCCTAATCAGACCAAATTTACAATAATAATTATCTATTCTAAGAAATTGCTTGTATCTGACTCTAGCTTCTGTACTTTTTGAATTATTTCTTCTTTCATTCTCCTTCCAAGGAATGCTTCTCATCCCTTCTACAGTGGGCTGCAAATGGTATACAATGCTTTGTCTCTGTCTTTTCTTACTTCTTCACTTGGGGTACACACAAGCATAAATTCAACTAAATTCTCTATGCGGTAGCTCAGATATCTGTTTTTCCTCCAGTATGTGCACAGCTAACTTTTCATGGTCAGCTATGGCCTTAAGACTGCACATGTTTCAATCATCTCCCTTCCCTTGCCATGCTTTCCATCATTTCTGATCATCCCCAACTACCTTTCAGTCTGCTGGGAATTTTTGAAATTACAATGGTTCTCATAATTAAACCATGTCTCAGTTTAGTTACACTCTTCTGGGAAACATAAAAAACCCTCATATTTTTATTCCATAGTTCTATTTTCATCATTCAAACTCTTCTTGATCTCAGAAACAACAGATCTGTGCCCTTGACGAGTGCAATATTGTCATTCCTGTGGATATTTGACAAGTTCTTTTGCAATTCATTTTCTCATCATAGCAAACACTCTTCCCCTGTTTACCTTTTCTTCCAGTTATTTTTACTGTAGTTTCATGTTTCACAACTGTAGGACTTGGTTCTCACTCCTGTATTTTCTTTCATTTAATATGAATCAATTAATTTACTTTTTTCATCTACCTGTAACATTAACCTTGCTGTCATTCTTGATAGATGATCATAATAAAAAGAAGAAGATTATAATTTCTTCAGTGCTGGGTCACACAATAAAACATATTAGACTCATGTCTTCTGGAAATGTATTAATATATTAATATATTAATATATTAATATATTAATATATTTTAATGGACATTATCAGGGTGGTGGTTTTTTTCACTTCTTCATGGGAAAAAAAAAAACAAAACAACAAAAAACCACAAAACCAAGAACAACAAAAAAACCCCAAAGAAACAAACAAAAAAAAACACCAAAAAACCCAACCCAAACCTAAACCACATAATTTCATTTACATGCTGCAAAACTCCAAGAATTTTGCAAATATTTGTTAAATATTTACTGCCTTTTATTGGCTAATGAAAATTATTATTGTAACATCTGCCATATTAGTAGTAGTTCATAAGAGAAGCTGCCAAAAAGAGCAAGCAATGATCTGCTAACTCTGCTCTAACAAGGTTTGAAAATCCATTCTATGTCCAACTAAAATCAGTGGGTACTTCCTCTTCTATTTGACTGTAAAAACAGAACCAGGTAGAAAAATATGTTTTTAAAATAATCATTTTGTTTGCTTCTTTATGGCTAAAATGTAATAGAATACTGAAATTAAAATAAATCAGCAAGAAAAAAATCAATAAGAAATCAAGACTATTGGTGCAAGTAGACATAAATATCTTGATGTAAATATACATATACACATTTTCAGTTTTATTTGGGTTTTTTTCAGACTCTAGTAAAAATTACAAAAATCCATGAAGTATAACAAGTTGTGAATAGCATGAATAATTGCATCCCATCATCTGGATGAGGCAGTTCTGTTTATTGAAGCCAAATACTCAGAAACGTTCTTCCAGTTTTAAGTTGTAATGAGCCTAATCATTGTGGGAAGTCAAACAGCTTTTTCTAGTATCTTGGTGTTATAATAGCTACTTCAAAATACTTTATTTTTATGGACTCATTCTGTTTCTATGTAAAAGAATTATAATTTTGTGGCAACTAAAGTTAATAACCAATTTTGGTAAATATTACTAAATAAGATTCTTGTTGGAGTCCAGGGCATTCCTTTGGTTACCCTGGAGGGTCAGGGACCTGGCCAGGGGGGTCTGGGACCACAGCCCAGAGCTCAGACACTAGATTTGATTTCAGTCCATGGGAAAGGCTTCCTGCACTGCGGGAGGGATTGCAGGCCACAAGAGTGTGAAAAATAGTAGTTTGATATATCACAGGGTGAAAAAACAGTGCATTTGGGATTTTTAGCATTGAAGTGAATGGGGCAAGATGGAGAATTTGGGGCGTTGTCTCCTTCTTCTTCCTTCTTGTTCCCTCACTCCATTTCTGCAGTGACGTTGGCACAAAGTAGTTTGTGAGGATTGGGTCAGAGTAAAGATGACCTTTTTAGTAATAGTGATAGACATTGGTAAGAAATAGTAAATGGAGAATACATAGCAATTAGTATAAAAGATAAGGACAGCCCAGAGAAAGGAGGAGTCAACAGATGTCCGAGCCGCAGCAAACATCTTTTGGACACTGAGAAAATTGTAAGATAAGAACTAATAAACGAAGCATGTAACCTTGAAGACTCCGTCTTTTCCTGCGTTTGGCTCAGAGCTTTGCAGAGGGCCAGGACTCTAAAACTACCTGAATGCCGGGGAATTTAAACTCCTGCAAAGGAGCTCCCGGCAGATTCTCAAATAAGTACTAGTTGAATACCAGTGTTGATAAAGCGAAACATTCCTACATAACATAGCACTAATATAGCACTTAGTTCAATAGAAACTGCACATACCTGCTTCTGTGAGTCATGTAATGATGCTCGTTCTTTCCTAACTCGTATTTTTGAGACACAGTACTAAGTTTAATTTGAGATTAAAATGCTGCAGATTTAGTATTTAATCAGAAAGAAGGCTACTTTGTTGTTGTTGGAGGTTGGTTTTATTACCACAGGGAGACTTAAAAGTTGCACCTAATAGCAACTGCTGACTCAGCTAATTGGTACATCTTGCATAGCAGCATTCTGGGATGCATAGGTTTGCATGTAATTTTGACTCTAGGTCTCTAGTAATGTGGAGGCTTTCCAAAATTCCTATGAACTGGAAATACAGAAGTCAAGCCCAAATACTTTTTTTGAGGAGGTAACAAAAAATAATTTATTTGAATTGGGACTATATGATATTCTGCTAACAGCATCTCACCAGCTGTACTTTTGTGCAGATCTGAGCTTTTATTGTGCAAGTTGGGCTAAATAAGCACAGTAAAAATCAAATATAAAAAGAAGTTAACACTTGTAGCCAAGCCTGTTAAAATTATCTAACCAAATTATATGGAATCATCGATCTGTTTGTTATATTATCCTGACAATAATAGTGGTAAACGAAATTTACAGGCTGTGTTTTACAGAGTTTGCTGTCTATAATTTTATTTTTTAATTTCTAGGCTCTAACTTATTTGTACTGTGCTAATTTGTTTACACAAATACTTTTTCTTCACCTTCACATATTTAATAATGAAGTTTTTAGTTTTGAGATGATTTCTAAACAGTCAGAATGATGTGGTGATTATACTTCAATCTGGATATTTGTTTCTATATTTATTTTATGGTAAACAACTTTAAACGGTAAGTCCTCTTTAGTTTCTTTTGGCCCTGCCAAAAAGATGAGAGAAATAGAACTTTCTTCTTGTTTGGGCTGTATACGTTGCCTTGAAACATGAAGGTCTAGATTCACAAAAGAACACTTTCCATTTTTCCCTTTTAATTCTCAGTTCAAGAAGTCTTAAAATCAAGCCATCTACACACCCCATATAACATATGGGAAAAGTCAGATCCCTGGATTGCAGTCTGTTAACATGGTTGTTAATACATGGAAATACATGAAGTACAGCTCACAAGCAAGTCACTCAAGGTTTACCTTATTCCCCTGTTCCAGAGAGGCTACACAACACCTATATTCACAGGGCAAAGCTTCTCATGCCATTCATTCTGGAAACAGGATGGAAACAGAATGACTGGAAATGGAAGTGTTCCACTTTTTGCATTGAAAAAATGGCAGGAGCCATGGTTGTTGTTGAGGTGCTAGGAAGTGAAAAATGTGGCTTCTAGACTTCCTTCATCCTACAGGCTTCATCCTAAAGAAACATGTTTCTTGCCTCCTAGAAAGGTGTCGTGCACTATTCTGTGGCCTACATGAATGGAGGGCACGCTCCATCTCTTCTGCTGAAGTTAAAGAACAGCGGCAATCCAGTTTTCAGGGAATCATAAAGACTGAGAAAATCTGTTTCTCAAAGGAGACTTTTCTATAAGACATGAGCACCCTAGGTTTCTAGTCCTTGCTACAGGGATTGCTTACTCATCCTGCATTAAAGACTCATACAGCAGGCTAGGAAAAAAATGTTTCCGAAAAATAGATAAAAGCCAACCAAACCCAAAGAAGTCTGTACCATCATAGGCACCTAAGTGTTTGGGTGAAGCTTTATAGGTGACTCAGGAGGACTCGGAAAATTCTCCTCTCGTTGCACTTAAGGCACTTACATATTTTAGTTCTGTGTGCAGGACCTAATGGACATAATTGAGCAATTTATGAAAGCACTTACATAAATAGCCTGTAGAACAGGTTTATATAACAGATTAATGTCAAATCCCAAATGATTCTCCTTTAAACAGAGGGGAAAAATTCATTTGAAAGAGAAAATAAGAAAGGTTTTTTTTATTTTTTTGGATTTTAATTCAAGATTCTTCTATCAAACCTCAAATCTTTTTAATAAAGTTGACAGCAGATTCCACTGGAAAAAAATATTCTGGACCTCAGCAAGTTATTGTTCCCATGTGCTGAAAGATTAGATGGTAGAAAAGATGACCAGCCTGATTGAACAAAGGGTTTTGTCTTGAATTCACAGAAAAACACAGAGAGAGGATCACTTTTGGAAGAAGGGGCAGGCAGCTTGGGAGGGAGTACCACAAGGAACAAAAGGAGGCTTAAGGAGAATCTCCATCATTTATTGGATGCAGAGGGAATCGCATTGACAAAGAATGAGGAAAAGGATGGTAAGCTTAATGCCTTTCTTTCCCTCAGTCTTTAGGGAAAGGTGCGTTATCTTCAGGGTACTAAGCCCCTTGTGCTGGAAAACAAGGATGGGGAGCAGCAGTAAATCCTCACAATCCAAGAGGAAATGGTCAGTAACCTGCTACACCTCTTAGACATACACAAGTCTAAAAGGCTGAACAAGATCCATCCAATGGTACTGAGGGAGTCGGTAAAATGTTTAACAAGACACTTTTTGTCATTTATCAGCAGTCCTGGATAACTGGGAGATTCCAGTTGACTGGAATTTGGCAAATGGGACCCCTATCTACAAGAGAGATTGTGAGAAGGATCCAGGGAACTACAGGCTCATAAATCGGACCTTGGTGCCAGGAAAGGTCGAGGAGCAGATCACAATCAGGACCTTGTATAGCATATGCAGGAGAGCCTGAGGATCAGGCCCAGCCAGCAGGAGTCTGTGAAAGTCAGGTGCTGCTTGATCACCTTGATCTCCTTCTGTGACAAGGTGACCTGCCTACTGGATGAGAAAGCTGTGGAAGTCTGTCTGGGCTGAACTAAAGCCTTCGACTCTGTTCCCCCAACATGTTCCTGGAGACACTGTCTTCCTATGCCTTGGACAGGTATGCTCTTTGCTCGGTAGAAAGCTCTCTGTAGTGCAGGACTGGGAGAGTGTTGGTGAATGGAGCCACATCCAGCTGGTAGCCAGTGGGCTTCCCCAGGGCTGACTGCTGGGGCCAGTTCTATTTAGATTTTTATCGACAACTTGATTGGTGGGTTGACTGAGTTTCCTCTCAGTTAGTTTGTAGACAACACTAAGTCAGGTGAGAGAGTTGATCTGCTGGAAGGCAGGAAGGCACTGTAGAGCTGGACAGACTGGATCAATAAGCCAACAGTATGAGATTTTTAAGGTGAAGTGCTGAGTCCTGCCTTTGGGTCAAAATAACCTCATTCACTTCTGCTTGGAGCACTCAGGCTGGAAAGCTGTCTAATAGGAAAGGGCCTTGGGGTGTTGGTCAACAGTAACTGCATATGAGCTAGCCCATACCCAGGTGGCCAAGGAGGCCAACAGCACCCTGGCCTGCATCAGCAATAGTGTGGCCAGCAGGACTAAGGGAAGGATTGTCCCTTCGTGCTGGCGAGACCACACCTCAAATCCTGTTTCAGTTCTGAGCCCCTCATGACAAGAAAGTCATTGAGGTGCTGGAACATGTCCAGAGAAGGGCAATGGAGCTGGGGAAGGGTCTGGAGAGCAAGTCTGATGAAGATTGCCTGAGAGAGCCAGGGATGTTTAGCCTGAAGATATATAAAGAAGCTCAAGTTGCACCAAGGGAGGTTTAGATTAGGTATTAGAAGGAATTTCTTTGCTGAAAGGATGGTCAGGCTGACCATCTAAGGGATTGAACCAAGCTGCCCATTAAGTGGTGGAATCACCATCCTTGGTGGTGATTCATGTGGATTTAAGAGGCATGGTTTAGTAGTGAACATTATGGTGTTAGGTAAACAGTTGACCTTAAGGGTGTTTTCCAACCTTCACTATTCTAGACTTCTATGATTCAGAGCTCCATTTTGTTGTAAGTCAAGAAGTGGAAGAAAATTAGCTTGAATGACAAGTAATTCCTCTTGGGACTCAACAGGAAAAGGAAATTTTATGACCTATGGAAGAATTTAGGCATTGCAGAAAGGTTACAGAGGTGTGGCTCACGTACCCAGGTAGAAGGCAAAAAAAGGGCAAAGCTCAGCTGGAGTTGAAATAGGCCGGTGTTTCATTAGACAAGGAGAAAGTCTTTCTTAGATGTGTTAATAGCAAGAGGGGGTCCAAAAAAGACATTTGACTGTATTCCCACTATGTGCTGAAGGCCATTAGGGAACATGAAAGAGCAGAAATATCCAATAAGGCTTTCTGCCTTGTACTGATAGACCTTGGGCTGTAGATTCCTTTGAGTTCAGTGTTGGTGTAGCCTCACCCTGAGCTCTGTGGGCAGTGCTGGGCCCCACAGGTTGAGAAGGGTGCGAAGGTGCTTGAATGGTCCAGAGGAGGACAGCAAAGCTGGTGGAAGGGCTGGAAGGCACATCCTGTGAGGATCGGCTGAGGGCTCTGGGTTTGTCTGGTTTGGAAAGGAGGCTGAGGAGTGACCTCATTGTCCTGTACAGATGCCTGAGGAGGGGACCTACAGAGGGAGATACTGACCTCTTCTCACTGGGATTCAGCAACAGGATGACTTTGCACAAACAGGGAATTTTGTGTGCAATTTGTGCAAAAATGTGCAAATTTGTGACAGGGAAGGGTTAGTCTGGAATTAGGAACCGTTTCTTTACCAAGAAGGCGATCAAACAATGGAACAGGCTTCCTGGAGAGGTGGTTGATACTTAAAGCCTGTCAGTGTTTAGGAGATATTTGGACAATACATTTAGTATTCTTCTATAACTTTTGCTCAGCCCTGGAGCAGCCAGGCAGTTGGACTAGATGGACCTTTCCAAATGAACTCTTCTGTTCCATTCAGAGAACATTTCTCATTTAGTGTGTGATAGATGTAAAATAAGAACAACAAAGAAGTAACCAAATTAGTCTCTTAAAAATATTTACATCTCAAAAGTGTCAATATTTTTAAAGCTTAATTGACTAAGTATAAGTAATTGGCATCACATTGGGAAGCCACAGCATCTCAGGGCTGTTGCATCAGTACATGAGACGGGCTCCAAAATGGAAGAAAAACCTGCATAAAATTCCAAGTAGTTAAAAATATTTAAAAGCCTGAGGGGAGAATTACAGTAATCCAATTTTCTAATGAAATTTTCTGCTCAATAAGCCATTCAACATCCCTGTAACTTGTGTTTAATCACAAAATATTTCAGAAAGGTGGTAATTTGATATCTGCATTTCAGGTGATAAAAATTGACTGTGTCTGAACAAGTTGCTCAAATAGTGAATTACTAATAAAAGAAAAATAATTGCGTTTTAAAATCATCAGTGAATTTAAAAATTTGCTCAATATTAATTTCCCTGATTTTTTTATCAAATAATTAGGATTTTGTGGCTTGTCCTGATGAATGCAGGGGCATTCACTGTAACAAAACTCATATGTATATAGACACATTGATGATAATGAAGACTCAAACTTTTAGATAAATGTAGCACATGGAGCATCTTAGCTATCTTTCAATCAACAAATTTTCTATTCTAAAAGTTTTCAAGGCTTTTTCTAAAATTATTTCTGGTGTCTTAATGTCTACTTTTCAAGCAGAGTTGCCAGTATTACTCTCTATGGGGAAGACCTCATACCATGGCCGTAGTCTGTATGGCAATTGTACATCTAGGAAGACTCTTTTGGAGATGTATGGACTGAAAAGCTCATGTTTATTTGATTATTTGTGGTAAGCCATTCCAGTGTAATGCACTATATGATACAATCTCTCATCTAGAATCACAGCCTACATTTTTTTTTTTTACGCTGTATGACCTTGCATTTGGCAATCTTCAGCCTCACGTTGATAAATGAGCCAGCTTCACTATATGAATCAGATCAGCCTGGTTTATGACTGACCTATGACCATTGTAACTTCTTTCTCCACCAATTTTTGTATTATCTGCACATTTTACAAGCAATGCTTCCATATTTTATTCCAGTTCATTTACAAAGGTATTGAAGACCAATGGGGTGAGGACAGATTCCTGAATATTTGAACTAGAAGCAACCTCAACAGGAAGATGAGTTTTTGTTTATGGGTTACATTTTGTGGTCTATTAGTTAGCCAAATTTTAATCCCTTTAATATAGGGATTATTGTATTTTGAGATTGCATTGATTTTGTTAGTGGGTGGGGTTTTTTCCCCTCCTCCATTACATTGAGGAGCCAATTCAAACATCACGCATAAGTCTATTCCTCAACACATTGCCAGTATTGACTGAGCGTTAGGTTTTTAACAAGACTATTTTTAAAAAGTATCATATCAGATAATTAGAAAGGTAGTAGGAGAACATACACCATGTTTCTCATATTTAGTTAGACATCTGCTTGTGGACTTTTTTTGTTAGATTTCTTCCATCTCATCGGTGGTTGCTCTTTTTGTTTCTGATCCAGTGACCACTGAAACGAAATACATGGCTGACAGGCCTCTTTATGAAACACTACTACCATTCTTATTAATTATGCAAAAGTTCCTATCTCTGCTCTTTGCATTCCATATCAATATGCCCACACATTTATTCTGAATCAATATCAGTGATAAACAAATTAAACCCTGAATTATTAAGCTGGTGGAGCACAAGTGGGAAGAAAAGGCATAATATTTTCTATATTTTTACGAAACCTATCTTCTGATTTTTAATGTGTAGGTTTTATAGAACACTGTTCTATAAAACGTTCTTGTTACTGCACAAGTTCTAAGAGAGTCATGTTCTTTGGTGGCAAACAACCTAAGACCTTCAGCAATCTTGTACAACTTTTGCTCCACCAGTTTTCCCTAACTACAAATTCTAAATGTTTCCCACTATATTATGATTTCTATATAAATGAATAACAGTGAATATGAGATCCTGTCCAATTCCATAATTCAGATATATTGTTAGAGTTCTTAACTTTTTAAATATTATAACAGTCTAAAATTTTAAACTTAGGATTTTTGAAGTTTTTAAACAAACTTTATTAAGAAACTCAAAACACTAACATATACCAAAATAATTTCTGTATGATACATCAATCTGCTTTTTTTTCCTGAATGTGGGGAAAAAAAAAAAAAATACTGAACATTTGCTCCTTCTAAGCCTCATGAATAATTTTCTCTTGTATTTCTCATGTATTATGCTTCTTCCACTCTCACATTTCACTGGGTTTTGATAGATTTTTATAAATGACTTAATGTGTTCTCTGTTATTGGTCATACATTGCCAGTAGATGCATTGGTTTTCTATGTTAATTGTTTGCTTTTGCCAGCTTTCTGGCTTGTCCTCAGTATTTTTGAGATTCCACTGAATATATGCAGAAGGAATTTAAATAACTCGTTCAGAGTATATAAAGTTAAGTAAATACACATATTTTTACAAGAAGAGGGCCTTAGCCTTGATTCGGTCTTTTTGTGCAGTCAGCTAAGAATGTTAACAAGTGTTGAAAATAAGGCGTTTCCATAAAGAACAGTGATGTAATTCTACTTTGGGTCTCTTCATTGCTGTCTCAAGATGCAGTATTTGTATATTTACATAAAGTTGAAGATAAACAGGTAAATGTTTTTATTTTTATTATGACCAGATAACAGGAACATAGCTACTGTTTTCCACCACTCCTTAGAGCAAACTATTTCATTAAGTATTTCAAGCAGATTACAGACAGATAGAAACTCTTTCATGTGAATACAAAAATTCAAGCAGCTTAACATATTCACTTTATTTTAAAAACTATTAAATATTTTAGGCATATACATGCTAATTTTTTGTCTACAAACAGAAATAAAGAAGAGTTTGGTACATTTTATATGTCTATGTTGAAATACTTATAAAAAGTACTATAGTACTTTTGTATGTACTATATTACTTTTTATTATTATGTACTATATTTGTACTTTTGTACTTCGAGGATTTAAAAGAGTGGATTTTTATATTTATTTCTAGTGCTGGTTCTTATCATATTCATTACATGTGAGATAACTCCACATGTGCAGAAATCCCCTCTTTCGTTTTTGTTTATGAACAGTAAGTTATGATTTATGAAGGGCAATTTAATACTTTTGCTAAAAAGTAGATAAATAACTAATTTGAATCCATGGAAAAACACTGAATTCCTCCTTGTAAGACCTTTGCACTTATGGTAATGTCATAATATGAAGTCACAGCATTAAATTTACATTGGAGAAACTGAATATAACTCTACTGATATCTGTGTAACAGCTCTGAATTACATCAGTTCTGAACTACGTTTTCTAATGTAACTAAGTGTAGTTCTTTTGGTGAATGAGTTATTCATCAAAAAGCTGGCTTAGGATTTTCAGAAACCTAGTGAAAAATTCTGACTAAAAATGTTAAAATGTTTAATTTAAGGTAAGAAGATTTGGTTCTTAAAAGTTAGGGTCATGAGAAAGGTAGGCACAGGTTTTACCTTGGTCCTTGGATGACCTATTCCTCTGTTGGCCTATTAAGTGAGTGGCAAGGATGGTTTTCTGGAAATCAGAAAATGTTTGAAACCTAGCAGCCTGTAGCAGGGAATGGCTTTGGATCAAAGTCTTTTCTGTCTCAGGAGGCTACTGCATACCTGAGTACTTGATATTTGATGAAGGTTTATTGCAACACTTTCATTGCTTGTATTTGCGTTGGCTTGTATTTGAAATTTGATAATTTCTTGTAAAGAGAGGTGGAGCCTTTAGAAGCTGCTGTGTTCACAGCATACCTTTTCCACCAGGCTAGAGGGAATAGAAAAATCACTACTGAATTTTCAATGCTACTCCATTTTGTAGCAACTTGAAAAATGTTTGTAGAACACTTTCATTGCAAGTATTCCAGTTTATGGGGAAGAAAAAGAACTTTAAGCTTAGTCAGGTGAGGACCTGGAACTGAAGAGAGAGTGATATAGCTTCCAGGTTGATGTTGATACTGTTGAGATTTACCTTATTCTATGATGGGATTCTCTCAGCATGTCCTTTTGAGGCTGTATCATGACCTACTGATGCCTAGGCTCAGTCACAAAACAGTTTCCGATGTTTCTCTCTGTTGTTGTAACGAACAACCTCTCAAATGGTGGTCTGATAAATACAGGGGAATAATGTTACCATGGTGTTCTACAAACATTTTTCAAGTTGCTACAAAATGGAGTAGCATTGAAAATTCAGTAGTGATTTTTCTCTTCCCTCTAGCCTGGTGGAAAAGGTATGCTGTGAACACAGCAGCTTCTAAAGGCTCCACCTCTCTTTACAAGAAATTATCAAATTTCAAATACAAGCCAACGCAAATTTGAAAAAAACACCAGAAATAACCCTTCAAATTTATATTAGTATATACACTTTAATTAGTTTAGGTATATACACCTAGTGTTAATGAATCAGAAATACAAGGTTAAAAAAACAAAAAAAACAAAAAAACAAACACTTATTTCACATTTCATCTCCAAAGTCCTCTTTTTTTTTCCACTCAGATTACCAAAACCCAATGAAAGTTCAGTTCTCAGGTTTGTCCATAGGCCGAATTAGAGTCCTTATTTTACTTATTGCTTGTATATCTTATTATCCAGCTGGTTTATAACAGGTAAAAATAGTCAACATTGTGTAGTGATCCCAGCTGCAGCCAGATTACAATGGCTTTAAATTCTAGACACAATATATGATCTTCACAAACAAACTTAAATGAAGAATTAGGCTGCTAGTCTACCAGCTACTTTAAAATTGCTTAAAGTAAGGAATGGTGGAAATAGACAGAAATCCTCCACAATTGAACTAACTAAATAACTGAAGATTTTTAAATGTGATATATACTGGGAGTACTGGCTACCCAGGGTTTTGCAAGTTTTCTTTCTTGTATTCTGAAAGAAAGTCACCTATTCAGTATTTTTGTCACAGGCTGAGGACAATTAGACTTGTTAAGTGTATGCTTTGGTGAGCAACTTGCCACTTTGCTGCTGATTACTTTAATAATATACTAGCGTTTAAAATATTTTAGGTTGTTTCCAATTTAGAAAGTGAGTACAATTAAATAATTAATGAAGCATTATAGGTGATAAAGCCAAGAGATATTGAAACAGCATTCCATTCCCCAAACAGTAAGATTTCTTATTGAAGAGGATATATCCAAGTTTGAATGTTAACACCACCTCATCACTTTTGTTTTTCTTTCAAATACTTTAGTATATTCAAACCAACAGGAAGAAAATAATTGAAGTCATTACAAAGGATTACAAGAGAGGAGCCTAGAAAGTACATTGGAAATATGTTGGAAATTTCCAAGAAATCATATCTGAGTATTTTGAAATTACACTAATTATGAAAACATGATAGTGAATCCAGAATATTTGTGTTTGGAGAGTGAATAAGGAAAAACCCATTAGTATCTGAAATGCCTATTAGTACTTCCTTTTGAATTTGTCTGGGAATACTTCTGTCAGAAATGGCAGAACTAGGTCCTGAGGTGAGAACTGCAATGAATATGGAAAATATAATAGAAAAACTCTTTCTGGAAGATGAACAGTATGCCAGTGACACAATAATCATAGACAATTTCAAATTATTTAGTGACTGAGACACTGGTTCTAGATTCAAAATTAAATCAGTTTGAGATTGAAATACATTTTTCACCAGAATCAAAGCTAGGCCAGGCTGTTGAATACTGGCAAGGTTCCAGAAGACCTTCCCATTTCCTTCTATTAGCCTTCTGTAAATAATTTTATTAAATGGTAAGTCAGATGATCTTTTTTTTAAGTTTCCATTGGTTGAAGTAGTAAGCACTACTGTGTATCCTCCAGAAGCTTTGGTTATGAAGATTTCAGTATGACAATTATAGGACTTCTACTTTTAGTTAGATAACACTGATAAAAGGATGAATTTCTGACTTTATGGCTACTAAAATACATATATTAATAATATAACATTGTGAGAACCTTATTGAAAAGAATCAACCCTTGGGAGAGAAGATGATTCTAGTCCCTGAGTCCTAATACCTCAGAATGCAATGTTAAGTTAAAGAGGTAGGGTGAAAAACTGTAACATTCCTACTTCTACTTGCTCAATCAGTGTGGAAAGAAATTCTCATTTTTATTTTGAAAGTCTTATATCGTGACTACACTTCTGCATAAAGAGGAGTTTCATGGCACTTTGAAATATATTTATGCTTCTGTACATGAGAGTGTAACTATGGCTATGACAACACACAATGCTTCAGTGACTATCTTAATAATTTTAATTACAGAAAATTTTTCATGAAACTTGGGATGAAAAAAAAATGTATCCTACTGACTAGAAAACATTTAACATTAAAAAGAACCTCAAAATATATCTGACACTGATTTTGAGGGAACCTGTCATAGACTCAAACTTTAGCAGCTGTCGACATACTGTTGGGGGTTAGGTTTGATCTTTTTCTTTTTCTTATAGAATTTTCCCCCTGTAAGTTGCTAGAAGACTTAGTACTGGTGCTTAGATGGTGCTTGACCAACAGAAAGGGGGTGGCAGAAAGTCAGGAGGGGGAAGATCACATGAGTTTTGGGGCAGGAGAAGGACAGGGATCGGGGAGCTGGGGGCTCTTCTTGCTCTTGGCATTGGGGAGAGGATGTCCAAGCTGCTGCTTGCTGCAGGAGTTCACTGTCACCAGAAAGTCCAGTCCTGGGAGATCTACCACCATCTTCTCGTGTGCCCAAGAATTTTGAGCTCCTTTGCCTGCCCTGCTGGAGCTGGGCCAGCCCTGCCCGGCCATCACAGCTTCTCCAGCAGTGCTCTTTGTGCTACGCTGTAGCCCTGCACCCCCCTGCCTGCTGGGACAACCCCTGCCTGCCAGGGACATCCTGCCATTCCAGCCACCAGCCCGGGAGTTTCCACCGTTCCAGCTTGGTGCTCTCAGAGTCCCAAGAGATCAGACTGCCCCAGGCTTTGTGAAACAAAGCCCCTTAAGGTTCCTGGTTCTGTTTATTATTAATGCTGTAGTTGTTGCTGTTTGTTTGCCTTGTTATATTTACTAGTAAAGAACTTCCTTTCCCCATACCTCTGCCTGAAAGCCCCTTTAATTTTCTAAATTATAATAATTTGAAGGGAGTGGATTTGAATCCTCCATTCCTAGAGAGGCCCTGCCCCTCCCTAGCAGATAACTGTCTTTCAAAGCGAGACACATACCAAAGTACATATTGGCTTCATCACTGCAACAGCAATTCTTTATCTTTGGTAAATTATCTTAGTAATTTTGGACTCATTGGAACAATGACAGTTTCAAATAAACAGGAATCTATTCTGAGCTTCCAAGCTACAAGCTAGCACTCCAGAAGCTAGTGACAACGTCAAAAAGTCATCCGCAGAACCCAAATATCAGAGAGAAATTATTATTCTGTTCAATCCTTAATGGACTATATCAGGAGTACTGCATCCAAATATATGAGATGTTGAAAAACTGGAAAGTCCAAAGGAGGCCAACCAAGATGGTTAGGAAGCTGAAGCACAAAACATAAAAGAAGAGGCTCAGGGAGTTCAGTACATGTAGGTCCAAGACGAGAAAGCTAAGGGTATCAATTTGCCATCATCAACTCAAATAAAAAGTTGTGGTGTTAATGGAGCCAGGTCTCCAGAAGGTCAAAAGACAATGTTAACAACTTGCAGCAAGAGAAATTCCAGCCAATCATACAGGAAAGATCCATACAATGAGGGTGGTAACAAAACTGGACAGGCTGCCAAAAGAGCTTGTAAAATCTCCATCTTTGCACAACTCCTGTGGACAAGGTCTTGAGTAAATTCATCTCAATTTAAGGTGGTGCTGCTCTGAGAAGGGAATGAAATGAAAATTACTAGAAGTCCTTTAAAATCAAAATTGTTCTGTGATGCTATAATTCTATTCATTTTGATCTTCAGTTAGAATTTGTAAAATATTTTTGTTGTATCAGTGGAACATGGGTTATGGAAGTTAATTTATGCAAGTTTAGTTTTACATTTTGGAAAAAAAGACAGTATACTGAAATATGCAACAGAACGTTTCTACTGGTAGATAAAATGGAAATTTACCAAAAGAAGATGAAAAATAAAACAAATATAATCCTGAATTTGATATCTAAATTTTGATTGAGTAACACTGTGGAAGATGTTGGATTATTGTCTAGAATCAGTAGACAAAGATGGAACAGAATGAGGGAAAGAAGAATATAATTCAATTTTTTGGCAAAAGTAATCTCCCTGTGGTCTCTTTGCAATGTTGGAAAAGTATTCTTACAAAACAAAGTGAAAACTGATTTACACTTGGAACGCACAAAGCGGAAACACTCTTGGTTTTTATGCACTCATTCAGAGATGAATAACTATTTTTTTCTATCATGGTGGGTGTCTGTTAAAGCACAAGTATTTCTAAAGAATGACACGAAGACATGGTTCTTACATCTGGGAGATGCCCAAATTAACTGAACTGGCTTCAGTGAATTTGCCCTAGATTTGTAAGGTGGTAATTAAAGACAGAACTTGATTCTTTGTGTTTCGTAATAGTCAATGAATCTGTGTTTCTATTTTTAGTCTGCAAGTGAGAAAAACTTTTCAAAATAATGTCAAAACAGTACAAAGTAGCTAACATCAAACCACCTGAACAAACTATTGGAGATGTGGTTTAACCTCAAAGATCTTTCCCAGGTTTCACAGGAGAAATATTACTTCTCCTTTTCCATTCATATATAAGACATACAGCCCTGTAAAACTGAAGCATCAGAGATCAAATCAGACTTACCCAGAAGTCAGGTAAGATTTTAAAGGGGAAGGTGCACATATATGGACATATGCAAAATATGGACAAGGCAGTTCTTTCACAAATATTACATTTTATTTAAGACTATCACATTAGAAATCTCGGGTCGGGTATCCACAGCAACTCTGTGAAAACAATTTAATAGTGTTATTAAAGATTGAGGGATATAGGCCATTGCTAAATGAAATATAATTCTGTTTGACTGAAAATTTTATTCAAAAATGGCTAATAATTCATATCAAAAAGTCCACTTCTGGAGTGAACATCTTGTCCATACTTCATCCCATTCCCTGAAGAATGAAGAATCTTTCTTCTGTTAAGTCTCTTTGCATCTACTTCTGGAATGTTCCTCAGATATTTTACAGAGAAAACTCAAAAATAACAGGGAAAAAAAAAAAAAAAAAAAAAGTTGGATTTTCCTCCACTTGAGAATATTACTGTGTTACTTTAGATCCAAATTCTGGGGCTAGTGCTGAAGGCTTTCTTTACAGAAAGGAGCAACTCTTTTTTCTATCCAGTCCCCAGGTTAGAAGACCTAGAAGATGATGTCTCCTAATATTTCCTAATCTTTCTAATCTGACTACTGTCTTCCTGAAGAGACACCAGAGAAACCTGTGATCTCCAAAGGGTAACAACATAGCTCACACATGGCCCGCAAAGAGAAGAAATTGCAAAAGATGGAAGACAAGCTCTCAAAGTTGAAAAGCCTTATTGTGATCGGGATACACGAAGCAATCACACGAGGGACCAGAGATTTCGCAGGGCAGAGAGTTCCTCTGAGCCAGCTCAAGGATGAGCCAAGGCGGAGAACAAGGCGGAGAGCCTCTGCCTGTTTATTTCTTACTTTTTATACATTTGTGTGTCTGGCTGTGGATTGGCTTTTGGAGTTTCCACCCCTCAGCCAACTGGCCAGACCAGCCGTCAGTTACAATTGTTTTCAGGTTAGAAATATGCAAACAAAGGACAGAGAATGAAAAACAAAGGATTTGTTTATGTTACATGTGTGAGAAAAAGGTAGAAACTGCTCCTAATACTGTACAGTAGCTAAAAAGTCTGACTCCATTTTATGAACAATCAAAAGGCTTTAAAAAAAACTCAGAAAAACCTGGGTGACATCTCACCCTTCTATCTTTACAAATAAAGAAGAACAGAAAAAGAAAAATTAACAAACTTACAAAGGGAATATATACAAATTTAATCACTGTCTGTGGAGGAATCATCAGAGTGATCACTCGAGGATTCATCCACTTGGTGACTTTCAAGTTGATCACGGTTTCCACCTTGCCTGTCAGCTGAATTCTGCCTCTGCGGTTGCAGGTCAGGACGGACACACTTTGAAGGTAGCCAGCGTGTCCCAGTGTCCATGGACACACACGCATACCCACGCCCCATAGCGATTAGGTCATAAGGTCCTTCCCACTGCTTGGTGACTAAATTCCTGACCCATATCTTTGCTCGAGGCTGTTGCACACTGTCCGAAGCCTGCAACGAGAGATTATGGTTCAAAATGACAGGATTATTTGAGTTCTGCGGCACCATAACGTGATTGATGGTGTACAAAGCCTTTGCCAACCGGCTGTGTGGGGTTTCACCCTGCATTCCCCGTTTTTGTTTTTGAAGAACATGCTTGAGTGTACTGTGAGCGCGTTCTACAATTGCCTGTCCCGTCGGAGAATGAGGGATGCCAAAGTTATGTGTCACACCCCATGACTGTAGGAACTGCCGTACCTGCTGCGAGGCATAAGCAGGACCATTGTCGGTTTTCACAGCAGAAGGTATGCCAAGAACAGCAAAGGCCTGCCTCCAGTGGGCAATGACATCTCGGGCTTTCTCTCCTGTGTGAGCAGAAGCCCACATCGCAGAGGAGAACGTGTCCACCGTGACATGCACATACTTGAGCCGGCCAAACTCGGTGACCTGGGTGACATAGGTCTGCCAAAGCTCCAAGGATTTAAGGCCTCTGGGGTTAATCCCTGCCGGCAATGGCGCACCAAGGGCGTGACAGTCGTCGCACGCCTCGACAATCTCACGAGCCTCAGTGGCTGTCAGCTGGAACTGCTTCTGCAGTGTATGTGCATTTTGGTGGAAAAACCCATGCGATGCCTTGGCCTGCGCAAGCACATCAGGCTGAGGGGCTACCCACGCTGGGTTAGCCAACTTGTCAGCCCTTGCGTTACCTTCCGCTACAAATCCTGGCAAATCTGCGTGACTCCGTACATGCAGAATGTAGTATGGATGAACTCTGGCCTGAATTGCACACCACAGGGCCTTCAGTAAATTAAACAAGGCAGGGTTACTGAC
Source organism: Progne subis subis (assembly GCA_022316685.1). Taxonomy (NCBI): domain Eukaryota; kingdom Metazoa; phylum Chordata; class Aves; order Passeriformes; family Hirundinidae; genus Progne; species Progne subis. The sequence goes on along the minus strand of JAKJHU010000926.1, from coordinate 56,841 downwards.
CTCCTTCAACACTGAACAACCCAATCGCTGTGCGATGTCGGCAACATAGGCTGAATCCGTGATCAAACTGAAAGGTTCCTGGTAAAATTGCTCAAATGCCATGACAGCAGCCCTTAGTTCAACCAGTTGGGCTGACCCATCCTCATGGCTTTCCAAAACGTGCCACTCAGATCCATCCTGCCAGGTAACAATGGCTTTTCCTGTTTTGTCCGAACCGTCAGTGAAGACAGTGGGTCCTTGCACTGGCTCTTGGCTATTTTTGGGTTGTAGAGAAAATTGAGTATTTTTGGCCACTTGCAATAGCTTGTGGCTAGGCAGATGATAAGTGATCTGCCCTGAAAAACCCTCGAGAGCACTTTGCAGCGAAACATTGTTCGCATAGCTCCAATCAAATTCCTCCCTCTGAACCAGGAGTATGATCTTTGAGGGATCTGCACCCATCAATTGCAAACAGCGTTGCCGGCACTTGATTATCAAGCGCGCAATCAATTCAAACAGCGCCGTTGCCGTCTTATGCGGCTGATGAGGCAGGAAGACCCATTCCAAGATGTGCAGAGGATCAGTCCAATCATCATTCCATTGGCCGAGGATACCTGTAGGATGTAAATCAGGAGCGGTAATGAACACAGTGACATCAATGGAAGGTTCAATGCGGTACAGGCAAGCCGACACAGCTTGCTGAATCTCCTCCAGCACTTTTCATGCCTCAGGGGTCAATTCACGAGGTGACTTTAAACCAGTGTCCCCTTTCAACAATTCAAACAAGGGAGACAGTTGTGCCGTGGTCAGTCCCGAGTAAGGACGTAACCAAGTGATAACACCTACCAGCTTCTGAGGGTCATTCAGCGTCTTCACCAACTGCACAAATTGCACCTCCTGGTGATGGATTATCCGTTCCAGAATTTTGACCCCCAAATATTTTCAGGGAGGTTGTTGTACCTTTTCTGGAGCCACCTGCAGTCCATGTGAATGCAGAGCATTCAACAACCAAGGCTGTATCGTCAGCAGCTCACCCTGGGTGGGCGTAGCCACCAAAGTGTCGTCCATATAATGATAAACGTGAGCATCAGGAAACTGCTTGCAAACTCCAGACAAGGCACGGGCTACATACCATTGGGCTAACACTGGGGAATTTCACATGCCCTGAGGCAAAAATTTTCCATTGATACCGCTGTGTGGGCTCAGCATTATTTGTTGGTACCGTGAAGGCAAATTTTGGTCTGTCATCGGGATGCAGAGGGATCGTAAAAAAACCATCCTTCAGATCCACAATGAGGACCGGCCAGTCCACAGGAAGCATGGTAGGCGATGGCATACCAGCCTGCAATGTTCCCATGCCTTCCATCACGGCATTGATCTTTTGGAGGTCTTGTAGCAACCTCCATTTCCCAAACTACTTTTTGATACAAAAGACAGGAGTGTTCCAGGGACTGGTAGATGGTTCCAAATGCCCCTGATCCAACTGCTCCTGTACAAGTTCACGAAGGGCGACTAGCTTGTCATGAGGGAGGGGCCACTGGTTCTCCCAGATGGGTCTGTCCACCAGCCACCGTAAAGGAGGCATGGGACACTCTGTGCCCTTCATCACAGTGGCCCCAATCAAAAATCCGTTCCCAATTGCACCCCCCATGCAGCCAAAGCATCCCTCCCCCAGAGGTTCTGAGGAATCTCAGTAACATGAGGCCAAATTATGGCTGTCTGTCCCTCCGGGTTCGTGATGGCCACGGGATTCTGGCTCACGTAGCATTGCTTCGTTCCTCCCAAGCCCAAGATAAATGTCTTTGCCAGGCTCAAAGGCCACTGCAGGAGCCAAGCAGCCAGGGAGAGAATGCTTACGTCTGCCCCCGTATCTAGGAGGCCACGAAGGTGAATGGCGTGGCACCAACCATGGACACGGTACACAGCGTCTCAGGACGGTCTTTGGTCAGGACAGCAGTCCAGTGCACTTGAGGTGGCCCAGTAGAGCCGAAGCCACCGTCACCTCGCGACCGGTCCTCGGTTCTGGAAACAGAAGTCTTAAAAGGAACAAGTTGAGCAATTTGTGTGCCTTTTGGGATAGTCAGAGGGGAGGTGGGTGTGGAGACCATTGAGTGAATCTGCCCTGAAAAATCCACATCAATCAGTCCCAGGTGCACCATGATACGCTGAATGGTGGCACTGGACCTACCCATCAAAAACGTGCTCATGCCATCACCCAAGGGACCAAAGGCATCCAGGGGAACCTTGTGTATTTTGTCCGAATCAATCACGACAGACTCGGCTGTGCAGACATCAACACCTGCTGAACCGCGGGTGCTGGCTGCAAGCCTGCTGAGCAGATCTCCATTGGTTGGGGCTGAGGCAGAGACATTTGTGTCAGCACACGTCTCGCCTTCGTCCTCTGCGTCGCGTTTCCCGAACTGACCAACGGCTGACCATTCACGTGCACTGTCGCCTTACATGCATTTGCAGCGTGATTCGGCCTTCCACACCGTGCACAATAAAACAAGACAGCCGTAGACTCCAGTGCCTTTCTGCCCTGTTTCTTCCTGGTCCGAGCACCCCACTGCTGCTGTTGCACCCCCTGGGGAACGACCCAAGCAGGCTGCACAGCGACAGCCACAGCCGGTTGCACGGCCGCAGACACGGCCGGCTGGACCGCCGTAGCCACCGTCGGTTGGACAACTGTAGCCACAGCTGGCTGCACAGCTGTAGGCACGGCAACCACCTGTTGGCTGGAAGGGGTTACCCTCACACAGGCCTCAAACATCTCTGACATGGATGGTTCCCCAGGAAGCGCTTCAATTATCCTCTTGCAAACTGCATTGCAGTTGCTTTGAGCAAGGAACTGAAGCATGAGCTTCCTTGCCGCAGGATCACTCACCTGCTTCTCAACCACAGCAGTCAGCCGTCCTGCAAAACACAGGAAGGGCTCATCAGCTCCCTGGACAATCGTTGCATAGGGCTGCTGTGGAGTAGCCAGCTGTAAGGTCTGAACCAGGGCTGCCATGCCTGTTTGTTGGCACTGCTCCTGGACCAAGGGCTCAAAACCAGCCTGCCCATCGGCCCTGGTATAATTGCCTGTTCCCATTAGCATATCGATATTAACCATACGCCTAGGATCACCTGGACCCAGTGTCCTATTCTGTTCCACCACTCTGACTGCCAACTGAGTCCATTTATGCTCAAAGAAATCATATTCAACCGGTGGGAAAAGGGCCTGAGCCAAGCTCCGAATGTCAAAGGGCGTCAAAAGACTGGCATTAAAATAACGGAGAACCTGCATCACCTCAGCTGAGCCCAGACCATATTTCCCGACTGCACCACACAGTTCTGTCAAGGCCTGCCAAGCCAAGGGTTGATAGGTGTTATGAGTAGCACCCTGAAGGACAGGGAAGGCCTGAAGACCCTCAGATGAAGCAGCAGCACCTGCCTTATCCTGCCCTGTGGGCCCCACAGGGTCAGAGGCAGGCACTCGGCTGGGGACTGGCTGAACACCAGACACTGCAGGTCCAGCACCAGCATCAGCACCATCGCTCAGTCCTTCAACCTTAGCTTTCACCTCCTCCCAGAATCGCCCGCAGTCTGTCGGGCGTAAGGTCACCTGACAGGGGGGGAGTGTCCAGGCTGTGGAGGAAGAGCCAACGGCGCGGGGCCCTTTGCTCTTGTCAAAGACCGGCCGCATTCCGGCCATGTCCCCGTTCGTGCTGAACTTAAACACCCCGGCGCCCGCAGCCGCCGTAAGGCTCGCAGCGGGAAGTGGAGGCGGGGCCGGACCAGCCGCTGGTGCCAGGCCTGCAGCATCCTCAGCGGGGCTGGAGCCCGCCAGCAGCGCCACGGCACTGGCCACCGGAGACCGGTCAAAGGACTCGCAGCAGGCACACATCCTGGCGCAGCTGGGGGGCTCGGGCTGCATTCAGGTGGAGATGGTGACCGCACCTCCGCCACTGCTGGAGTCGCGCCGGTCCCCGCCGGCAGCCCATTAGAGCTGGCAGTGCCAGAGTCCCTCCCCACCCCGCAAGCACTGCCCCCAGCCGCAGCCCATGGCGCTGGCGTGGGGAGCGGAGTGTCCGGGACCCCCCCGAGAAGGACCCCTGCAGGGGGGCAGAGGCCTGCAGGCACCGCCACCCCCAAGCGGGGCGGAGCTGTCAGTCCGCCCATGGGTGCGGTGTCCATCGAAGGAATGACCGGGACCTTGCCTCCAGCAGCGTCCCCACCCCATGCTCCCTCAGCAGGCGGCGCGGAGACAGAAGCAGCCAACGCAGCCCCCTTTGGCCCCGGCCTGGGTGGCAGAGTGGGGTGCACTGCTTCACCCAGTTCCATCGGATACATGACGGTCGTGCGGCAGTATGGACAACGCACAGTGACCGAATCTTGGTCAAACGACAGCAGGGGCCGCCCCCCTGGGCCGCTCCCCCCACCAACGCCGGAAAGGCATGGTGGCACGGGGACAGCCGGGACCGGCCCCGGGCTCAGTGGGGTCCCGCTCGCCCGCTGCCCCGAGATCATCGCCGGAGCCCGAGGGGGAAAAACCACCCGGCGCAGGGACTGAGGAGGGAGGGATTGAGTCCATCTCACAAAGGAGCTGAAGCTCGGACTCAGACAATACCTCTGGGTCTGATATAATGACCCCGCCCCCCTCCAGCTCCCCATCCTGCTTCGAAACAGGGCTGGTAGCCTGCAAGCTGGGGGGGGTCGACTTTAACACAGCCCACTCAACTAACTTCCACTGCAGCAACAAGTCTGCAATCTCCTCATCATAATCTTTTTCAAGGGTGCCCATCAAATGTTCCCCCAGGAGGAACCATACCTGCCGACTGAGCACAGCATTTGGCGAGTGAAAGAACCCATGGTATCTGCCCCACGTGAGCAGATGCTGAAGCCCCTCCCGAGAGACCTCAGCGTGTTTCCGCTCCAAGAGGTCCTCCCAAAGCTCCAATACTAGAGCGTCCTGCATGGCAGGCACAAAACAGGGAAAAGGGGAAGGAAAACCTCACCAGACCGTTTCTTCCACACGCAGGGGTCACCGCTTGTGATCGGGATATGCAAAGCAATCACACGAGAGACGAGAGATTTCGCAGGGCAGAGAGTTCCTCCGAGCCAGCTCAAGGATGAGCCAAGGCGGAGAACAAGGCGGAGAGCCTCTGCCTGTTTATTTCTTACTTTTTATACATTTGTGTGTCTGGCTGTGGATTGGCTTTTGGAGTTTCCACCCCTCAGCCAACTGGCCAGACCAGCCGTCAGTTACAATTGTTTTCAGGTTAGAAATATGCAAACAAAGGACAGAGAATGAAAAACAAAGGATTTGTTTATGTTACATGTGTGAGAAAAAGGTAGAAACTGCTCCTAATATTGTACAGTAGCTAAAAAGTCTGACTCTATTTTATGAACAATCAAAAGGCTTTAAAAAACTCAGAAAAACCAGGGTGACAGCCTTATCCTTGTTTTGCAACTCATTTTCTGAAGTTATTAAGCAGGAGTGATGGCAGGCATGAAGAGAAAAAGGGGCAATATTTTATCTAGCTCAGATTTTTTGAGTGGAAATTAGCCAGGGAGACCACTGTGTCATAAAACTACCACTTTTAATCCTGATACAGCCTCCATTTCACCATTATCTCACTGCAGGGAAGAACAGATCTCTGGCTTATTTCCAGGAAGACCTCCACTTTTGAGATATGAATAAATTTCAACTGGCAAGTAGTCTGATCCAGACCACAAAACTGCAGCCAAGCTCCTTGTTCACTAAGTTCTAAACTTGGTACTTGGCCAGGGATATTGGAATGAAAACCATCAGAGCAAAGTGCTTTACAACGTTACATAGACCCACACTGCTGAAGTCCAGCCACTGCTCTATGGTCGAGTGTACAGGACAGGAAGTGGGACTGCAGGCTGAAGCCAAACTGAAACTGGCAACCAAAAGGACGTGGATCTAGGAAAATAATGCTTTTCAACTCTAAGAGAAGAAAAAAAATATTGAACTTTTAAAATAACTTCTTTAAGTTAAAGGTGTCAAATATCTCCAAGACCATGAAGAAGGAGAGAGAAAAAAAATAAAATAGGATGTGGTGCAGATTGTTTTGCTTCAGGAAGTGTATCAGAAAAAACCACAGATTCTTTAGGGAACAGAAAAAGGAGTTTATTAACAAAGGAAACTATTCTTTGAAGAGCCTGAGTAACATCAACATGAAATGACAAATCTACAAAAGTCATGTGGAATTAGTCCGAAAAGTATATCAAATTGGATATGCAGAAAGATGTTTTGTCCAAAACAAAATCAATATTTTAATTCAGTTTCCTGTAAAAGAATGCAGCACTAAATCAGCTTCAAACACAAATCACAAAGCTTAAGGAATAGATGGTCAGAACTAAGAGAACATACATGTGTCTGTTATCTGAAATAAATCCAAGGGTTTTGTTCACACTGAAGTATCTAGCTGCCTCTCCACAGGTGTATAAGTTGATAATCCAGCTCTCAAGCATGCTCTAATAGTTAGTGTTCATTCATGAAGGAGAATCTACTTTTAAGAGGTTTCTTTTATACCCCAAACACTTTATAGACTATTCAAATTCAAATTTGCCTATATTCAGAGGCTTTCTTAATGACCCCAAATCAAAAGGCAATTTAAACATTTCTTGATTTCTAATGAGTAGCTGCCTCCACCTTCTCTCAAAATGCTAACAGCAGTCAGCTGTCATCACCTGTGTATGTAGCAATGCCTTCTGGCAGCTATTTTTGAGCACAGTTAAATCGTGACCAAATCTTAACTCGACCTAAGAAATAATTTATTGGTCAATATAGCAGCAGGTTCGAGTTCCTGAAGATTTCCTAATATTTTTTCAGTACAATGAAGCTTTTACTTCATACAAATAGCCTACTTAATACTCATAGTTAATACGGTAACAAAACTGAGATATTTGCAAGTAGTTCATTTTTCAACAGACAAAAACAATGAAACTCTTGGTAATATCATTAAAACCATCAGGGCCCAGCCATCCAGACAGTTTTTAACACAGCAAAGAGAACATCTGTCCAAATATTTTCTCTCAGCTTTTCCAGGAGCATCTGTGGGAAACTCTATTGAAAGCTTCACAGAAGTCCAGGTAGACAAAAATCACAGCCTTTCCCTCATTCAACCTGGCCATAAAATGAGATCAGGTTGATCAGGCAGGATCTGCCCTTCCTAAACCTCTGCTGGCTGGGCCTGATCTCCTGGTTTTACAGTATGTGCCATGTAACACACTTAAGATGATCTATTCCATAACCTTCCCCGGCACCAAGGCTGTAGTTTCCTGGATCCTCCTTCCCACACTTCTTCTGTGTGGGCATCACATCGGCCAACCTCCACTTATCCGGGACCTTTCCAGTTAACCAGGAGTGATGATAAAAGATGGAGAGTGGCTTGGTGAGTTCTTCTGCCAGCTCTGCCAGCACCCTTGGGTCCTGTAGAGTCATGACTGGCAAGTCAAAGTGGCAAGTCACTATCTACTTCTTCCTGGATTCTGCTCCCTGTCCCTGTCACCCAGGTCAAGGAGCTGAGGATAACCTGTCTTTCTGTTAAAGACTGAGACAAAGACATTAAGTACCTCATCCTCTTCCTTGGTGACAATATTCCACACAATGTCCAAGAGAGACAGAAGATTTTTTTTGGCTGTTCTTTTGCTGCTTATAAAAACACCTTTTGTTTTTGATACATTTATAAAAATAAATTTTATTATCTTTTACATAGAGTGGAACTTTTGCTTTCAAATTCTGTTTCTATATGATCTACTGACATAGCTATACTCTTCTTGGTAAGTATACCCCTTCTTCCAAAGGTTGTAAACTCTCTTTTTTCCCCTGAGTTGCAAGAAAAGCTCCCTCTTCAGCCAGATGGCTCTTCTTCTGTGCTGACTTGTTTGTAAGCACATAAAGAACAGCCCACTTCTGCACCTTTAGTATTTCCTTCTTAAAGTGTGTCCAGTCTTCCTGGCCCCCTTTGTTTTTTAAGGGCTCTCTGAACCACTCACTTTAGCAGGTCAAAGTCTACACTCCAGAAGTCCAAGGTGGGAGTTTTGTTGACCCCCTACTTTATTTCACTAAGAACTGAAAACTCAATTCATGCTCACTGTGTCCATGGCTGCCTCTGACCACCACATGTCCCACAAGGCCTTCTCTGCTCATAAACAGCAGATCTAGGTGGCAACAGCCCTGGTAGGCTCAATTACCAAGAATCCTTTCAACAGTCACAGAAAAAGAAGTACCTAGGTTTTCCCTTGTCACCATTCACAAAAATGCTAGATGCTTACGTATCCCCAACATATATCACAGAAATAGCTGTGCTGAAGAATGTCAATGACAGCAGAGATATGAACAGTAAAGCAAATTTTTGGTAGATGACTGCAATTAAAAGAATTTCTTTGCTCCCTTTGTATTTATGTTGGAAAAGCTCTCTGAGATCGAGTCCAACCCCGTCAACTAGACCATAACACTAGGTGCCTTGTCCAGTTGGTTTTTTTGCACACTTCCAGCAGCTTGGATTCCACCACCCTCCTGGGCAGTCCACCCCAATGTTTAGCAACCCTTTCCAAGAAGAAATTACTCCTGATGCTCAGCCTGAATCTGCCCTGGTTCAACTTGAGTCTGTGTCCTCTTCTCCTGTCGCTAGTTGCCTGAATGTGGTAATTTTGCAATGTGGTTCTGGATTCTCTGTGTGTGTTCTCTCTTGAAACAAAAATATCTGAAAGTATGTCAGCCTGCTAGGTTATCCTTTGTCTTACCTTTATTTTAGGTACTTACAACTACTAAGTAATTGCCTTAATTTTGAAGAATACTATATTGTGATAGATTTTCAACTCATTCAAGTTGATGCGCAAACTTTTCATATTTTACTTTTCAACCAAGAGTAAAATATCTAAACTGCATCTCCATATTAGAAAATCAGGCTATTTTGTATTTTTAATTCCTTTCAAGTACTTTTTAAAGGATTGGACAAAGACAGACTTTGGAGAAGAACATGGGGGAATGAACATTAATAATAAAAATAAGAAAATAGAAAAAAAATGAATTTTTTTTTTTTTTCCCAAAAGAGATTTTATGGCTTTTGGGTCTGCTAATAATTTGTGTGGAAAGATAATATTTTCATGTGTGTTTAATCTTATGCCAAGGCAGCTGCTGGTGCAGTAGCTATCTGAAACAAATTAGAAGGCAGTTAAAATGAGATTTTCCACAATCAAGAACAAAGCAGGACCAGTTAGTAAGAGGACAGCTTGTTCTTGTTGCTAATGTGTTTAAAATCTTGCTGCTCATAATTTAAAACAGCTCTTGGGTATGGATGCCGGCTCTGGTTTCCAAGGTCTAGTGCTAAATCAAAACCAAATGGAAAGAGTTGAATTAGAAAATGACAAATTATATATTGATATCTCCTGCTCTGGCTAAAGAGAAGGCCTTTTTTTCTTTCTTTTTTTAAATCTTTGATATTGATTTAAAAGTTAATTTCCCTCAATATTAAAATATTTAATGGATGACAACTGGTTGAAATCTAAAGCTTGCAGTCAACTATCTGTTAAAGGAAAGCTCTCAATAACTATGGTGGCAGATATAACACACAAATTATTTGAAGATGTATTACCCTTACTATTAAAAAAGTAGACATTAGGAAGATTCAATGCCTTTTAATTGGCTGACTTGAATTCAGAAGTTTTATTTAATGTAACAGTTCATTTCACCACAAGGTGAAATGCACTGGCCGATCTCCTAAGAATCCAAAACACAGTTAGTTATCAAACAAAAACTGTCATTTGAAAATTAAATTTTATTTTGGAAATTATACCTACAGAAAAGAATACAAACTATGTTTTTTCTTCGGTTTTTTGATTGTTGTTGTTTTTTTGGTTTTTTGGTTTTTTTGATATCTCAGAGGTACCATGTAGCATGTGATATGTGTTCTTCAAGAGGTGAGAAATCTAAATTTTTAAAGGTCAAAGGAAAAATACTGCTGATTTTATCTAGACCTGGAGCTCATTGATTTATAATGGAAATAATAGCTAGATAATGTAAAATAATAGTCAATGACATTAAAATAATTACAATACGCTTTCTGAAAACAAAATATGTTGAAAAACTTCATTAATATTTAGTCTCAATAAGAAAGCAGTATTTGAATGATAATTGTTTTTCACTGGTACTTGTGTGATACCTGTGTATTTGATAGATTTGGAGGAAAATATTAGTGTTGAATACTATCTTTCCTTGTGCTTTGTGGAAAAAAAAAAAAAAAAAAAGGGCTAATATGAGCCTCATTTTTATTAAAAGATAATTGACCTTTTCCAAGATCCTCTGTAATTTTAGAGAAATACATAGAAAGTGCAAGGATTTTTTAAAAACCCACGTCAGATACGTGTTGTCAGCAAGAAATCAACTAAAAATATGGGAGACCAGTTCTAATACCCTCAGACCTAGATATTCCCCAAATAATCATTGGGGTCACTCTGGTTTTATAAACACAAGACACAATGTAAATGTCATCCAATCCTTAGATGCATGAATGAAACACTGATCCATTTATCTTCACTACCTGGAGTCAAATATGATCTTCCGACTGCATTGTGCAGCAAACCTAAGATTATAACAAAAACAGAAGTTAACTAGTCACCCAATCTGACCTAATTCTGCAGCACTTCTATCTCCTTGTATCAAAACTGAGCATGACATAATACAGAATCAAAAAAGTGATCCTTGAAGAGGAAGCAGAGTGAATAAAAAGAGACAAAGGAATAAATGACTAACCAAATAAAAAGGTATAGAAGAGAAATACACAAGAAAACAAAAGGTACAGACAAACATTTCATAGGATTTAAAAAAAAAGAAGATTTGGACATGAAGAAAGACTGTGAGGGAAAAAACTAAGTGACAATATATAAATTGAAGCTGTTGTGAGTATAGAGGATAAAATGAAACACTAAATGCAGAATCCAAGAGGGTAACTATGGTTTTCCAAACTCTTTACAAGACAAATCCAAATTTCAAGTCAAAGACAGATTGAAAATCTTTGGCTACAGTAAAATATGTAAAGAAGACATAGTAGATCACACACTAGATTACTCACAGAAGCACTGAAGGTATTTATAATAACTGAGTTTGCAACAATTTTAAAATTGCCAAGAGAACTTAAGCTCTTGAACCCATAAGAGAGAATTTTCAATGTAAACCTAACAATTTCAATTTTGTCGCCTTCATCTCTGTTTGCAAGCTTACCTTTGAGAATACACTTTTGACATGATAACTTTGTATATTCAAATCTTCATTTCTGGTGATCTGTTTTGCAAGTGTTTAAAGGACAGACATATTTCTGCATATTTAAAGGTATGCCCTCTAAGTAATTAATTTGTCAAGCATCCTACTTTTATTTCTTTGTAGTATGGTCATGAATCCATTTGCTACAGACTGTATCATATTTTTATTTAAAAGGACATATGGACACTTCCCCTGCTTCTCACATACTTCTAAAGCTTTACAGTCAAACTCCCTAATCCAAGATCATGATTCTTACATGACTGTTGCCATGCATGTGTAATATATCATTCCATTATCACTAAACACGATTTGTGAAAGCAAAGAAACAGAAGTAAATAAAGGAAACAAATATCTTCTTACAATACTTGTATAAGAGGTATAAAGCATTCGATTAGTATTTATCACCTTTTTTGTCAGTATCTTCATTAGTTGAAGTTGTCTATACTTCAAAGAACACTGGACACTGAAAAGAGGAAACACTATATTAAAACATACTCCATAATACCACATGACATGAGAAAAACACCTATTAGGAATGTCATATTTACATTCAGGTTAGAAAAAAACCAGTATATTCAATATAAAAATTGTTTTTAATATTGAAGTTCAATTTTATGGCTGTTGAGAGTATACTGAGACTGCTGCTGAGAGTATATTCTCAACAAAAACTGGTATAATGCAGACTTGCATGGAAGCTGAACTGTCCTAGGGTAACTTTATGATGTTTATATCCCCAATCGTCTGTTCTGTTTGTGCTGTATATTGAGTCCTGTGCCTTTAAGACTGGTTCTAAGAGCAAGGAGAAGCACAGAGTTTGTTTTGAGAAAGCTGCCTGACTCCTCCACATTCTTCTCCAGACGGTGTGTTCGGCGGAGGCTTGGAGAGACTGCAGGACAGAGATTTTTTTTTGCTTTTAGTTAGTTTCAGCTAGCTAAGGCAGAGAAGTTCCCTGGACTGTTTTTTTTTCCTTTTTCTTGGAACTGTTTAAACCTTCTCTGGACTGAAAACCCAGGGGAGCACTGGGGGCTGCACCTGCGGCCCACCGGGGCCTGGAGCTCGGCATTTTCCAGCAGCGCCGGAGGGACTGGGACTGAGGAGAGACTGAGAGAGAGCCGAGCTCCACCCACGGCAAGGACTTTCTCAATTTGCCATCTCACTTCAGAATGAGAGGTTTTATTGTTTCATACTATTCATTCTTTATACTTGTATGCACTTTATTTGTTTAGTAAAATACTCCAAATTTGTTTAGTAAAATTCTCCAAAAAGGTTTTTTTTTTCGGACTGGTTGGAGAGAGGGGCCACTTGGGTTTGCTTCCCAGAGGTATCCGATACAGGGGTTTTCCCCCAAATTTGTGTCCAAACCAGGACCTACCCTTAATTGGCGCCCACTGTGGGGCACGAGAGAGTGGAAAAAACTTGTATTGATTATTATTAACTGCATTTTTTTTTTTTTTGGTTGTCCTTTGGGTGGGGATTAAACAGACAGTAGCTATGTTGCTTCTTGAAGTCCTAATGTCTCTTAGAATGGAGTCTTTTCTGCATTTCTGTTCCCTAGGGTTTTTTGAGGTCTTAATACCTTTCTGGTCCCTAGGTTTGTTTTCCTACCCAGAAATAGCTCCAATATTGTCCCTAACATACAGCTTTTACACTAGGGATGCACAAATTAGAATAGTTATTTTGCTGGGTTCAGTGATTATGGTTTACAAGAAGCTAATAAAGATACTGGGGTTTGTTCTGGGTATGTTCAGTTTATGGTTCTTTCGTCCTACCCTGCATCCTAATTCCAGCAGTTTTGGGGATTTATCAATAATTGCACCCAGTTTGTTAGAGGAGGAGTAGGGGATGAGGCTCTTCAGCCTCTTTTTTCCTTCTTCTCTTTTGAGTCAGTTACATCACTTTTGGAGAATGTTCAGGGTCTCCTGAATGTTAAAGACCCCACCTTCCTGGTGTTTCACCTGGTGACTTTCCTCTATATAGTTTATAGCTTTTCTAGAATGAGTCACACACTGCTAAACACTGTAGGGCAGCAAATAGAGGCAAGGGAGCAGAGAGATAAATCAGTCACTCAGGCTGCAGCCAACCCCACAGCTATTCAGGCTGCAGCTAAACCAGACAGTGAGGCTAAGACACCAGCAGTTGCTGCAGTAAAGAAGGGAAAGAAGCACATGGACAAAACCAATCGACCAGTAGACAATGATTCAGGTGAAGGATCCTCAATGCCTCCTGACACCCAGTCAGGAGTCAAACCAACTGACACACAATCAGAGGCTGAAGCAACTGATGATACACAATCAGAAGCTGAACCAGCTGATACAAAATCAGAAGCCCAACCAACTGGTACAAGATCGGGAGTCCAACCAACTAGCACACGATCAGAAGCCCAACCAGCTGCTACAAGATCAGGAGCCCAACCAACTGCTACAAGATCTGGAGATACTATTGAGTCCTTTTCCCTGAAGGACCTTTGTGGCCTAAGAAAGGATTATACTCGACGACCTGATTAATCTATAGTTAGTTGGTTAGTCTGTCTTTGGGATGCTGCAGGCAAGGCTACAATACTGGATGGCACTGAAGCGAGACATCTGGGATCCCTATCACATGATCCAGTTATTGACCAAGAAATGATGAGGGAGGCTAGTCCTTGCAGTCTCTGGGAACGGGTCCTGGGAAGTGCGGCATAAAGATATCTGTGTGCCGACGATCTCTATATGCAGCAAACCCAGTGGAAAACCATTGAACAAGGGATTCAGCGCTTGAGAGAAATGGTAGTGGCAGAGATTGTCTTCTCAGATGACCTAAACACTAGGAACCCCGACTTGGTACCGTGTACACCTGTAATGTGGCAAAAACTTGTACGACTTGGGCCACAAGAATACTCCTCTGCTTTAGCAATAATGAAGCGGGATGAGACAGAGGAGACTGTGCTTGACATGGCGAAGAAGCTCTGAACATATGCAGATGCCGTGCATGGTCCAACACATGCAAGAATCGCAGATATAGAAACACAGGTGCGGGGATTAGCAGACAAAGTAGAAGAAAATCTCAAAGAACTCAAGGAGAACATTCTCCAGATCTCTGCAGTACAAATTAGGGGCTCTGGCACCACACGCAAACGTTCCCTAGATAGAGAGGGAAAAGGCATCCCACGGGCTAAGCTGTGGTCCTTCCTGCGTGATTGTGGAGAAAACATGAAAAGATGGGATGGAGAATCTACTGATGCTATGACACAACCGCTGCGTGAATTGTTAGATGACAAGACTGTGAGAGGAAGTTCTAGCAAGAAGGAAGGAGCTCCGGTTACCCAGGGAAATAAGGATAATCAGGCTTAGAGGGGCCCTGCCTCTAGCCAGGTAGAGGCTAGGGAAAACTGTGTTTTTTAAACTGTGTGCATTAGTTGGCCTGGCACATCAGAACCACAAAAATATGAGGCCTTAGTTGACACTGGTGCACAGTGCACATTAATGCCATCAAGACATGTGGGGGAAGAATCTGTTTCCATTGCTGGGGTGACAGGGGGTTCACAAGATTTTACTTGGGTGGAAGCTGATGTGAGCCTGACTGGAAATGAGTGGAAGAGACATCCTATTGTGACTGGCCCAGAGGCTCCATGTATTTTGGACATAGACTTCCTCCAAAATGGGTATTTCAAAGACCCGAAGGGATTTAGGTGGGCATTCGGGATATCAGCTGTAGAGACAGGGGATGTTAAGCAGTTGAATACCTTGCCTGGACTATCAGAGAACCCATCTGCTGTAGGTCTTCTGAAGGTGGAAGAGCAACAAGTGCCAATTGCCACTTCAACAGTGCATCGCCGACAGTACAGAACAACTCGAGATGCTGTGATCCCCATCCACAAGATGATCCGTGAGCTGGAGACCCAAGGGGTGGTCAGCAAAACCCACTCACCCTTCAACAGCCCCATCTGGCCTGTGCGCAAGTCTGACGGAGAATGGAGATTGACTGTGGACTACCGTGCCTTGAACGAAGTGACTCCACCATTGAGCGCTGCTGTGCCGGACATGCTGGAACTCCAGTACGAGCTGGAGTCCAAGGCAGCAAAATGGTACGCCACAATTGACATTGCTAATGCATTTTTCTCCATTCCTCTGGCTGCAGAATGCAGGCCTCAGTTTGCTTTCACCTGGAGGGGCATGCAGTACACCTGGAACCGACTGCCCCAGGGGTGGAAACACAGTCCTACCATCTGCCATGGACTGATCCAGGCTGCACTGGAAAAGGGTGAGGCTCCGGAACATCTACAGTACATTGATGACATCATTGTGTGGGGAAACACAGCAATGGAAGTGTTTGAGAAAGGAGAGAAGATCATCCAGATTCTCCTGAAGGCTGGCTTTGCTATCAAGAAGAGCAAAGTTAAGGGACCTGCTCGAGAGATCCAGTTTCTAGGAATAAATGGCACAATGGAAGGCATCAGATTCCCACTGAAGTCATCAACAAGATCACAGCAATGTGTCCACCAACCAACAAAAAGGAAACACAAGCTTTCCTAGGCACCATAGGTTTCTGGAGGATGCACATTCCTGAGTACAGCCAGACTGTGAGCCCTCTCTACCTGGTTACCCGCAAGAAGAACAATTTCCACTGGGGCCCTGAACAGCAACAAGCCTTTGCCCAGATCAAGCAGGAGATCGCTCATGCAGTAGCCCTTGGCCCAGTCAGGATGGGACCAGATGTGAAGAACGTGCTCTACTCAGCAGCCGGGAACAATGGCCTGTCCTGGAGCCTTTGGCAGAAGGTGCCTGGGGAGACTCGGGGCCAACCACAGGGATTCTGGAGCCGAAGCTACAGAGGATCTGAAGCCAACTACACTCCAACAGAGAAGGAAATCTTGGCCGACTATGAAGGAGTTCAAGCCGCCTCAGAAGTAGTAGGCACTGAAACACAACTCCTGCTGGCACCTCGACTACCAGTGCTGGGATGGATGTTCAAAGCAGAAGTTCCCTCTACCCACCATGCCACATGGAGCAAATGGATTGCCCTCATCACTCAGCACACCCGCATTGGAAACCCAAATCGCCCTGGGATTCTGGAAATAATTACAAACTGGCCGGAAGGTGAAAACTTTGGTCTCATGGATGAAGAGGAGCAGGAACAAGTGACACGTGCCGAAGAGAGTCCACCATACAACCAACTGCCAGCAGAAGAAATACGCTATGCTCTTTTCACTGACGGTTCCTGCTGCATCGTAGGGATGAAACGAAAGTGGAAAGCAGCCGTATGGAGCCCCACACGACAGGTTGCACAAGCCACTGAAGGAGAAGGTGGGTCAAGCCAACTTGCTGAACTCAAAGCTGTTCAACTGGCCCTGGACATTGCTGAAAGAGAGAAGTGGCCAAAGCTCTACCTCTACACTGATTCGTGGATGGTGGCCAATGCTCTGTGGGGATGGCTGGACAGGTGGAAAAAGGCCAATTGGTAGCGTAGGGGAAAGCCAATCTGGGCTGCAGATGAGTGGAAGGACATTGCCACTCGGGTAGAGAAGCTACCTGTCAAAGTCTGTCATGTAGATGCCCATGTCCCCAAGAGTCGGGCTAATGAAGAGCACCGAAACAACGAGCAGGTAGATCAAGCTGCAAAGATAGAGGTGTCAAAGATAGACTTAGATTGGCAACACAAGGGAGAGTTGTTCCTAGCTCGATGGGCCCATGATGCCTCAGGTCACCAGGGCAGAGATGCCACCTATAAGTGGGCACGAGACCGAGGGGTGGATCTAACCATGGACAGTATTTCTCAGGTTATCTATGACTGTGAGACGTGTGCTGCCATCAAACAGGCCAAGCGGGTGAAGCCCCTATGGTATGGTGGGCAATGGTCCAAGTATAAGTACGGGGAAGCCTGGCAGATGGACTACATCACCCTTCCCCAAACCCGCCAAGGCAAGCGCTATGTGCTGACCATGGTGGAAGCCACCACTGGATGGCTGGAGACCTACCCTGTGCCTCACGCTACTGCCCGGAACACCATCCTGGGCCTTGAAAAGCAAGTTCTTTGGAGGCATAGTACCCCTGAGAGGATTGAGTCAGACAATGGAACTCATTTCAAGAACAGCGTCATCAACAACTGGGCTAGGGAACATGGCACTGGGTGGGTGTACCATATCCCCTATCATGCACCAGCTTCCGGGAAGGTAGGAAGATACAATGGATTGCTAAAAACCACCCTGAAAGCACTGGGTGGGGGATCATTCAAAAACTGGGAGATTAATCTAGCAAAGGCCACCTGGTCAGTTAACACCCGAGGTTCCACCAACCGAGCAGGCCCTGCCCGGTCTGAGCCCCTACATACAATAGATAGAGAGAAAGTCCCAGTAGTACATGTAAGAGGTTTGTTAGGGAAGACAGTTTGGATCAATTCTGCTTCAAGTACAGAAGATCCCATCCATGGGATTGTCTTTGCTCAGGGACCAGGCTGCACATGGTGGGTAATGCAGAAAGATGGAACCACGCGATGTGTACCCCAGGGAGATTTGATTGTTGAGTGAGAACCATGTGTAATTATCGCTGTGTGCTGAATGGTACTGCCACTGTATGTAGCTGTATATTGCATATTGTTTTTTATATAGATGTATGTGTGTGTAGAGCTAGAGTATATATAAGTTTTAGTAAACTGACGATATGGGGATAAGGGTTAGAATGTCCTAGGGTAACTTTATGATGCTTGTATCCCCAGTCGTCTGTTCTGTTTGCGCTGTATATTGAGTCCTGTGCCTTTAAGACTGGTTCTAAGAGCAAGGAGAAGTGCAGAGTTTGTTTTGAGAAAACTGCCTGACTCCTCCACATTCTTCTGCAGACGGTGTGTTCGGCAGAGGCTTGGAGAGACTGCAGGACAGAGATTTTTTTTTTTTTGCTTTTAGTTAGTTTCAGCTAGCTAAGGCAGAGAAGTTCCCTGGACTGTTTTTTTCCTTTTTCTTGGAACTGTTTAAACTTGCTCTGGACTGAAAACCCAGGGGAGCACTGGGGGCTGCACCTGCGGCCCACCGGGGCCTGGAGCTCGGCATTTTCCAGCAGCGCCGGAGGGACTGGGACTGAGGAGAGACTGAGAGAGAGCCGAGCTCCACCCACGGCAAGGACTTTCTCAATTTGCCATCTCACTCCAGAACGAGAGGTTTTATTGTTTCATATTATTCATTCTTTATACTTGTATGCACTTTATTTGTTTAGTAAAATAGTTTTTTCCACATTTCTCCAAAGAGGATTTTTTTTTCAGACTGGTTGGAGGGAGGGGCCACTTGGGTTTGCTTCCCAGAGGGATCCTATACAGGGGTTTTCCCCCAGATTTGTCTCCAAACCAGAACATGAACATATGAACAAATTAATGAATAATCATGAAGCAAGTGATGTTTTAGGGAGTGATATTACAGTGGCAGGCAGACTCTGTTTTCTAACAATATAAATTTGTTCTTGCATAGTTTTGAAGAAAAGGACCAAAGCATCAGTTGGTATAAATTGAGAGAATTACAATGAGAATTTAGACCTAGCGTACTCATGAGAATACAGAAACAGCGCTCTTGCAGTTTCTACATGTTTCTGTGTAAAATATTTTAAGTCTGTCCTACTAGAGATAAGACCTAGTTTACTTACTTCTAAGAAGCAGGCCTACACTATTCTAAAGGAAAAACTCGGGTTAGTTAACATACTGCAACATTTCCATGAATATTTAACTTAAACATTAAGATCACAGGCATATCAGGTTATTAGAGTTATTGAGAGGACTATTTCAGTTATCAGGGATTTTTCTTATGCTTTTCTTCCCTCTTCTGCTGTTGAAGTTCATAACAGCAAATAAGCTCAGGCTCAAACTCTGAAATAAGATAAATGCCATAAAAAGACGTTATGAGGTATTTTGCCAAATATAACAGGGTCCTTTTTCTTTGAAGCTGATATCTTTACACAGTGGATAAAACTATCCTATTTTAGTTTAGACCTTGTTTCCTAGATTATTAGATTAAAACTTGCTACTTTAGTTAGAGATAAATTATAGACATATTTCTTTCATTTCCAGGTAAAGCTTGCTTTCATTTTTAATGTCAATTGCAGAGCTAGATGCAGCCATGAGCAGTTAATTCTATATACTATTCACATAAATGACTCAATAGAAAAAACTAAAGATAAGCAAAATCTTTTTCCTCTTGTTATTCCAACAGCTTCATCAACAACAAATTACTGTCAAAATAATGTTCAGTCTCTTGAAAATGCAGATAGATAGTTCTTTCCCAGACTAATTTAGAGGGCCTGCACAACCAGATACACAAAAACTATTTCCGATTCAATTACCAAAATTTGCAACATTTTTGATGATCTGCCTCACAAGCTGTTCACAAATCTGTTTCTGTATGGTTTTTGTTGCATTGATTAATGGAGTAGGCTGAGTTCCCTCATATATAGCAAAGTAGTTCTATCATAGGAATATCACCTCACTCTGGAATACTTAGAATCACTAGAAAAAAAATCACAGAAGTAAGCTCCATTTTGAAATGTTTTGTGGTCAGACCAAGAAAGGAAGATGTGAGGTCTTGAAACTATCCTTTACAAAGATGAAAAGAAGACAGTGCTTCAAGTGAAGATGCACTTCCAGAGAAACCCACAGGACTGTTCAAGGACTGAACCTAAGCCTGGTTATCTTGCTGAATCCAGACTTGAATACTGATGGGAGATCTGCCCCAGAAGAATATGATTAAATGAAAAAAACTCTACCATACCTGTGCCTGTTTATGTCTTATTGCTTATTAACTTCCAAGCAGATGAAGGAACCTCCCTCTATTTCTGCCTACTTCTCTGTTGCTACATTGCTGCTTGTTGTATGCCCTGTATTTGAGATGCTTCAGTTTTCTCTTTTGGCTCAAAACTACCTATTTATGGATTTGAAAATACTCCTCTTGAAAGTAATCTCATGGACAGTTTACAAAAAGCAGAGGGAAGAAACAGACATGTACAAGCTTAATTACCAATTTAAAGCATAATTAACTGTTGAAAAATCACAGGTTAGATGATCTCTAAGGGACTATTTTTTTTAAAAATTAAGAGTACAGGTGTTACTGTTAAAGTTTTGCTATAAAGGCAAGGCAGAGGCTTATGAGAATTTCAGAAAATGAATACCAGGGCTCTACTACAATATAGCAGACAGTGCTACTTTCAGTATTTTCAGACAAGAAAGTTCAAACAAGTCCCCTTGTGTAAAACTTCTTACTACTCTTTAGGTTAAAAAAGCCACCAGACCATCTGAGGATATTCTCTTTATAGGGCTACACCATGAGAGCATTCTACATTTCTTGGAAAAACCGTAAGTCAAATGGATGCAGCTCCTCAGGTGCCTCTAAAAAGTTATGTGCTCTCTTCTAAAAATAATACAAATATACTGAATATTTTTGTTGCCTGGGTATCTCCAGACAGATGTACATATGACTGAAAAGTGACCACACTGGAACACTGCTAAGTATGTCATACTTAAAATATAGACACTAGAAACTGATGTTGACTTTTTATGTGCAACATTTTTCAAGTTTAATAATGAGAAATAATAACTATAGTATTTCTGATGGTAGGAAATTGTTTCTCTCATACTTCACTCCCACCCCTAGGAAACCTGGAATCTTTTGAGGGTGGGGAAGAAAAAGACTCTTAAAATAACAGCTTTTTAAACTTTTGACATGTCTAACAAAAAGGAAACTTAAAGATTCCATTTAATGCTACTGCCTGCTGCCTAACTAGAGTCGTAAGGTCACTCTGTAACACACCTCTTTTGTGCACATCTATGTAATGATGTAAAAGTGAAAGCTGCCAATTCTCTAACTGGGTAGTAAGTTCTCTCTTTCCTTCTGCACAACCCATTTTCTTCCTCCCTCCCAACCCTAAACCTACAGCCCAGATTTTCAGCATCATTGCTTTAAAACATGGAAAGTCTCTGCTTAGAAACACTATTGACCCTGTGCTCTCTCTCTCTTTGTCTCAGAGCCCTGAATCTGTTTTTGCCTCGGCTAGCTTGAAAGAGAAACCACAGCTGGAAGGATTTTTTCCTCAGCACCTTAAAGATCCCAGAGAGGCTGCAAACTTTTTCCTTTAGAGAGGGCAAGCACCTGTTTTGGCAAAAGGAAAGAGTCAGCCCTTGGTCCTGGGGGAATCACGCTTTATTCAGTGTTTCTCCTGTGGTCTTGCCCCCGCAGGGTCAGGAGCCCCTGTCCCCGTCCCAAGAGCCAAGAGAGATTTTTCCATGTGGTCTCCTTGCTTTTTTCCAAGGAAGGGGCTAGAAGCAGGGACAATCCACTACCCGATCAGGGACAACGTGGGAGTGGAACAGAGCTGGATTACATTTCAGCGTTGGAAAATAAGCAGGGACAAACCTCGTGATACATCTTCCAGGGGAACAAGGGAGTACAGAATAAAACCCAATATAAAAATGAAATACAATATAAACCCAAATAATGCACAGCAACAACCCTGCAAATAGATTTTTCTCTACTGTCCCATATGGTCTTTATCTAAACATACTATCACTGCATTCTAAGATAGATTTCACAAAATACTGAGGACTAAAATGTCACTGTAAAGCACCTAGTAGAACACTGATTTTTTAAAATATGATAACATTTTTTGTTCATATTACACTGATTTGCATAGTATGTGCAACTTGCATACACTCTATATTTGGACTATTATCAAAATAATTATACACGTCTTCATTTCCTTTTGTCCTCAAATACAAGATACGTTGAGCAAAAAAATCTGAACTATAATGTAAAGTTTTGGAAATATTTCAAGTTTATTTACACTTTTCTTTTATATTTTGATTATCTCATTAACTTAAAAAGCTCATAGAAACACTTTGATTAAACACAATGATTCAGTATGAATGGGCATGGAGTTTCAGTTACAAATCCTTACAACATGATGAACATATTTAACTACTTCTCTTTTCTAGAGAAAAACCCTCCAAATCTGCTATAATATCTTCTGTTTTGCATTTTTTCCCAATATGTGCCTATGAAAGTTAAAACTAAAGAGGCAAATGTTGAAAAAAATCAGTAAAAATACGCTTTGTTGAGTTTTATGCAAAACCACTCCAGAAAAGATCTAGATTATTTTAGAAAACAAAGTATCACCGGCAAATCATAAGCAATCCAACCTCTCTTACAGTTTCTGTGAACAGCATTTTGTATTAATGAATAATTGTGAATTGTGATATAACACAAGTGATATCTTTCTCCAAAGAGGTATAATTGGACAGGCTTTTCTGAACATTAAAAAAAAAAAAAAAATTGATCATTTTGCAGGTAGGACGTTGTATAAGGCTAATAGGACATCATTATAGGAAAGACACAATAAAAATTCTGTATTAAGAACTGTTCCAATCCACAAAATCAGACTTTCTAACATCTGCTTTCTGCTGTGTACTGTTGTATTTTTTAGCTGAGAATTATATAGATCATAAATATATAGCTAAACATTTCCTCAAAAGAAGGGTCTGGCACACTAACTGAGATCACAGAGTTTGAAAGGAGTCTTAGAGGCAAAAAAAAAAAAAAAAAAAAATCCAACTTCAGTTTTCGCATCAATCCTTAGGCAAGATAAACTAGAAGAACTACATATCAGTCAGGCCCAAATACACCTTCTTTATGAAGAAAATATGAGCGATACCTTTCAATTGTGAAGATATCTCTGGCATGACCTCTTATATATTTCCCTCGTGTCCCACTGCTGGAGCTCTTCTTGTGCCTCCTCTTGAGGAAAACCATCTAGATGTTTTTCAAAGAACAAAATGAAGAAAAAAACATTCCAGTGCAGAGCGAAGATGTTGTTCAGACATTAGTATGAGACTTAGTCAGTGTATTCTACTGCATGTTACTGCACAGTAAAATGTCTTTTTCTGTGATGATATTCTTGCCTTATAGAAAATCATATGCTTTCAATTAACTCCCTACCAGATGACAGCAACAGTAAACATGAATATGGCTCAACTCAGCCCATGAATAGGCATGGGTGGGTTTTTTTGTTTATTTTTTTTTTAAAAAAAAAAGAAGACACCACATCATCAGCTAAAGTAAAAAAAAAAAAAAAAAAAAAAGTTTTGCAACAAGACTTGCAGGGCATTTAAAAAGACATCATCACAGGTGCCTGTTCTTTTCTACAATGTAAGTCTTCACTGTAGTAAACTGGTGGTGAAACGCCAAATGATCCATCTTATTCCCTACATAACTTTAATGTTTAAAATATAGTTCCATGTCACAGCAGAGCTCACACTAGAGACAGTAAGGAGACAAGACACATACTCTTGTTCATCAGCATGAAAAGAGTCCCCATTTATTCTTCCTCACAACTCAGCCATCCTGACTCCAACTACTCACTGACTCTGTCTACAGCAGGCTCCTACTGTAGGCCTCCATTGTAGATTCAGACTGACCTCAGAGCAGACCCCTCACAGAAGCAATTCTCTCTCCCATTTGGCCAGTCCCTGTTTGGTCCACCCTTCTTCACCTTTTAGTCCTCCTCTGGATCCTTCACTCTCCAGTCCCTCACCTGGCAGCCAACTCATTAATCACACTCATCCTTATTGGACATAGCTGTAACCTATTAAGGACAAGGCTGGTTTTGGTAATTAACACAGCTGTGACTCATCAGGGGTGAGGTTGTCTGTAATCCATTCTCCTACAGTTCCAGTCCTCAAGGAATTTTTTTTTTCATGTCAAGTGCCAGTAAAACAATATAACATATACAGAGATGTTACAAAAGAGACAAGAGCTACAGTCATTGGAAAAAAGTAATTGGTAAACAGTTAAAAAATTACTTCTCCAATTAGAAATATTTATACCCAACTCTATCTTCATGTCTTCTTTTATTCTAGTTACTAAACTTTGAGAGAAGAAATTAACTTACTTAGAAATCTCCAAATCCTTTTATTAGACACAGCTTGCCTGTAAAACCAAGATTTGCTTGACAATTTATACTAGCTCTTTCATTGAGTATAATAAAGGTTTTCCAATGCCATTCAGCAGCATCCTGAATTGAATTCTACATTTTTGCTTTAAATTAACATCGCAGTGCTGTTCAGCATCAGCAAGGTTTGAAGTTACAACTGTTCCATCTGTGGCAGTTGCAATTTCTCATGGATGAAAGATAAGGAATCACAATATACTCAGCATTCACACTTGTTTCTCAGTCACTTAAAAAGATTGCAGCTGCACTGAAAATTAATTCTTCACAACACACTAGGAAGGTAACAGAACTACTTGTAAAATTAGTCAATTCATGGTGAAAACTTCCTGATACTAGTACATGTGGGAGCCTATACATATGGCTAGAGCTTAGTCTGATGTTAAATGAGACCACCTCACAGAGAAAGATCGGTCTCTGCTAGTCTAGTACTTACTGCAGTAGATTTTAGTGATACCAACAATTATACAATAAGGCCATCTGAGACAAAATAAGTGAACACTGAAGAAACACAGTAGCTTGGCTGAAAGGAGATGGAACCAGAACTCTAAGTTCTACCTAATACCTTGATTGCAAGTCTAAGAGCTGGATCATGTCAACACCCCTACTGATTCCTGTGTTAGGAGGAGGCCTCACTTTTCCAAGATACCAGATATGAACACTGGAAGCATTTTACAGGGATTTTTGTCCTGTGGAGGTGTTGCTCAAAAACCAGAAGAGAAGACTATAATCTGATGCTGATTCCATACAATACTCTGGAATGAGTAAACTTTTTTCAACCACCAGTCCTAGTAGGCATCATCATCTCTGAAAGAGGGCTACAAAGAGCGCTCTCGAAAAGAACTGGTACTGTTATTCTTTCCATGTACTCTACCAGTCTCTCTTCCCATACTCCCAGAAATAAATGTGTAGTCTCATTGTTCACAGAGTACTTGCAAGGGACATTTTTCAAGTATCATTTCAGTGTGAGAACTGATTTTTGTTGAGTAGATACTATCTTAAAGGCAGTACAATCGGGCAAAAATCTACTAAACATCTCTCTTTCTCATAGCTTGTGCAATGCCTTTATTTTTTAATCAGGCAAAATACTTTGGAATACTTTGTCTGTACATACATATTTCATATTTTTCAAAGAAAGAAAACTGGAAGGTCAAGCTGACAGTTGGTAAAGGCTATATAGGTATGTATTTATTGTCCTATTCTAACAGATATCAAATTAAGATTTTACACAACATATTTAAAATATGTACAACCACCCAAACCTGCACATAAAACCACTACATATTCTTGAAAGAAAATTTCATCCCACCAGGAATATAATGAGTAAAAACATAATGATCCTCAGAATAGTCCATCTTGTTCTTGTAATACTGGCTTTATTGTCACTGTAATTAAGACTACAGAAGAGGATTCAGGGAGATAAGCACCATATTGATTTTCTACTAATAGCTTGACAAAGTTTTAGCCATTGCGTGATCTTTGACTAAGTCAGAAATGGAAAATTTCGTATTAAAAAATCACTGCTGATTGTTGAGACCAAAGCATTTTGAAAAGGGATCAATCAATGAGTCAGGAGACCTGAGCTATGTAGTTTTTTCTTATTTATTTGCATGACTGTTACCTGTGTGACTATGAACATTCATTCATAAGGGCTCCTTGATTTAACTCAGTGCAACATTTTCCAGAGAGGCAGTAGTAGATGCCATATAAACTGTCGTGCCCATAAATTGCTTGAACCCCCCACTGGGCACCAGAGTGCAACACGAGCATAACCTTAAAACCATACTGAAGTTACAGCAACTGCTGTGATAATCTTTTGAGAGGTGGAATCATTGTGCTGCTATTCTGCTGTTCACTCCAAAACCTCCCTCAATGATAATTGTTTGATTTTGCTTGGTTTGGCTGGTATGACTGTTATACTCATGCTGGTAAAGTCAATTTGCCTCTGTGAGACATCCAATTCCTAAGTCTCTGATCTCCCCTGGTCCTAGTACCTTAATAACCTACCATCATTCAGTATTCATTCACACCACATATTCACAGATAACAAGCAACAAACATACAGAAACACCTTGATTGTTTTTAACTCATAGTGTAATTAATCTGTTCTCCTGGACAAAGAGTAAAATAATTAAAATACTTTTAGCAAAATTTCCTCTAAAAAAATCCACATAATGAAATATTAAATGTCTTAAATCTAACTAGCAAGGCATTTATATTAAACAGGATATGGAGCAATAATTAATTTACTTATTCAAACAGATTTATGGAGCATTATCACATATCTACATATATAACATCTCTCAAAAACATACTTCTCCTTAGGAAACACACGAAAAATATATCTTAGAGAGATCTTCAAGATTTTCTGTTCAACAGTTGTCTCTCACTTCAAGAAGGTAGAAGCAGCAGTAGCTCATCTTATTTAATGTGGCCTAACAGAGAAAGAAATGGACTCTGTGTCCTCCCCTACTGGGCTTCTGTGGTATACTTGCCTTTACTTGTTTTTCACTTGCCTCTTCCTCATCTGGAAACAGAGGACATTAATATTTTTTTATGTAACATTCTGAGATCTAAAGACAACAACATACTAAATAATGATTAAAAATTATTATTTGTACAATGTATGCAGGAGAAAGGGTATCACAGTACCTACAATACCAACTGCCATCAGCACTACTGTGTTCAGTCTCCCATGCATACGTTGAAGTACAGACCACAGTGTAAATAAAGAGACTAAGGATGACAGAAATGAGTAGTGTCATTCTCATCTTACACCTAGGGCTACAGTTTAAAGACAATATTCAGGGCAAGATATACATCATACCTTGCAAAAAGCTCCCACCAACAGCAACCATGATTTCCTCCTGACATATACAGAAGGCCGATAGCACTTTTTAGTCATGGCGTGCCAGGTATCATGATTAGAGAAGTTGCCCCAGAGGCTGGCAGTCTCTCCTTTGAGTCTCAGGACACATAATCTATCTTTTACACTCGAGAAAGCTGCAATCTGACTCAATGATGGTGACTACCCTTCCACATGAAGCTATCCCATTTTATGGAAACTCCAAAGATACTGAAGCTGAGTTCTCATCTAAGAAGTCAGATGAGAGAGAATGTGGCACACAGGGTGGAAAGGGAAAGCCTTGAGTTATGGCTACTTCTTTCAGGGCTCTAGAAAATGCATTGTATTTTCATCATTGTAAAGTGGAAAGTGTTTCTATGTAATTAATCAGATGATGACATTATTAATTTGTGGCATTTGAATCCAGAACAATTGAAGATAGTTTGAATGCTATTACTAATCTGTGAAGCTAGGCTACATCTAATCTTTTTAAAGTAGACATAACTCTCTAAAATGTTCATAAGAATTTAGCACTTAATTACTGTAAAATAGCTGTCCCTTCTGTTTTCACCTTCTTTACCATTCAGAATTGTCCTACACCTACAGAATTTAAACGAAACTACTAATTTCAAGTCTTTGGGTTTTCTGGACAATGGAACAAACTGAAGCAAAGGAGTCTCCTAGACCACCAACTAGACCTGAAAGTGGTATAAATAAATCAAAAAAGCTTCCATTTGAAATTAATAAAACCTTTCTTGTTAAGTCCTCTCATTATCCCTTCAGTCATCAGAAAAGAGTGCTGCATATTTGATGGGTATTTCCTGCACAAAGGCAGAAGAATGGCAAATCTGCATAAAATCAAATCAAATCTTTTGCTGTTATTCACTCAGCTGCTCTCTATGCTTGACATCCTCTTGAGACTACATCTATAGAGTTACAGATGTAACTTTAAAAAATGCAGTACTTTCAGGAATCATCTATCATTTCAGCTGCTTTCATAATGATCGGTTTAGTTTCTTTTGTAATATTTTCTGTCAACTCTCCATCTCCAGAGAGAAGTCAGTGGTAAGATTTCTCTTGCCTTTTCTTAGGTTTTAATCTCTTTAGTTGAAGCAGATTATCACAAATAAAGTGCATAAAATGAACTGGCATGCGGTGGTTCTTCAGAGAGACCCAGACAACCGTCGATGGCAAAAGGCACAGAGCTCCCTCAAGGAGCAGGGATATCATGGCTTTTTTCTGGGGTCCTGCCCCCACCGGCTAGAGCTCCTTTAGCTCCTTCCCCATCCCCGCTGGTGCCAGAGAGAGGGAGGCCCTGCCCATCCCGGGATGTTTTCCCCAGGGGGAAGAGCCTAGGGGCAGGGACAAGCCACTGCTCAATCAGGGACAAGGTGGCAGTGGAACAGAGTTGGGTTACATTCCAGTGTGGGAGGATGGGCACGGCTGAGCAGGACAAGCCACGTGATACAGTTTCCAAGGGGGACAGGGAAGAAAACATTACACATCCTATATAAAAATGAAACACAATAAAAACCCAATTAATGCATTACAACATTTCCCCTTTTCTTATTAAATTGAGGAGGAAGGCTCAGTCTGTGGGAGATGCTCAGAGTTCCGATCTTGAGTACCTTCAAAGTTTCAGAAGAAAAAAATTACCTTTAGTGCAAACTGTCCAGAAAAACACTGTTAAGGGATAACTGAGAGAGGATTCGGTGTTTTCTCCTCCTCCAGGCAGCAGTGGCCACTTGTGGGGCCTCTGCAGGTGGCTTTGCAGTTTTAGGGATGAAAGGTTTCACCCACTCAGCTGGCACCCACTTGAGACCTGGGGGAGTGGACACATAGGCGTACCCACGACCCCAGGTGACCTGATCATGAGGACTTTTTGTTTCTCTGGTCTCTGGATCCTTTACTATCACATCTGGTGACTTTTGCTGAAAGGCAGAACTGGTCAAAGCAGGATTAGTTAATTCAACATTTACATTTTCCAGTTTTTTTCTCCCCCCTCCTCGGACTTGCCCCATTTATGTCATCACACTGGGCAAGCCGGCGCTCAGCTTTTAGTTTTTTGAAAAATTCCTTTTGGGCCCCCGAGACCCCCGCCTCCTTCGTCCTGAAAGTCCAGTAATTGTCTCTTTAAAGGGAGATGCCCAATGTCCAGCCTGATCACACAGGAGACACATTGTTCTTCTCTTGGGCGGTGGTCATGGCACAGGCGCAGGAGGCACGGTGTCTGCAGCAGCAGATTTTTGTGGCAACTTGACTCTGGAACTGTGGCTTTGGTGAGCTGTTATGAAGGGAACCTTCCTGGCACACACCTGGAGCATGTCATGTAAAGTTGGAGCTGGTTCTATGGGCAGGCTGAGGATACCTGCCTTTTCGTTTGCATTAGTCAGCACCAGGTTCCTCCAGGACCTGTTCCTGGGCTCTTTCCTCCTTAACCTGTAACTTGATAGCTTGGATTAATCACTCCACAAACGCTACAAAAGGTTCTGATGAAAGCAAAGGAATTTCCTGAGCCTGCTTGAGGGCTGAGACCCATTCACCATCACCACATAGATGTTCCAATAGAACTCAGAAATTATTATTATCAACAGCCATTCCAGGATTTTGCCAAAGCTCTGGAAGCAAATCTCTTTGGAGGCCAAAAGGAACTATAGGATTCCCCGCTAAAGTTGCTTTTAAAAGGTTGCAGAAGTATTCACTTTCGTGTCCAAAATCGGCCTGAGCTTTGCATAAATCCTGAATCTCTTGTTGGGGGAAGGGGTCACAATCACCATGGACAACACCCCCCTTTTTGACCATCGATATGTGACAGGGGTGGCAGAAAAGGCAGGATCACTTCCTGCTTCCGGGTTCCTGGCTCCCCCCCACCCCCACCTCCCCTCCGGGGCGTGGGAACTGGGGCTGTGGGCAGGGAAACTCTGGGAACCAGGGGCAGGGAGGGGCTGGAGGCTTGAGTCACATGGGGCAGAGTCACAGGGCGGAGGTTTGAGGGCAGGGGCAGAGTCAGAGGAGAGGGCAGTGCTGGGGGTGGCACCGAAGGGAAGGAGGGGTCTGGGAGAGGAAGGGATTGTGAAAGGGATTGCATGAAGGAGGGACCAACAAAGAGAGAGGCTCCTCATGACTCGAGAGCACATGGCTTCGGCCATTTTGGGAAACAAAGGAGTCCCCTCCATCTTGTGACCCCCCCCACGGAACTGAGACTAGCCTGGGGATCACTAAGATGGGGGTTTTGAGCACCTGACCTTTCTGCAAAAGTACAAACTGGGGAAAGTCCACAAAGAACTAGCTTTTTTTTCTTTTCATTTTGTTTTTGCAATGCAAACTTAATTTTTAAACTATAAAAAGCAAAATTTGCATTTTCTTTATTATTAGAGGAGGCAGATTCAGCTATTTTATTTGCAACAGCCTCCCAAAATTCTGGGGAGCTTATTTGCTCTAATGGTACATGTGGAAACTGAGAAAACAATTTCAACTGTTTCTTTGAACAATGGGTCCTGCCATCATCCAAGGCACTTAAAATTTGATAATAGACTCTTTTTTGAGACACAGACAGCCTGGCACCAATTTTTGGCTCAGATTTTCATTTTCTGTGTCCCCTTTATCTGTGACTGGGAAACCAAAAGTTAAAAAAACCCTCACTGGAGAGAAAAAAAAGCCAAAAAGGAGAAACAGATAGCTTTTCCATGCCCCCCCCCCCCCAACTGAAATGAAATGTGCTATTAAAGCACTCTGAAGGTTTATTCTGAAAGCAAAAACCTTCCCCCAAAGGAAAAAAACCCTTTTCCCTGAGGAACACTGCCTCTGAATTAGATTTTTCCTTAGATATCCCAAAGTGGTACTCACCAAAAATCCAGCGCTCAGAAAAATCTTTCCTTTCTTTCCCAATCACACCTTTTGCCTGAGACTGACCCTTTTAGTGTAAAAAGAGCTTCCAGTCCTGGATCCCAGGTTCAGCTTTCCATGAACATGTGGTCACCTTCTCTGGGAGCAACCTGACGTTCGTGGCGCTTCTTTGCAGCATTCCGATGGGTTCTTTAAGTCCAAAGGAAAAAGTCACAGCCCTGGCCTGTAGAATCCTGTGTTTCAGAGACTCCACAGCGAACGCCAAGCCTGATGGGTCTGTCTTTCTGCGTGAGTGGGCTGCGTTTCAGGAATCACGTACTTGCATGAGATTCCTCGGCCACGTGCTCCCCGAGTGGTTCTTCCAGCTTTCTGGGAGCCCCTTGTGGCTTTGAGCCGCACGTTTAGGAACCAGATGTGGTGGTTCTTTAGAGAGACCCAGACGACTGTCAATGGCAAAAGGCACAGAGCCTGCTCCCTCGCCAGGGGGATATCACAGCTTTATTCTGGGGTCCCGCCCCCACCAGCCAGAGCACCTTTAGCTCCTTCCCTGCCCCAGCCGGTGCCAGAGGGAATGAGGCCCGCCCCCATCCCAGGGCTTTTTCCCAGGGGGGAACGGGCCCAGAGGCAGGGACAAGCCACTGCCCAGTCAGGGACAAGGTGGGAGTGGAACAGAGTTGGGTCACATTCCAGTGTGGGAGGATGGGCGCAGCAGAGCAGGGACAAACCACGTGATACAGTTTCCAAGGGGAAAACGGAAGAAAACATTACATATCCAATATAAAAATGAAACACAATATAAATCTAATGAATGCACTACAACACTGGCAGAAGCTGTGGTTTGAGTGTACTGTGAGAATACTGAAAGCTAAAACAAGCTATTTTCTTCAGGGAAATATTAATAAAAGAACTCAGAGAAATAAAGATATTTTGGTTTTATTTCCCTAAAGGCAGTGGAGAAGGCACTGTCAACTCCTCTGTGCAGCACCATCACCAGAGATCCCATGTGAACTCAGAGAAATAAAGATATTTTGGTTTTATTTCCCTAAAGGCAGTGGAGAAGGCACTGTCAACTCCTCTGTGCAGCACCATCACCAGAGATCCCATGTGTTTTACCTGGAGAGACAGGAAGTGGCATTTACCAGGGCATGAGAGATCCCTGTTCTCTCTACACAATTCTTCCCCTTTCCTCATGGACAAGGTATCTTGCCAACCGGATGTGGATAAGGTAAGCCACACCACTGTCTTTACTGTTCTCAGGGATTCCAGGGTAATTGAGCCCTGGGGCCTGAATAGCTTGAGGGCGTTGTCTTAGGTGTGAGATAAAATAAAGTGGGTGAACAATCGGCTGAACATTCAGGCTCAAAGAATTGTAGTAAATGGGGTAATATCTGGTAATACAAGTGCTAACCCAGGGCTCAGTTTTAGGGCTAGCTCTCTTTGGCATTTTTCTCAGTGACCTGGACACAGGTGTTGAGTGCACCTCAAAGTTTATGGGTGAAAATGTATTAAGGGAAATCATTGATTCCAAAGAGGGCTTACAGAGACTTATTGATTAGAACACTGGGAAATCACCAGCGGTGTGAAATTTAACAAGGACAAATGCTGGATTCTGCACCTGCGGAGATGTATGTATAGACTGGAGACAAGAGGTTGGAGAGCAGATATGCGGTAAAGGATCTAAAGGTTTTGGGCGTTAAACAAATTATAAATAACTCATCAAAAGAAGTGATTATCCCACTTATACACAGCATTGGTGCAGCCTCCCCTTGTATGCAGTTTTGGGTTCAACAGTACCAGTGTAATGGAAAATAGTTGGAATGAGTCCAAAAGAGGGCAGCAAAGATAATGAAAGGGCCAGTGGGCCGGACTTATGAGGGAGTGGGTAAGGATACTGGCTACGTCCAGCTGAGGGAAGATGAGAGTTAAGGGGTGGCCTCACTGCTGTTCACAGCTTTCTTTTGGGAAGAGTGGAGTAGGTTGTATTGTCGTCCTCCCTGTTGTCTGGTGAAAGGATACAAGGGAAGGTGGACATAGGCTGTGCACCTGCCTGACAATGAGGAACAGTGAATGAATTCCTTGCTTTGCTTTGATATCACCAGGAGAAATTGTTGAGAGGTTATGAACTCCAGTGCCTCCAGGTAAAAGTTTTTTTGTACATCCTCACAGGAATATAGACATACATATAAACATGTGTGTATGTCTTAATTATATTAAACTGGATTTATTATCTCTCAAGCAGTATCAGCTTATTCATATCCTCATGTGGGAAAAAGCATGCAGGAATAAAATACCACGGTGTACTAGTTAGAGGTGAAGGATTAGCATGGCTTTGTGCTTTGTATTTACTCGGAGAAAAAGAGACCTTAGATGCTAATGATTTTTTTTTTTTTTTTTCCCCCACTTCTGGTATAGCTGCTCTGTTTATCTGCATAATGCGGAGTTTTTTCTTTAAATATTTAATTTTTAGTCTTGTTTGTAGCCCTTATAATTTAAATCCTTCATTGACACAGGTTTCAAGTTTGTCTCTGACCTATGTGTCTATGAGTCCCAACTGTAAATAAAAACATAGTTCATTTGTTTTCTATGAGGTTCTCTGAAACTGATGGGACTCTTTACAGCGAGTTCAGTGGGAGCTGGAAAAGCCCTCACTTGTACTGAGTTAGTTTTCCCTGCAGCCCAGTTTCTAAGTAATATTTGCAAAAAAATACTTCATGGAAGGTGATGGCATAATAATACAATTTGCTACACATTTATTATATCCAGTAGAACTACCATGTTGTTGCAACATTATTACTGTGAAATGCTTTTATTTCACAGTAACTGTAAAGTGACACCATATCCTCTGTACAACCCCTTTCTCTCTTATATTCAGGAGATAGCATAACTGAAATCTCATTTTCAGGCTTGTGCTTTCCCATCTTTATATAGACAGCGTCTTGGTTTGAAAAGACCGGTATCTGCTAGGGAGGGGCGGGGCCTCCCTAGGAATGGGGGGGGATTCCAATCCACTCCCCTCAAGTTATTATAACTTAGAAAATTAAAGGAGTTTTTCAGGCAGAGGTATGGGGAAAGGAATAACAAACAGTTCTTTACTAGTAAATATAACAGGACAAACAACCAACAACAACTACAGCAATAATAATAGTAATAATAATAAACAGAACCAAGAACCTCGAGAGGCTTTGTTTCACAAGCCCGGGGCAGTCTGATCTCTTGGGCCCCTCCCTAAGAACACCAATCTGGCACTGTGGAACACTCTGGGGCTGATGGCTGGGAACGGTGGGTTGTCCCCAGCAGGCAGGGGTGTCCTGGCAAGGTGAGCAGTGCTGAAGAAACTGCGACGGCTGGGCAGGGCTGGCCCAGCTCCAGCAGGTCAGGTGAAGGGGCTCTGATTTCCTGAGCACCCGAGAAGATGATGGATGGTGGTAGAATTCCCAGGACCAGACCCTCCATTAAGAGTGGACTCTTCATGCAGCTAGCAGCTGCCTGACCATGCCTCTCCAATACTGAGTGCAAGAAGAAAACATCCTCCACTCCAGCACCACTGTGCTTTTTCCTCCCTGAAACTTAAGTGATCTTCCCTCACCCTTGGCCACTTCTTTTGTGTGGGTCAATCACCCTCTAAGCATCAGTATTTAGTCTCTTAGCAACTTATTGGGGGGGTGGGGGGAGGGGGGGAGGGGGGGGGGTTATGGGAATTCTATAGGGAAAAAAGAAAAAAAAAAGAAAAAAGAAAAAAAAAAAGAGAAAAACAAACAACAACAAAAAATAACACCAAACCTAACCCCCAACAGACAGGAACTGCAAAATGCCTAATAAAGGATCTTGGATCTCTCTCTCCTGTGGTGTTGTTTTTTGGGGTTGTTTTTTTTTGGTTGGTTGTTGTTGTTGTTTGTTTTGTTTTGTTTTGTTGTTTTTTCCCTTAAATGTGAAAAAGGTTGTATTTTACAAACATGATCTCTCTCTGACCAAATTATCTGGGCAATTGTCAGGATTCCATTCAAACTTTTTTCTTTATGTAGCTACATTAGAGGTCCCCTATTTCATTTCAGATGTCCCTTTTACAAATGCAGAAAGATGATCATTCTTAAGGAAAATGATGTTGCACATATCATAGCTTCTTATAGAATATAATAGCAATAGAGTCAAATGGACTAAAAATGCAATATTAATCTTTCTCTAGGTATCTTGAACAGTGTACAATTTCAAAAAGAGTATCTTCCCTTTGGAACTATAGCTCAGGTGGAAGCTACTTTATCACTTTACCACTACTTATATCCATACATTTTTCTCAGACTGTCCATGGATTACAAGAAATTCCAATTGCATATAACATTTTGTATTGTAATAATAATGCTAAGTTTCCTAGGTTATGTTTTATGTATTATGAACATGTTTCTCATGTGTGTTAATATCTATGTTGGAATGTACTTCCTTTTGTATTATTTCATCTTTTTACCTGGCCGCCTTTTTTTTTTTTTTTTTTTTTTTTTTTTTTTTTTTTTTTTTTTTTTTTTTTTTTTTTTTTTTATTTTTTTATTTTTTTTATTCTGTCTTAAGTAATCATAATCGTTCTATTCTGTTCTCAGGAGCACAGTTTTTCATTAAGTTTTGCTACTGTGAAATAGAAACTCGCTGCACTAGGTGGATATTGATACTGTTCACTTTTAAGACCATGGATTTTTATTTCTAAAACTTTTATATTATTATTGGTTTATAGCATCAGCATCTCATGAAGAAAATTTAAAAATAAGATATAAATTTAGTGTTTTGCAAAAACTCAGTTCTTTGGTTTTTTATTCCTCTGGAAGAGGGGAGCTGGGGATCAGAATTTACCTCCAATCCCAACCTGGGCCATAGTCTACTGGTTTGACTACTACTACTGTATTCCAGGGAAGGGAAATTCTGAGCTGGAAAAACAGAGAAGGACAGAGGCTTTGTGTCAGACTTATAATCACTCACTGTCTTAGTTTTGAAAGACAGTTGTCTGCCAAGGAAAGCTAGAGCCTCCCTTGGAATGGAGAATGTAAACCCACTTCCTTCCAAATTATTATAATTTTGCAATTAGGGACTTTCAGGCAAAGATATGGGAAATAGGAGTAACAGTTCTTTACTAGGAATATTTAAAAAAGGAAAATACAAATGTAGTAGTACAAAAAACAAGCAAGAAAGCAAACAAAAATCCTGGAAAACACTGACAGAGTCAGGGATATGACCTGGCACCCTGTTGCTCAGGGTGTTGGAAGCAGTCCAACAAGCAAGTAAGTCCTCCTGGAGTAACAGGTGTGGTTTTGTGGAGTAGAGATGGTCCTGCAGAAACTCCAGTGGTGGTGAGATGGGTCCAGTCTTCCTCCAGGAATCCAGTGGAAAACAGGATACCTTACGTTCTTCAGTCCCAGTTTTTATCTAGCTAGGAACAGCTGGCTCCTCCCCCACTGTGTGGAGCATCTCACCATGGGATGATGGAATGTGTCATGTCATTGGTGGGCCCCAATGGCCCATTATCAGAAGATGTCCCCCTGGAGGATAGAGGGGTGGTAAAAGATACAAGAAACACTGCCCCACCTGGCTTTAATGGCTGGGCCATTATCAGAAGGCATCCACCTCCTTCCCCCCTTGAGTAAGGAGGATAAAACATCTCCCAAAAACCAACTTTCAACAGATGAAATAGAATACACAGTTTTAGGTTCCATAATCAAATACACTCATTAACTTAAAAAATGTGTAGAACTAGTCTTGTAATAACTTATTTTCCTTCAACAGACCCTTTTTAAATTAGGCAAAACTACACATAGTGAAAATGCAGGACTGAGGGTCTGCTACTGAGACTTATGTCAGAGTGTGAGACGAAACTGTTGTGGAAGTGAAGCTTCAGATACAGACACATCAAAGATGTTGTGCTGTATTCAGGCTGTTCCAAAGTTAGGCGACCACGGCAGCACAATTTTTCGCATGGCAACTTTGAGCCTGGGCTAAAGAATTTGGATTAAGTGGGCATTCAGATTTACACATTGTCTTGGTTTGAAAGACAGGTATCTGCTAGGGAGAGACAGGGCCTCTCTAGGAATGAGGAAATCTAATCCCTTCCCTCCAAGTTGTTATAATTTAGAAGATTAAAGAGGCTTTTCAGGCAGAGCTATGGGGAAAGGAATAACAGTTCTTTACTAGTAAGTATAACAAGGCAAACAAAAACCAGTAACTACAGCATTAATAATAAACAGAACCAGGAACTTGAGGGGCTTTGTTTCACAAAGCCCAAGGCAATCTGATCTCTTGGGACTCCGAGAGCACCAAGCTGGAACAGTGGAAACTCCCGGGCTGGTGGCTGGGACAGCAGGATGTCCCGGCAGGCAGGGGGGTGTCCCGGTAAAGTGAGCTGTTGTATTCTGTTGAGATGGTTTATCCTAGTTTCCCTTATGTTCTGTATGTTAGTGGTTTACCCCAAGTGCTGTATACTCCTCTTTGTTGCCTATATGGTCATTCTCCACCTATTGTTCCAGTACCTTCCCTATCAGTCACTTAAACCCTGCCTACCCTCCCTGTCTGTTATTGTAAACTCTACCCCTTTATCTAGAATGTTCCATGTTCATCAAACCTCCTTCAAAACCCCATTGGACTAGGCAATGCAATCCCTCCCATGTCGCAGTGTCCGTCCTCGTGCTTGCAGCGCGGCCGCAGGCTAGCTCAGTTATGCACTGCAGCAACATGGATGGGTCGGGGCGGCACGTCGGGCGAGCCGCCTCCTCCCCGTGGGTTCTTCACCAGCGGTGAGTGGACCGATGTAGAACGCAACCGCGGCAGCCGAAGAAAGGGAGACTCCTCCAGGCAGGGTAAACCAGCGTTTATTGCAGGGAGATAGAGCACGGAGCTCAGCACTCCCTGTTCCCCTGCCCAGAAGAGCCACGAGGACAGCTGTGCACGAGCTTATAAAGGGGGGTGGAAACAGGGGTGGCTACAACTGGTCAGCGAATCATAGAACTGGGGGGTGTAACTGGGGGTGTAAACCATGGAACAGGGGACCAACCACAAAACAACGGGAGGGGATTTCCAGGGCCCCAGCCTATCACTCGACGCCCTCCCTGGAGCTTTCCAGAAGCCAGGGGAAGGGTCTGGGAGTGATAGACAGGGCGCCCAAGGGGAGAGAGAGGGGATTGACAACTTGGGTACAGGGGGAAGGGATGACTGACAGAAAACGAACTAGCTCCACATTGTGGTGAGCAAGTCTGAACCATAACATAAATATGGGATTACAAGGAACGAACCAATACATAAAACTCAATATAAATTACATTAAATAAATAAAACGCACACCACCACACTCCCACACTGCTATCTCATTGGCTTCCCCAGTTCTAGTCTCCACC
Organism: Progne subis subis; assembly: GCA_022316685.1. Taxonomy (NCBI): domain Eukaryota; kingdom Metazoa; phylum Chordata; class Aves; order Passeriformes; family Hirundinidae; genus Progne; species Progne subis. Next base: position 18,591 of record JAKJHU010000926.1, on the reverse strand, counting down.
ATCTGCTCCTTCCTGTTTAAACCCTATTGCTTGTAAGTTGTCTCCACCCCTGCTGGTAAAAACCCGACGACGCACACCAGTGCTTGGGGCCTTTCTCCTTGTGGATCACCAATAAACCCTGTGGATTTGTCCCAGCAGAAAGGTCTCCTCTAATCCTTTATCCTGGTCCTTGTTGACAATGCCAAGGCTGCAGGAATTTGCCTCTGCTCCAGCAGGTTCTGTGTTTCCTCAGGTCTCTGCGGGAACACGGTTCCCCACTCCTGTGGCAGGTCCAGGGTGCTGAGCTAGCTTGTCTGCCCTGTAGAGGCAAGACGCTGCCACAGTGAGCAGTGCTGAAGAAGCCATGATGTCTGGACAGGGATGGCCCAGCTCCAGCAGGGCAGGCGGAGGAGCTCAGAATTCTGGGCACACAAGCAGATGATGGTAGATTTCCCAGGACCGGACTTTCTATTGACAGTGGACTCCTCCTGCAGCAAAGAGCAGTCTGGCCGTCCTCTCTGATGCCTAGAGCACACAGCACCCCCCCAGCTCCCTCAGCCCTGTCCTTTTCCTGCCCTAAAACTCTGGTGATCTTCCTCCTCCTTTGTGTTAGTCAAGTACCATCTAAGTACTAGCACTTTGTTTCTTAGCAACTTATGGGGAAAAATTCTTTAAGACAAAAAGGAACAAACCTAACCCCCAACACACATCTAGACAGCTTTTTCATGAGCTAGGCCAAAATCAGTTACCAATAAAGTCTTTAAAAATAATTTCTCAGATAGTAAGTAAAATGTAAGAAAGCCTATAAATTTCTAAATCCCCTCTATAGCTCAAAATTCTTATTATACACATACAAACTTCTTTAGAAATTCCTTTGCCCAGGCACAACGTATTAAAGTTTCCAAAAACTCATTCAAACCCTTTCATTTCTGTGCCTTGATCTAAACTGACAACTGGTTACTTTCAAAAGCTGAAGTTTTGATGTTTCATTCTCCTCTGTGGTGAATCTCTTCAGGCACCCTGTGAAGATTAAGGAGGTATGTCAACACCTGTCTGCATTAGCAGAACCCATAGAGGGACATGAACTGGAAGGGAAAGAGAAAGGTATCACCCCATTACTATCCCAAAGGTGGTAATAGGACAATAATGGAACTAGAGACACACGAACATTTTGACAACTTTTTTTTCATAAAAACATTGACCCAAAGGACCAGCTAAGGCCACAAAATGGTGCTCAAGACAAAAAACTAAAATGAAACAAAACAAACAAAACCCTCCCCCCCAAAAAACTAAAGAAAACCCTGCACGCAGCAACTCATGATGATTTGGAGCATATTTATCTATTGTAGCACTGAAAATTTTATGCTTGTGACTTGATGTTGGGAGCTGATAGTGGAGTACAGTGAATTGTTCTAATATTTACCTTAAATCTACATTTCAAAGTCTGTATGTATCTGTTGGCATTTACCACTGAATAAATGATCCTTTATTCACAAAGCTGTAACCTCACTGAAGGCTTGATTGTAAAAACCATCCAGGAAACAAAATGCTATGACATTTTTAAAGATGCAGTGAGAAAGTAGTAAAAATTTAAGGTTTTGAAACAACATGCTGAAAGCCAAATTATTTAGCTTGCAGATTGGTAGAATAAGCTCTGCAAGAGATATTTGTACAGGTCCCAAAACCAAAGAAGATGCTAATGGCAGGTGGTAGGGGCAGGTTGGGAGCTGGACTCAGACAGTTATTTTACAGGCAGATTATCTAGTTTCTCACATTTACTGTTGGATGATAAAAGTTTTTCTGATTTTGTTTTCTCAAAGACTCTTCAGAAGGATGCATGCAGTAGACAGTAAAATGACACTTTCAGAGAATATTACCAGCATAAAATCAAATGGAAGAAAAAACAAAATATTGAGTTTAAAGAAATATCTCAAATTATGTTTTAATAAATATTTTAAACTAAGATGAAGCATAGATCTATACTCCCATTTTCATGAAATGCCTTTGAATTCCTGAAACGTGTGATTCCTAAATCAAAGGATTAAAAGAAATGTATCCTAGTTTGGGTATTTACTTACAACTGAATAAGTTAAATAAGTAACATGTTTGTTATGTCTGCAAACAAAATTAACTAAATGAAACAAGGCAGGCTGAATGGTCATGCTGATATCTCTATTTTCAAAAGAGCCTCATTCTGGAAATAGTAACGTGCTACAAAAAACAACAAAAGTTTCTTATTATGTGTAGTTTTTTACTTGCTGAGCAATGATTTGTGATCCAAGAATTATCATAACAAATGATGCCCAAGCAGGTATACTCTGATTAATAAACTTTCTGTGTCATAGACATACCCCATCTCAACCAATGCCCTAGAGAAGAAAATGAAATTAAATTTATTAGGCAATAGAGAAAAATTTAAACTAGTTATGTTATTTGTACATGCTCTCTAGACATTGTTCATTCTTGTCTAAGATTTTGCAGTAGCATACCTTTTAAAAAGATGCTTTCAAACAACCCATTACCACTACCCATAATTAAAGCAGGACCATATTGCTGCCTTTTTCAACCTGAAAAGCTGCTCACAGCAAGGCACTCTGTTCAGTCACCCACAATCACACCACAACTATTTGTTTATTGAGAAGGAAAAGATGGTCAGACTTACAAAGCTTGGTATGTGTTATTAACATCAGCTTGGAAAGTGTTGTGGCCAGGCTATGGTGAATATGACTGGTAGTAGAGTATTGAAGAGTTTGGGAAGTCATCAACAACTGAGATATATGACATAACCACAAGCTGAACTTTATGAAATTTGAAACTGTAACATGAGGAGTGACCTAATTTTAATTCATGTAGTTCCATGTGTTTGAAGTTAATAGACCCTTTTCTACTGGGGGGCAACAAGGCCTTTAAGAAAATAACAGCCCTACCATGCCAAGTTGTTTGTCTTTGGGGATTCATTATTTTCATATTATGATTGATAATTCATGGATTCCACAGGGGTTTCCTGGACCTTTTCCACATACTGTCTGAAGGGGCAATTAACTGCACATTTGGACAGTTTTCCTACCTGTAGGTGTAACGGGTGGGGGGAGGGGGGGGGGGGGAGGGGGGAGGTGGAGTCAGACTGCTCACATATGGTCTACCAGGTCTTCAGCCAGCTGCAAAATGAGGACTCTGGAGATGGAGGCATAGAATCTTTCTAATGTTTACAGGTAAAATTCATCTGACATTGCTCAAAGCCTTGATTTTATAGAATTATTTTATAAATTATTTTTAATTTATTTACATCTTATGGCTTTTTTCCTGCTCTGTGTTTCCTGCCCAGAGAATCAAATGCCTCAAAAATACTACCAGATAATTACAACAACACCTTCAATTTTTTTTAACAATTCTTCAGGTTTCCCAGCCCCACATTACAGCATTTTAATGCATTCAACAACAAAAATTAAGACGGACTGTGCCTCCTAGTTCCTTCACAATTGTTGTTTTCCATCCATTAGCCCTTCTCTGATGTCATGTAATTTCTCTTGTGTTGGAGTCCAGGGCATTCCTTTGGCTGCCCTGGAGGGTCAGAGACCTGGACAGGGGGGGTCTGGGACCCCGGCCCAGAGCCCAGAGGGACATTGGCTTTGATCTCAGTCCATGGGAAAGGCTTCCTGCACTGCGGGAAGGATTGCAAGCCACAAGAGTGTGAAAGATAGTAGTTTAGCTTATCACAGGGTGAGAAAACGGTAGGTTTGGGTTTTTAGTATTGAAGTGAATGGGGGCAAGATGGAGGATTTGGGGCATTGTCTCCTGCTGCTTCTTTCTTCTTCCCTCACTCCATTTTCTGCAGTGACAGTGGCACGAAGTAGTTTAAAGAGATTGGGTCAAAGTAGAGATGACCTGTTTAGTATAAGTGATAGGTATTGGCAAATAATGATAAATAAAGAACACGTAGCAATTAGTATAAAAGATAGAGACAGCCCCGCGCGGGGGGGAGTCGAGGAGTCACCAGATGCCCAAGCAGCTGCACAGACCTCTGTTGGGCACTGAGAAATTTGTAAGATAAGAAACAATAAACGAAGCGTGCAACCTTGAGAAATCAGAACCTGAAGACTCCGTCTCTTTCTTGCATTTGGCTCAGAGCTTTGCAGAGAGTGAAAAGACCCTAAAACCACCTGAATCTAGGAGAAAAAAAACTGTAACTCTTGCTCTGAAGAAAAATACTTTACTTTGTTTCAAATCATAACAAAAATTCAAATTACCCACATTTAATTTCAGCATTTGAGATCAAGACAGAATATTTGGGCATTATAAATTCAAAATATTTTACTGTAATCTGATTAGGGACATCACAGGACTTTTATTTTCATTTGGATTCAGCTTCTCTGCAGACTAGGCAGATCATGTTACATGTTGTATATTTTGGGGAAAAAAATCACAATGATTTCCCACACAAAAAAAAATTTAAAATGGAAACCTTCCTATAGAGAATTTTGACTTGGGGAACAATTCTTTTCCATTCAAAAAGCACTTTCATAGGAAATGTTTTATTTGCTGATGAGCGGTGCTTACATTGCATCAAGGCCTTTTCTGCTTCTCAGACTGTTATCACAGTGAACAGGCTGGGGGTGCACCATCAGTGGGAAGGAGGCACAGCTGGCACAGCTACCTTCAACTGACCAAAGGGATATATCATAACCTAAGGCATCGTGCTTAGCTATAAGAACTGCATGAACAAAGAGAAAGAGGTCATGCTTGGAGTTACGGAATTTTTCTTCCCAAGTCAACGCTATGTGTGATGGAATCCTACTTTCCTGTGGATGGCTGAATACCTGCCTGCCTGTGGGAAATGGTGAATTAATTCCTTGTTTCCTGTTGCTTGCATTCACAACTTTTGTTTTACCTGCCTAAACAATCCTAATCTCAATGCTCATATATGCTCCCTTTTACCTTTACAATGGACTTCCCCATCCCACTAGGGAGGAGAGAGGGAGTGGCTGTTTTTTTGTCTGGACTTAAATCAAAATCTTGTTCCAAAATACTTTAATTACTCTTTATATTTAAAAATACATGTATTTTCATTAAAAGAATATTAATTTTAATCAAAGTTTTCCACATCCTGACCTAATATGCTTTCCTAGAACCATGAAAGCATCAAAGTGTTTACGAGATACTTGAACAAAAGTCTTTGTACTTTATGTCCCCTTTAGGTAACTAGAAGATATTTGAGCACAAGCTAATTTTATTCCTGAAACATCTGAAAAACTTAACAGTGAAAATAGAACTAGAATGAGAAAAGAAAAACCCAAACAAAAAACACAGAAAAGACAAGCAATCTGGGTTAAGGCTGTCTTCCAGAACCTAGTTAAGGACGTTTTACAGGTGGAAAAGATTATATTCTCCATCAGTTCAAACACAGTCTCTCTGTAGGAGCTGTTATTACAGGCTGCACTGGCTCTGGAATTGATGAGAAATCAAATCCTGATTGTGGGAGGAAGTGAATCACTCATTGCAGGGATGACATGAAAGCATTTTCCAGGGGTATAGAGGCTCCAGCTCCTGCCAACAGGACATTTTGAGAACTCTTATCATGTTGTACTTATCCTTTCTTGCCACTCCTATTTTTTTAGTCTATATCTGTATGAAATTAACAAAGTATTTTTCCTTTCTTCCTCCCAAATTATCAGCCATTCAATGAAAATATTTTAATTTTACATAATGATAGAATGCCTAACTGAATAAGAAAGCAGAGCTTTCAAAAGCCAATCTGTTAGAGTGAGAAAAGGGAACACAACTTACAAGAGGTTTATTCCTGAAAAGGGTTTTTAAGGTAGGAGAAAAGCATATGGAAATTTATCCCACATTGAATCAAAATAACATTGCAATTTCTGACAAAGTTAGGATCTTAAAACACCACAAATCTGCACAACATTTCAATACAGGTTAGCCTGAGGAATGCCTTGCCACAGGTTAGTCTGAGGAATGCCTTGTATCAGAGCTCTCACCAGCAGTTTTGTTCAATTTTTTTCCTCATTATGTGTAAAGGGACATTTTGAGGTTCCGTATAGCACTCTTTGAAATGAAGCACATTTGAATGTTTCAATAATTTAAGACGGGATCAGTCTTTTAGTAAGGAGATAAAACTCTTGATAGTCCTTGTTAACTATTCCCAACAAATGACTGATATATTACCAGTGTAAACATAACTTCTGCCACCTTTCCTTTACTTCCCAGCATTACAAAACCATATTTCAATTGGCTTTTTTCTTCTTTTCAGCATTGAAAATACAGCTCCTCTCCTCAGGTCTTGGTATTTTTTAATGTGGTTTCAATACTTGCACACAAACTTCTTACCCAAAGAAACCTACAACAATTTATCAGTATTTCCTGATAATTTACTGCTTACACCTCATAATTCAAAGTGCACAGTGGAAACCTGATATTTCAGGTGTGTATGTGTGTGTATATATATTTGCCAAGCAGGTGTAGATCCAGCATCACTGCAGGGCAGAAAAGCCCCTCTCTGAAATGTTGAGGAGAAAACAGAGCCTTCTTCACTGTGTTCTGCATCTGCGAGTATGTATTTTCTGGAGGCCTAAATCCCCTAATAGATTCTGTTTTCTTCACACCCAAATCAGAGGACAAAGAAAAAGCCTTCAATTAAAAGATTAATACTCCTCACAAGTAATAATAGAAAATAATTTCCCTTGAACAACAGATTGGTTCTTTGATCAGTATAATTCTCAAACAATTAAGAATTTTCAGATCCTTCCAAAATTCAAAACTCATTCAACTGTTTCTCCCAAGCCAGCTCTCTCTAAGCTATACAGATTTTTCCTTTTTGCACTTTGCACAGGTAGCTGATACTAGCAGGAGACACCAGATCAGCAGCCTCTGAAAGGCAGAAGTGTGGGCACATAGAGAGTCACATCATGGTATCAGCAGTCTTGAATTCATCTGCATAGAGACCAAGCTGCAGGGGTTGTCACTAGCCTGAGGAACAGACATTATTTTTCCAGCCTGTCTTCAGGGGCTATCAGTAAGATTATTAAAAGCATTTCAAGTCATAACTTTATGTTTTCTTTGCTGGAAGTAGCAACCAGTCAAAACACCTTTGATGGGACAAAGTTCTACATCAGAAGATAAAATTTCATCAATTTTACCTATTTTTTTTCCCCAAATGGATATATTGGATTATGTAACCTAAAAAAATGTCTATTCTGTTTCATCTGTTGAAAGCTGTTTTTTGGGAGGTATTTTATCCTTCTCTTGTAACTCCAGTGGGGAGGGAGGTGGATGCCTTCTGATAATGGCCCAGCCATTAAAACCAGGTGGGGCAGTGTTTCTTATCTCTTTCCCCAGCCCTCCATCCTCCAGAGGGACATCTTCTGATAATGGGCCATTGGGGCCCACCAATGACATGACACATTCCATCATCCCATTGTGAGATGCTCCACACAGTGGGGGAGGAGCCAACTGTTTCTAGCTAGATAAAAACTGGGACTGAAGGACACAAGGTATCCAGTTTTTCCACTGGATTCCTGGAGGAAGACTGGACCCATCTCGCCACCACTGGACTTTCTACAGGACCATCTCTACTCCACAGAACCACATCTGTTACTCCAGGAGGACTTATTTGGACTGCTTCCAACACCCTGACCCAACAGGGTGCCAGGTCATATCCCTGACTCTGTTAGGGTTTTTCCAGGATTTTTTGTTTGCCTCATTCCTTGTCATTTTGTACTACTACTTTCTTTCTTTCTTTCTTTCTCTCTCTCTCTCTCTTTCTCTCTTTCTTTCTCTCTTTCTTTCTCTTTTTTTCCCCCCAATATTTCTAGTAAAGAACTGCTCCTATTCCTATTCCCATATCTTTGCCTGAATGCCCCTAATTGAAAAACTAATAATTTGGAAGGAAGTGGTTTACATTCTCCATTCCAAAGGAAGCTCTAGCTTTCCTTGGCAGACAACTGTCTTTCAAAACCAAGGCAATGGAACATGTCAATTTCAATTAAGCTTTAATTGTGAATATGTCAAAATGAATAATTTCAAGTTTTTCATTTAGTTTTGATGAAATAAAATGTTTTGGTTTGTCTTTATTATTTTGGGGTTACAAAAAAATACAGGATTGGAAAGATCTCTTAAACATGTTCAGCTTCATCAATGCCTTTTTCTAAAATGCCGTGCTCAGGAAACTCCTTCCTTTCAAATGGGAGCAATGGTAAATTCTCTCTGAATAAGAGTTATCTCCCATATTTGTACCATTTTACTGATTGATTATTAAAATAGTACTTCCCAGTTTTACTAATCAGTTGATCACACATTTCCATATCAAATTATTGTTGCCTTTATTATTGATTACCTCTGTATTTTATTACTACCTTTCCCATACCATAGTCCTGTTACCATCTTCCAAGGCTTTGACTTTGTTCCTGACAAATGTATCAAATATCTGAGTCTTTTATTAATCTCCAAGTTATTTTTTCAGATGCTTATGAACAGTTTGATAATTTGTTTCAAGTTACACTGATCTGGCTCTTGTTTAGGTCTTCATTTTATGGATAATCTTTCTTTATTCAATATTCTTTGTTCTTCTGTGGAGGGGAGAGGAAGGGAAATTTTTACTAATTTCTGCTTTAACATGAGGTTTTACTCTTTGTCTTTCAAATTTTTTTTATTATCCTTTTAACAGCTCAGGGTAGAGAGCTCTTTTGAAAATGGGTAAAAATCAGCCAATGCACCTTTTATTTTTTATGTCAGATTATGGTCAATTAATAACAAAAACAGAGAGAAGAAATGGAGAATAATGAAAAGAATTTATAATGTTTTTTCCATGTTTAAGAAAATAACTGAAAATAGAAATCAGAACATCATTTATATATTTTTTTTCCTTCTATTTGACTATTGTCTTGTTTCCATATCATTAAATATATTTGGGGTTTCTGCACAGGTTTCCAGCCTTTTGTTCCACATCAGGTTACTGTCACATGAAATGGGGAGCATTTTCTATTATCTCGTATATAAAAGAACTATTTTTGGGTTAAATATATACACAGACATAGGCATAGAATTAGACTACAGAAGAACTAAATATGTGAAATAGATGCGACCCCACTATTACTGTATTTTTTTCTCTCCCAGATATTGTCCTTGGAAATGTGCCACAGACATAAAAGGCCATTCTTCCCAAAAAGACTTTGGAAAGCATCTCTGATAAAATTCAAATTACAGAATAAAGCGCAAGATCAACTCTATGTACTGTACACTAATTTTGACAGTGCCATTAGAAAAAGAAAATAACAAGAAACACCTATTAACAACAAGCTCAGAGGGTCTAATTTTCAAAGCATTGAAGCAAAAGGCCACTTCAAAAAGATATACCAAATTGCATGCTTAATCTGCACACACAATTACTGTGACTTCATGTCATTCTCAGGTACTGAAACTCAACATTTCCATGCACACAACTTGATTTGCTTTTGGAATCACAGTAAATGTGCATTCAGATTAAATGTGTAATTATGCAAGCAATTTTGCACATGGCTGCAAGCTTCTAATATTTGGAAAAATCAGACTCTGGAGGCTTCACTCCTCTCTTGAATATACAGACCTTCCACTGTCCCATTAAAAAGGTAACCAAGAGCAGAATATGCTTTCACAGCACCCATTTTTTATAAATAATTTTTTCTTGTACTGAAAACCTATCCCAAACCCAGAAGCCACTTAAAAATAAAATCCTTTGACTACATAATTTATGTAGCCTGGATTGAAATAGGCAATGTATTTATCAACTCCTTTACACATTGGAATGCCAAGATGAACACAACTAACGCTGAAAACTCTGCACCACAATACAGTGAACAATGAAACACTTTTGTACACAATAGGTACTTAGTCTGTGTTTCATAGCAATAGTAGGAACAAAAGGAGGAGTATAAGAAGAACCTGAGCAAGGAAACTCGAAGGTAAAGATAGACACCTAAATGACAAGAAATGATAAGAAAATCTCCAGAGTAGGTCTGCAATCTTGTTTGTATTTAGGACTCAACTGAACAGAATAAAAAAAACCTGAACCACGAAAGATTGCTAAACTCAGAGGGGCTTAAATGCATATGATAATACTGTTAACAGAGGAGACACTTAAAAAGAACTTTTCAGCTGCAGGGCCCAGAATACTTTACATGAATGGTCGTTATTACTACCACTCTACAGAAAGACACAAGCTACTGAAAGGTTCTGGTCACATGCTAACAAGCAGTCACAAGGCAAGAAGCAGAACCACACCTATTACCTTACCTATTTCTACAGTTTTTCCAAGAATCCTAAAAGAAGGAATTAAAATGAGAGCGTAGTCCTTTTTGCACAAGCATTAGACTACAGCAAAATAGTGATTTTTTTTTTTTTTTTCTGCAAGGGAAATTTGTGTGATCACAGGACAGATGAAAGAACATTTAGGACAGATGAAAGAACATTTTAGAGGAATTCAGAGATTTTGCTACTTAAACTTGTTCAGCTTTTCTGTGAAGAAGTAGCTTCAAACTGTCATTCCTCTAAATTTTTTTTTGGTGTGTGTACAAGTATGTATCTATTATCAGTATTAGCATAAATACAGCCAGTATAGAATTTCTTGTGCAATTTAGATAATCAGCTTTAACAACAGACATATAAATAGAATTACTCCTTCGTTTGAAAGAAATGCTTCATAAATCCTAGTATTCTATAATAAAGAACTCTGCCATTAAACTACTATTTATATGAATCAGTTATAAATATCAATAGATACTGGTGCACAGTATCTATTAATGGAAGTGCATTTTGTTTAGTTCTAGCTGTAAAGAATCACTTTCACTAGAATCACTAGTTTTCTTAATGTGAATTTTCTTAATGTGAATTTTGAATCGCTGTGCATTTAAGTTGTTACTCTTACTCGTGACATCCTGTGCAATGGGAAGGGAACAAAGTCCAGGTGAACACTTCTAACAAAGAGGCATAATGGCCCCTTTGCATCTGCTCTTTTTCTTGAAGCAGTCCTTACCTATTATGTAAAAAAGACCTTGCAATGAAGAACATGGCCATGACAAATGTAGAGAAGCGGTATTTGGGCATTCATATTCCTTCATGCACTATAATCTTTACAAGAGTAACATCCTCTCATCCCCAAAACCTTTGTCTGCAGGAACCCTTGCCAAGACAGAAATTTTGAAGATAACAAAAGAAACCAGTGTTTTTTCTGAGCCTCATTAACGCAGAAGATGAGAAACCGGAGAGACTTCCAGAACAGTATATCTATAGGATACAGCTGCTGCTTCATTGAGTCCACTGAACAACTAGCTACATTTATTCTGTGTCTTCATGTCATAGGTTTAATTTTAAACTGGGCAGAAACACTACTTAATGTAATGGTTTCACATTCACAAAATTTTGGTCTTGGTACTTACTCTTTTTGTGAGAGAGAGACTGGGAGAAAAACAAAGCAGGCTTAACTTTAAAATTAACAAATAGTTTATTAACTTACACTAAAAGAAAAGAAAAACAGAAAGTTGGAAAAAAACTAAAATGGAATGAAACTTCAAAAACACTTTTCCCTCCCCTTACAAACTGTTCACTTTCTTACAAAACAACATAAAGAGACAAAACTTGTAATTTTCAGTCAGTTTCACTATCTGATAATAGTCTTTCATCAATTCATTAGGGGAAGAGTATCTTTTAGAGTCACGGATCCCACTGACAACTTAGAACAGTTCTCTTGTGGGTTTTGAAATGTCACAAAAACAACCACCAGGAGAAACCTGCCTTTGTGATCCCTCCCATCAGCAGTTTCCCAAGCTGCTTATGGGTCATGGAGCTTAGACTTTTGCATACTGGGGTGTCACTTTTTAAAGATGAATAACTCCAAAGCAAAGGATTCTTCACTTCAAGGTACAGAGATATCTTCTCACTTCTTCACTGGCGCAGGGGCTTCTCACTTTTATCTCTGTTCAAGCATCTTATAGGATATTACTTAGTTCATCAAAAACACCTTTGCTTAAATTTATACGAAAAACAATCATCTCCCCAAATGCATATCTTTCCCATGATTTACAGGAATGACTTAAATATAAAGTTCATTTCCATGGCTCAAGTAAGAATAGAACAACCAACTCTTCAACCTTCTGTCTTAATAGTCTTTTCACTCTTGCTACTGGCTTCATGCTGTTGTTCTTTATGTTCACTCTGTCCTTCCTTACTCTCTCAGAGATGAGCCAAGCTCTAGAAGCTTCATGTTGCTCGGAAAGAGTTAAATCTGCTCAGAGGTTTTGTCTCTCACTCTCTGTAGCTCGTAGTGTTAGTTGTTCAAGGCCGAGCTGATAAGGAAAAACTCACACAGAAACATTAGAAATTAGAGCACCCAGGCAGTCTAAGAAAAAAACCCAGGCAAGATCACAAACGCCTTCTCAGCCCACCCCTCAGTGCAAATTGGGGTGGCCTTGGCCCAGACAGCGCCCATAGCTCCTGTCAGGGGCCCAGCAGAGATCCCTCTCCGCTCCAAAGAAACCCGAAAAAAGCAGCCGCCACAAGACAGCAACTTCTCCTTCCCTTCCCTCCTTTCACCCAGGAGCCGATGGAATCCGGCCAGGCCTCAGGCCAGCTCCCCCCCAAAAAGGGGGGAGCAGCAGGCCCAGCTCGATGTTACCTGTCTCTCTCTGGCCAAAGGAAGAAAGAAAAAAACCCACCTAGAGGAAATCAAGGGGTTTTATATGGTTCTTCGCAAAGTCGCAGCTAACAATTTCAGTGGTCAGAATAGATGCCAATATTCTAACTAACTCTCTGATAGGTCTCTGTCTCTTCTAAAGCAATTCCCAGGTCCTGACCTGTAGAATTATTTTACATTCTTTTATAACTAAAAACTAAACTGTACTAACCCATAACACTTCAGTAACATCTCCAGGTCACTCTTGGGTCAGTGATGCACAAAGAAGTTCTTAAACCCTCTGTGTCCTCCTGTATAATAACTCTCTTAAAACACATGACTCCTCCTAACCAGTAACAACAGCAGAACTTGCAGGAGTGGTCCTGCACCAGTATGAGCAGAAACCTTTTAAACCTCTTGCTTCAGTGAGGAGAAGCCCATAGGCATAAGCTTTCCATATCCTTCGCTCAAAGAATCCAGATCCTAAGTCCCAAAACCCTTTGACATGCCATTATGGGGAGATGTGTACAGTATCAAACCAATAAATAAAAACATTTCTGAAGACAAGGGTCACCTGTTGGTTGCACACTTAAGCTGTATTTAATACCAACAGGAGTTCCTACGACAGAGATTCAATGCTGACAGTAACTGTCAGCTTTTCCGTAGACTTCACAGGTGTTTTTAGGAATCTAAAGAGGTATTTTCTGGGGAGTGGAGGAACTTGCAATATTTTTTTAGTTTTGACCCTCCAGCAGAACATGAAAACTGTCACAGCTCTTAGATTAAAATGCTGGTGCAGTCCAAATGTCAAATGTCACCAAAATTTTCAGGCACTTCTTTTTGTGGCCTCATTTGGAGGTATGACAGCACATAAAAAAAGTATAAAATATACTTGAAAAATGTACTCACTTTACATAGGCTCATATTTTTTAGAGTGCTGAACAAACTTATCCATTACATGGTAAAAAATGTACCTAGGAGCAAGGATGGTTTTCACAGTGAAATGAGAAACACCACAGCATTTTTGAGAACCTTTGTTAAGAGGCTCTTTTTGTTCCCAGTGTGAATTTTCTTAACCCTTGCTTTTGTGGGAGCAAGTCAGGCTGTGAATAGCATTTAAATATAATTTTTCACATAATACCTTGACTACTTTCAAAAATTAAGTAGAAATTTAGTTACCTGGATTTTATTATATATTTTTACTTCAAGTCTCACCTGTGGTTTGAACATATTTTGTCTTTCATTTCAATCCATTTGCTATGATTCAAAAGCCCATGCTAGACTAGAATATGGTAATAGAGGCAATTATATCATTGAGTATGCAGCACTATTCCCAGGTTAAAGTTTCACACCTGGGTGTCATTATTTTCTCCCATATCAATTTATTATTTAAGGACTTACTATTTTAAAGCTCTTAGTGTGCTCTGGCAATTAGAATTGCAGAGTTTCTGTCTGCAATAGCTGTATATGTTTTGCTTTCCTAGCTTTTTTGTGATAGAATAATTAAACCTGCTTATAATTCAGTAATGGCAGACTCATCTGAAACTGCCAATATTGCCCCTCTTTAATAATTTTCATGAAAAAAAAGATGGGTGGTGTCTGTATGACACACACACACACACACACACATATAGACACACAGAACTAGGAAATATAATTGTGGTAAAAATACATCCAAATATTTCAATTTTAGTCATATTGGTAGACCAGATTGATTTTTGCACTGAAACTACAATAGCTGAGAACATTACATAGTGCCTTCCTTACCAAGGAAGTAAAATTCCCCAATTTAAAAACACGAACAAAGTCCATTTTACTGTGGTAATATTAAATATATATTATTTATGTTATGGCATTTAAATTACAATGTTATTCAAGCTAGGCCTGTGCATCACAACTCATTGGAAAGTTTTGGAGACAATCAGTTCTGAAAGTTTATTCATTCAGTGCAATGGGCACTAATAACATTGTTTGCCTTCTTAAAGCCACAAAAAGCAAAGTAAGTTTCCTGTTTTTCCAGTATTACTTTTATACTTTTTACTAGAATGAAGCAAGCCTCTCTTCTCTGATTGAAGGAATGGACCCTTAATAAAGATGGCAAGAAAAAGAGCAAAAACCCAGAGTTATACAAGCTTACATGAAGATTACATTCATGTCTATATATGCACATATGCAGTGGAACACCTTTATGAGTACGCACATCTTAATACTCAAAAACGTTGCTAGATAGTTGATATTTAGGCAAACACAGGAGACCTTCAGAGAAATATGTCCAAGCTTGCTGTAAAATAATGTAAATTAATATCTGAAAAGGAGTTTACATTTCCCTAGTCTATACATGGAATTGCAAAACTTGATGAATTACAACACATAAAGAATCACAAATATTTTCTGCATCCTACAATTCATTGACAGATATATCACTTGTTCCTTCCCTTAGGTTTACCTCACCAGGACATAAACCTACTTATTCATGTATGATTTTCATTACCTTACATATTAAGCTTCAGAAACGAAAGCTCAGTAAATTTATTTCTACCCCTGTAAAGTTGCTTGGGTAGGGTCATGTCTGCTTAACTGCAAACATGCTTATCTTTTTTACTACATTGGATTTTATGTGCTTGTATTTAAAAAAGTCAATGAAAATATCATGTAAATATTAAAAGAAAAATAAAAGTCAAAGACAGAGTAGGAGTGCAATACCCTGTAAGAATCTCTTCACCCAGAAAATTAAAACAGAAACTTGAAAGTCTTTGATATTTACCTTTGCAGATACTCTTTTACCCTTGAATAGTCCCAAATCCCCTTTTCACCCAGTTTTGAACTCCAAAAGTAGGAGAAATATAAACAAAGAAGACAAAGCCAAATGCATAATTGTGGCATGCTCCTTATTGCTCCACAGGGTCTACCGGCTAGCACTGCACCCCGAAGCTGCCACAGGAGTGGGGAATGGCGCTCCCTTGGCAGAGCCTTAGGATTCGCTGAACCTGATGGAGTGGAAGCACATTCCTGCAACTCTTGGAAGCCACAAGGATTAGGATAAAGGAATACAAGGAGTCCTTTTCTCAGGGACAGGTTTGCAGGTTTACTGGTGAAGAGCTCCGGACAAGAAAGGACAGGGAATGTTCAAGTGCACTAGCTTTTATTCAGAGTGGGCGGTAGGAGTGGATACAAGGAATTGACCAATGGGAAATAACTGGGGAGGAGTAGAGGGGAGGAGACTACAACTAGGGAAGCCAATAGGGTTACTGTATGGGAGGGATTGTGTTACAAAATCCAATGGATCTTTAAGGAATACATAATAGGCACAGAACTCTCTAGAGAAAGGGGATAGGGTTTACAATAACTGGCAGGGAGGATAGGCGGGGTTTAGGGGATAGACAGGAAAGGTGCTGGAACCATAGGTGGCGAATAACCATGTAGGGAAAGAAGGGGAGTATATAATTTCTGGGGTAAACCAACAACATACAGAACATGGGGGAAATTGGAATAAACCATTTAAACCAAACTCTGCATGTAATTTCTACAACCAATAAGTTTACTTAGATAGCAATGCAAACCACAAATATAAATATGAGTTCTTGCAGAAAATTCACAAAAGGTAGGCAACCACTAGAGTGTTTAATTCAAGCTCATTTAAATAATGAGCTGAATAAATAATGCTTAGATTGGAACTTTAAAAGTATATTATTATGTATTTTCTGCATCTATAAATTATAAAATATAACCTGAGTAATATACCTACATAGCAAAATATAATGCAATTCTAGGAAAGGGAAAAATGGTTTTGTGAAGTGTCTAAATTTGGTGCAATGTCTAAAATTGGAAATGGCAAGTGTAGCAAACTTCACATAACATTAAAAGACTCAAAACCTGTAAGTTTTAGTACATCAGGTCCTTCTGTTGCAGGTCACACCCACCACACGTTTAATTGTACCATTAACAGTAATACCTCTTCACTGGTGCTGCTGGCCAAGGCCATGATGATTTATTACACATGTATTCTGTCATGCATGAATGACGTCTGTTTCCATTTCAGGGAACCTGCCACTGCGGTATCTGAGCAAAAGCATGACACACAGTAATGTGTCATCACAGGTCAGTGATAATTTGCTTTAAGCATTACAGCCATTTTGAGTCTTTTTATACACTCTTTGGAAAGGGCAGCATTGAAACAAATAGTCTTAAATTTTGTCTGGGGTATTATGTGGCTAACTGAAATTTAGAAACAGAATCTCAACAGTTCTATTTATTTATTTTTATTTTCTCAACCAAGAAGACCACAACAGCATAAAGTTATTAACATCATTGAAAGTGACTGCTGGAATTAAGCAACAAGTGACTCAAACCTTCAAAGAAAATTTGAGGAAAATCTCATTGAAGGTCAAGATTTGGAACTTCTCTTCACCAGTTTCTCATGTATTGATTTTTGCCAAAATAAATGTTAAATTAAAAATGTCTCCAGCACAAGCAAAGTCTTCTATCTGGGAGACTTTTGATAGTAAACAAATAACAGTTTTTCACCAAGCTTTCACAGGACAAGAACTGGATTTTTATTTCTATTTGACTCATCTTTCATAAATAGTTGCATAATTGTGAGTGTAACATTAAAATATCTATCCAGAAAAGACAAGGGCAGATTGGATATTTCCTCAAGTCATTGGCATTCGAAAGACTTTAAATTTCTTAATTTTATCCATTTATTAAAGTGGTTTTGTAATCACTAGGGATATAAAGGCACATCAATTGAGTGATCTATTCACCAAAGCAAAAGTATAAATAGAAAGGTGAAAGAACCCAGCACTTATCTACACATTCCTCAAGTGATGCTAGGATTCAGAAGGCAAAGGGATGCATTTCATGACTGGAACAGTACCTACCCTTATGTAGCATTTTCTCAAATCACTTGTGTATCATATTAACATGGGCACATAAGATGAGCCTTCATATGTTTCAAATTTTGCTTTAATTTGTTTTTGGTACACTTCAAAAATATATATCTTCCCACAGTGGTGATGACCAGACTTATGCTGAATGCAAACAATAACTCAAAAGTGAATAAACTGCACTTCCTTCTGAAGTTAGAGAAACAGAGATTTATAGAATTGCCAGCATAAGAGAAATATCTTGTCCCTAAGGAAATCCAGTCTGTGAGGCAGAATCAGAGCAAGAGTTTTACCATGGTAAGTCAAGATTTCTAAGAACAAAAATTGTAAAATACTATTCCAAAATTCAAAGGGGAAACAATATTGCTAATCTGCATCAATGCTTTGTAGAATTTCTTCTTTATAAAATGACAGTTTTAAAGATTATTGCTTGTCAAACTGGCTATTCCATGTAATCATCCCTTATGCTGTCAGTCAAAATTGAACATAATATTGGAAAGCAGATTTGTAATTTCTAAATAGAAGCTGGTAAAAATTGTTCTCTAGTTTACATACCTACTGAAAATGTAGTACAAATAGGATATGCCCAAAAATCAGTAGAACTTTGTTTCTCTGTATGTGGTTACAACGAAGCAGTTACCATTAAAGATATTTTTAAACCTGCATTCCTAGAATTAATGCAAAGTTGGTGTTCATCTTGTGTGAGGGTATTTCTAAGGCTGTACACCCAGAGGTAGTCAGCTTATAAAACAAAGACTAAAGTCACATCAGACATTCGAAAAATGATTTGTTTCTTTCTGAAAAAAAAAAAAAAAAAGTTTTTTGGGCATATTAAATTAAGTAGTTGAATACAATCTGTGTCAAGAACATATCCTTTCATGGGAACCCAGGAAATAATCTTTAGTCCTTGATAAATGTAATAAAGATTTAGTATCCTTGTTAAGAATGCCTTGCATTTAATTATTTTTGAAGTGTTTATGTTATGGCAATTGCTCTTGAACATCTGGTTCATTTTTGTGATGTGTAAATACTCAGCCCAAAATTTCTTAAACTTTGAATTAATTCATTTCCAGA
>JAKJHU010000925.1:0-107350 GCA_022316685.1 Progne subis subis | reverse complement strand
CCCTCGATCTCAGGGCAGCTGAGGACAGATGGAGTGACAGAGCAGCTCCCCTCACTCTTCACTGAGTTACAGACATTGCCCTTGCCTTGCACAGTTCTCTCTGATCTCCCTGGCCACAGCAGGAAACCCTCTCCAAGTGCCTTTGGCCATCACCGTTCCTTAGCCCTGGCACAGGAGATGCTGCCAAGCTCCTCTGCCTCAGGAGCAGCTTGGGCTGATGAAGTCCAACCCCAGGACTGGCCCCTGTCCCTGTTCCCATGACCCCAGTGCTGCAGAGCAGAGCTGACCCCTCGGTGTCCATGGGCAGAGCCCCTGCTCGTCACAGCAACGGGGACAGATCCCAGCAGAGCTCCAGGTAGGGGGCTGAAGGAAGGGCTCTGAGAAAAGGAAAATTGGGTGGCACAGAGCAGCAGGGGCAGGGCTGGGAGAAAGGGTTTGGAAATTGCTCAGCAAAATCTCCCCTGACTTGTCACTCTCTGTTCCTTGAACAGGACTCCATGGCCAGAGTGAAGAAATGTCCAATAGCAGCTCCATCAGCCACTTCCTCCTGCTGGCACTGGCAGACACGTGGCAGCTGCAGCTCCTGCACTTCTGCCTCTTCCTGGGCATCTCCCTGGCTGCCCTCCTGGCCAACGGCCTCATCATCAGCGCCGTAGCCTGCGGCCACCTCCTGCACACGCCCATGTTCTTCTTCCTGCTCAACCTGGCCCTCACCGACCTGGGCTCCATCTGCACCACTGTCCCCAAAGCCATGCACAATTCCCTCTGGGACACCAGGAACATCTCCTACACAGGATGTGCTGCACAGGTCTTTTTCTTTCTGTTCTTCATTTCAGCAGAGTATTTCCTCCTGACCATCATGTGCTACGACCGCTACGTGTCCATCTGCAAACCCCTGCACTACGGGACCCTCCTGGGCAGCAGAGCTTGTGCCCACATGGCAGCAGCTGCCTGGGCCAGTGCCTTTCTCAATGCTCTCATGCACACGGCCAATACATTTTCCCTGCCCCTGTGCCATGGCAATGCCTTGGGCCAGTTCTTCTGTGAAATCCCACACATCCTCAAGCTCTCCTGCTCCAAATCCTACCTCAGGGAACTTGGGCTTCTTGCTGTTAGTGTCTGTTTAGCATTTGGTTGTTTTGTGTTCATTGTTTTCTCCTATGTGCAGATCTTCAGGGCTGTGCTGAGGATCCCCTCTGAGCAGGGACAGCACAAAGCCTTTTCCACCTGCCTCCCTCACGTGGCCGTGGTATCTCTGTTTATCAGCACTGGCTTTTTGGCCTACCTGAAGCCCCCCTCCATCTCCTCCCCATCCCTGGATCTGGCTCTGTCAGTTCTGTACTCAGTGGTGCCTCCAGCCCTGAACCCCCTCATCTACAGCCTGAGGAACCAGGAGCTCAAGGCTGCAGTCTGGAGGCTGATGACTGGATGGTTTCAGGAACATTAAACTGCTGGCCAATTTCTGCAAATCACTTGTAATAAAAGTCATCTTTGATACTTCTTGTTGGTTTAATTTTTGAGGATTTTTTTTTTTTTTTTTTTTCATACTGTACACAAATAAATCTCATTGTTTGTGCCATTTCTCATTCTGTTTTTCTCCACTTTCTTTGTGGCCACAGACTGTGTCAACAATGGGCTGCACTCTTAGTGGCTTTAAAGGAACTAAAGGATCTCCCAGCCAAGTTTTCTGCAGAGATCCCTTTTGTTCCCTTCTCTGCAGCTGCAGCAGCAATGTCTGTGTGCAGAGCTGGGGCAGATCAGTGCTGGCACAGCAGCTGTGCCCAGGAGCAGCAGCACTTGGTGTTGCCAGTGCTGCTCCCGTGGCCCTGCCCCGCTGCCCTCCTGGCCCTGCTGTTGCTGTAGGGCCTGAGTGCTCTCGGGGCCGGGCACAGTGCTGGGGGTGGCAGTGCCGGGGCTGCAGCAGGGACAGGCCATGGGCACTGCTGGGGCAGCGCTGACGCCTCAGGGCAGGGCCTGGGGGCTCCAGGCTCCTTGCCCAGGCTCTCTCCAGAACACGCCCAGGCCAATGCTCAGCAGAGAAAAGCCCCGTGAGCAGCCCCAGGGTGGCCGTGGGCAGGCTGGGGGCAAACAGCATGGCTGGGGCTCTGCAAGGTCCTGGGGGAGACAGGAAGGAGCAGCAGAGCAGGGGCTGATCCATCCCCACTGCGCTGGACACCCCAGGGCAGCGTCCCAGAGCGTCCTCATGCACCTGCCAACAACATCCCCCCTCTGCAGCCCTGGCCTCTCCCCCAGCTCACACAGGTGCCGCATCCTTGCAGGCACAGACACGGCAGCACTGGCTCAGGAGCCCCTGTTTGCACTGCCCAGAGCAGGCGTGAGCACCCCCATGGTGTTGGTGTGGGGAGATGAACCTGAGGGAGCACAAATGCCATCAGCCCCTGGGGCCAGGCAGGGCTGGGGGACAGCAGGGAAACCACTCAGGTTTGTGGTGGCCTCTGAAGTCATCCAGAAAGTTTGTTCCCATGAGCTGTGAGTTTCCTGTGCCACTGTAGATGTTGTTGCTCAGAACCAGGGCTGCCTGGCAGCCACCCCCAAACTGCCCTCAACATTTCCTTTGCTTAACCTGGGCTTTCTTTCCCCTTCCTGCTACAAATTTCTTCCTTTTGCCCACCCCTGTTCACTTCCCTGTAAACAGCCCCTCCCTGCTTGCCTGATCTTCCATGGCCCCACTCCCCTTTTCAGTTCCCAAGTTGGCACCATGGGAACATCCCTTGGGGAGCAGGATCATCCTCCAAGTGCTTCAGGAATTGTCTGCAGGCTCCTGCAGTGCCTCGTGCTGCTCCCTTGCCAGAGGCACCACAGGCTAGGGGGGCACATCTGGGCTGCTGTGTCTGGCTCTGGGGCTCCCTGTTCTGGGCACGGAGGAGGAGCTGCAGAGGCTCTGCAGGACTGACAGGATGGGCTTTGGGGCTGTGAGGAGAAGCTGAGGCACCTGGGCTGCTGGACCTTCTGAAGAGGAGGCCGAGGGCTCATCCTGCGACTGCTGCAAGGGTGGTTTCAGAGAATGACAGAATCAGCCAGGTTGGAAAAGACCTTGGACATCATCAAGTCCGACCTGTGCCCTGACACTGCCTTGTCTCCCCTGAGCCTCCTCTTCTCCAGGATGAACAACCCCTGCTCCCTCAGCCCCTCCTCACAGGACTTGTGTTCCAGACTCCTTACCACCCTTGTTGTTCTTCTCAGGACACGCTCCAGCCCCTCCATGACTTTTTAAATTCGGGAGCCCAGAACTGGACACTGCCCAAGCAGTGCCAAGCACAGGGGAAGAATCACTGCCCTGCTCCTGCTGGCCACATTGTTCCTGGTCCATATGACTAGAGAAATAGTGGTGAGCGGTGGGGACAAAGTCTGATTTATCATCAGCCATGAAGGGTCTTGATTTTCATATATATTTAGATTGCATTTAATGTGTTGAGGATCAATATAAATGGGACATTACTGATATCAATCTATAAAGATATACTAAATGAAAATTATTTATTCTAATTGTAATTATAACAATATTTTAAAATTATATATTGTTTAGAAAATATTTGTTATAAAGCAGTAAAGGAAAAATAAGATGTGAGTAATGTTACAAAGCAGATAGGCCCCTTGGCAGATGCTACATGAGAAAAATAAGATACAAGATGCAGTTTGAGATAAGCAAGAGTTTCAAAGTTGGATTGGCTAAAGCTGGGACTACTCCAAGGTAGGGAGGTGGGCCCTTTGCAGATGTGATGGGATACAGGATGTCCTAAGATAGAACTGGCCTTGAGATGGACAAAGCTATTCCAAGTATTCCAAGGCAGGGAGTTTGGGTGGTGGTTTAAACCATGAAATAATTACTTTTTGGAGCATAATGCTTAGTTATGTATAACACAAAATTCAGAGCACATGAACAACCAGTAATGGTTATTCATAGGACGAGAGCCTTCATCTGAAGAAGACCACCAAAAAGCCAAAAAGACACCCTAATAACAAGTGGAGCATTTGCTATGTAGTATAGTGACGTAGATTTTACAAATTGAAAATAGGAGATTCACAGGAAATATTAATGAATATGTATTAGCATATAGCATAAAAGTTTAAATTGGATTACTTTTTTTTGTATGTGAAGTAGGGTGAGAAAACTCCCTCCATACCCTGGTCACTTTATGTGTATGCTTTATCCGAAAGTACTTGTCTTTATTAATGACTGCCGAATTTTTTAATATGCTTGATTATAAAATGCTACTTAAATAAAATTGCATTGCTGCTAAATTCAACTTTGTTGCTTATTAAATTAGACATATAGAGCTTCATTTATAACAATTTGGTGCTGAAACCTGGGAACTCCAGCCTGGGGAAGGACGGCTAGTCTCGGGAAGGAGCTCCCCACCAGCTCTTTTAGGTGGTCCCGAGGTTAGACCAGGCTCCCTTGGAGAAGGAGTTCCAATTACGATAATGCATAAGCAAAGGAAGCTATCAATAGGAGGCACGCACAAATGCTCCTGTGCTAGTACCAGCTAAAGGTAAAGGTGCCTGTAAAACGTCTTGTGCTCAAGAACTGTGTGGAAAAACAGACTGTGTAAGTCCCATGGGGTTGGGACGGCAGGCGGCTGTGTGTTTGTGTGTAGAATATCTAAAATGGGGGCTGGTAGCCCAGACCCCCAAAGCAAGTACGAACCTCCCAGTACCACGTTTTTGGCTCTCTGTGAGGAGACCAGCTGGGAAAGGAGGGAAGTGAAAAGAGAGAATGAGTGAGGTTCCCTGGGAGGGACTGGCAGGGAGGGTCCCAACCCGAGAACCCAGGGGAAGGTCCTTGAGGAGAAGGGAGTGATCTGATCTGGGTGAGGTGAATAAGGAGGGGAGCAATTGAGTCACATTCAATTTTCTTTGAGAAGAAAATAGTTGGTAACTTTAGTAATAGACTAAGAGGGATTGCAAGGGGAAGTGGCTAGAAGGATATAGTCAGGGAAGACAGATCGGGAGAAAGATTGGAATTAGGTGTGAGGTAAACAGTTGGCAAAAGACAAAAGTGCAACAGAATAATAAGTGAGAGGATTGAACCACACAATGAGGGAGTCCTGGAACCAGGGATTTCTTAGTTTGTTGCTGCCAAAAATGGGTCCAAGGAAAAATAAGTCCTTAGACCCAGGGGCTGTGAATTATTACGAAGGAAATTGACAAGAGCCTGGTATACCTGGGAACTGTGAGGGGGTTCTCAGAAGGGGAGCATCCCTCAGGACAGTCCACTGGGGATGATGTTACGATTCTGGGATGCATGGGAATCCCAAAGGAAAAAGTAAGCAGACAATGATTAATTATTGTATGTTTGAATGGACAAAGGAAATGATCCAGAAAGATAATTTATATTGGCAAAGTCCAGATCCTTTGAAAGTTGGATTTGCCAGGCTTTGAATTTGTATGTGAATTCAAATGAATCTTTTAACCACGAAGAAAGCGAATATGCTGCTCTGTGGCTTCCCAGGGGAAAGGGTGAATTTGTCGCTCAAAGGCAAGGAAGCAAGGGTTTTCTGTTCTATCCTTTACAAACTAGACAGCAAGCAGCCAACAAAGACAGACACGAGCCCTAGGATCCGTTAGATCACCTCCCACCCCCTTATAGGCAACCTAATCAGCCCGTTCAACCCCAAGCCCCCGAGGGTCCTCCTGTAAATGCAAACGCACCCCCTATTCAGGAGGGCCAGTAGCACATAGAACTAGAGGTGGGGGACAGGGAGAAGTGATGATGGGGATGGGGAAGCAAAAATGGAAGATGGA
The DNA here is from genome assembly GCA_022316685.1 of Progne subis subis. Taxonomy (NCBI): domain Eukaryota; kingdom Metazoa; phylum Chordata; class Aves; order Passeriformes; family Hirundinidae; genus Progne; species Progne subis. The sequence goes on along the minus strand of JAKJHU010000925.1, from coordinate 101,584 downwards.
CTATACCCGCTTAGAAAAGTTCCAATGGCAAACCCAGAACAGAGACCTATTGGTGATGTGAGTGTTCCCCTGAACACAGGGGATGTCAGGGAGTTTAAGAAGGAGATGGGCAGGCTGCTAGAGGATCCTCTTGGAATGGCAGAGAGATTAGATCAGTTCTTGGGCTGAATATATACACCTGGGTGGAACTGCAGTCTATCTTAGGAATCTTGTTTACATGGAAGAAAGAGAAATGATTAGACATTCAGGAATGAGGGTTTGGGATAGAGAATGTCAGGGGCCAGACCAGGGGGATCAGAAATGGCCTATGCAAGATCCAGGTTGGAATAATCAGAATGAAAGACACAGGCAGAATAGGAGTGATCTCCGGTGGATGATTATCCAAGGAATCCGGGAAACAGTGCCCAAGGGGTAGAATATAAGGAAAGCTCTAAGTGAGCACCAAGGGAAGGATGAACCCTGGCAGACTGGTTAGAAAGACTAAGAAAAGCCTTGCAGTTATATTCAGGTGTAGACCCCGATACTGCAGCAGGACAGGTCCTTTTGAAAACACAATGTGTAGATAAGTCCTGAGGGCACATCAGGAAGAAGCTGGTAAAAGCAGAAAATTGGCAGGATAGGGGGCTTCAGGAATTGTTAAGAGAAGCACAGAAAGTGTATGTGAGAAGAGATGAGGAGAGGCAAAAGACAAAACCACAGATTTTAATGGCAGCAGTCAAGGAAACACAGACAACCATGAATACAGAGAAGCGCTCAGGAAAGAACAAACAACAGAAAAAGGCAGGTCCCACCTCTGGGATACGAGATCCACGTGTTTTTCCTGTCACCAGAAAGGACACTTACAAACTTCTTGTCCTACCTCCAGGGGAACAGGACCCACTTGTTTTTACTGCCACAAAAAGGGACATCTACAAAAATTCTGTAGAAAGAGGCCACAAGATGAGGAAATGTTTCAAGAAGACTAGGGGGTCAGGGCTCTGTTTAATGAGGACTGAACACCTAGAAGAGCCCTTGATAAAACTGAAAATAGGTCCTCAAAATGAAGAAGTCACATTTTTGGTGGACACAGAAGCTACTAGGTCTACAGCAAGAAAACTATCAAAGGATGTGAAGTAAGTCATGAACGTGTAATTGGGGTTAAAGGAGAAGTTTTTCACGTTCCTGTAATTAAAATGTGAAGACTGAACTGGATGAAAAAATTAGATTGAATGATTTGGTAATAATACCAGAGGCTGATAATAATTTATTAGGAAGGGACTTAATAGTAGCCTTGAGCATTAAAATAGCACCCTGTGAAGGAAAACTTAAAATCTATTCTTTAACTGAAGAAGATAATTTCAAGATTAGCGACACTGTGTGGTATACTGGTGAAGTAGGAAAATTAAACATTCAGCCCATTAGCATTGAAATACAGAACCCAGAAATCCCCATTCGAGTAAAACAATATCCGATATCACTGGAAGGTCGGAAGGGATTGAAACCGGTCGTTGAGAATTGAGTACATCAGGGGGTGTTGGAGTCCTGTGTGTCACCACATCATACCCCCATCCTGCCGGTAAAGAAGCCTGATGGTAGCTACCGACTAGTGCAGGATCTCAGAGCGGTAAATCAAAGAACCATTACCCGCTGTCCAGGAGTAGCTAAGCCAGATACCTCCTAATTACATTTGGTACAGTGTCGTGGATTTAAAGGATGCCTTTTGAACTTGCCCTCTGGATGAGGGCAGTAGGGATTGCCTTTGAGTGGAGGACCCAGATACAGGTAGGAGAGAGCAATTAGGTGAACGGTGCTACCGCAAGGTTTTACAGAGGCACCGAATCTTTTTGGGAGGGTTAGAAAATCTTTGGAAGTCCTTTGAGTTACCAAAGGAATTAAGCTGCTACAGTATGTAGATGATTGTTAGTAGCAAGAGAAACTGAAGAGGAAGCTAGAAAGGGTACTATTAAGCTTCTAAATTTTCTGGGAGAAAACGCTGAAGATATCAAAGTCAAAATTGCAGTTTGTAGAGTCAGAAGTGCAGTGTTTAGGTCATTGGATTAGTAAGCAAAAGAAAAAGCTAGACCCTGAAAGGGTTCCAGGAATATTGAACATGGGACCCCCAAAGTCTAAAAGACAAATAAAGCAGTTTTTGAGTCTTGGGTTATTGTAGGCAAGAGATAGAAGGGTTTAGTAGAAAAGTAAAATTTCTATGAGAAATTAACTACCAATCACTTGAAATGGGATGAAAGGGATCAGGAAAATTTGAGCAAGTTAAAGAAGCCCTACTGCAAGCTCCTGTACTGAGTCTTCCCAATTTAGACAAGCCTTTTCAATTATTTGTTAATACAGTTGATCAAATGGCTTATGAAGTATTGACTCAAGATTGGGCAGGAAGCCGAAAGCCAGTAGGATATTATTCCAAATTATTGGATCCAATTAGTAAGAGTTGGCCAACATGCCTGCAAGCTCTGGTAGCCCTGCTGTGTTAGTAGAAGAAGCCCGAAAAGTAACCTTTGGGGCACCACTGGAAGTGTACACCCCATAATATTAGGGGAATCCTTGCTAAAGAGGCCAAAACATGGTTAACATAGCAGAATATTAAAATATGAGGCTATCTTGATAGACTCTCTGAATTAGAGCTGAGAGTGACAAATATACAAAGCCCCACTCAGTTCCTTTAGGGGACCCAGGGGAAGAATTAATACATGATTGCACAGAGGTCATAGAGTTACAAACAAAAAACCCAAGATTAGAGAACAAGAATTAAAAACAGGAGAAAAATTATTTATAGATGGATCATCCCGAGTGGTAGATGGAAGAAGGAAATCTGGGTATGCCATAATTCGTGGAGAAAAACTGGAAGTAAAAGAATCTGGTCCCCTTAGCCCGTCCTGGTCAGCACAAGCCTGTGAACTCTGCATTATTCTGTGCATTGCTGTTATTAAAGGATCGAGAAGGGACCATATACACCGACTCAAAATATGCCTTTGGGGTAGTGCATACATTTAGAAAAATTTGGAAAGAAAGGGGACTTATAAACACTCAAAGAAAAGGATTAGTGCACCAAGGATTGATAATTCAAATACTTAAAGCTTTGAAGAGCCAAAAAAGATAGCAGTGGTTCATGTGAAAGGCCACCAGAGGGGAGAACATTAAAACAAAAGAAACAATTTGGCTGATGATAAAGCTAAGAAAGCTGCCCTGAGGGAAAACAGCAATGTAATTATGACTTTTCAGGAAGCAGGAACACAAAATCAAACACCATACTTTTCTTTAGCAGAAGTAGAAGCCATGAAAACCTAGGAGCAACTCTAAAAGAGGGACAATGGATTCTCCCTGACAAAACCACAGTTCAAATGGCAGAAAAAGGCTAGACTCATGCTTCAAGGGTAAAAGGACCTATACCCAATAAAGATTGGAAAATTATTTTGACACCAGGAGACCTGAAAGTAAAATTAAAAAACTTAAAATTATTAAACCTTTTATTGAGGTTCAAATACAGTTTAAAGTAAAATTAATTAATCCACACATGGCTGAAGAGAGTATTTGGTGCCCAGAGGCTATAGCTCAATGGAAAATCGTTTTGGCTGTGGATTTCACATAATGCTGCAACATTTGGTGTGCCACCCACATATTGAAAGAATAACCCAGCCCCAGGATATTCAAGATATCCTTAGCACAGAAAGGTCAGAAGCTGCCATCCCGCAGAGAGAAGTTTCCATGTTTCAGCAAGGTTGCTGCAAACACGGTCATCAGTGTGAGCGGTGTAAAGCAGTGACCATGAAGTGGCTGAGACAAAGACATTGGCACAGAACAACTGTACCTTGGGACCAAAGAGATGTAGCTTTTATGATTAATTGTATGATGTTTTAGTAGAGTAGAGCGAGACTTTAGAATGCACAATTGGGTTTTAGCACAGATCAACATTGATACTTATATAATAGAAGATCAAGTACAAAGAGCATTTATTTAGCATATCACATGGAACGATTAGTGGCTTTGAGAACACTGCAAGAACAACAAAGGATAATAAAGTAAGATGTGGATATAGTAGGATACCCAGAAACAACAGAAAAGATAAATTGTCTTGCTTAACCTGTTCAGGTTATAAAACTCCTTTGATAGTTAACATTAAAGGTTTGTTTTGTAATTGCAATAACTTAATTTATTAGAAAAATTAGGCATTCTGGATTGGCTGTTGACGCAACTCCATGAGTTTGGAGGCAGAACAACGCCAGGGGAAGGGATTAGACACTTCCTTGATCAATGGGAACAGCCTGAACAATTGAAAATCTTTTAAGAGGCCCTCATGACTAACACTAACAGATTTCATTGAGGAACTACAATTCCAGAAAGAGACTGGAACACCTGTTACTAAAAAGTCCAAGAACAAGTAACACACTGGGAGTGTACTAAGCATGGCTTAGAGTGCGCCCATGGGTTTGTGTTATTTGTGCGCTTTGCCTTAATTTGTGGTGGAGAGTAACAAGAGCAGAAGAAAGAGAGAGACAATTGATTTGTTTAACTTGCTTAGAGGTGTGCATGAACAGTTAACTTTAAAAAGCTTTTTCAGTGATTTTTTGGAACACCTTTGAGATATGAAGATGGAACCTTTTATGCAATGGTCAATTAATAGAAAATTTAGACCAATGAGTTTTTACTATATTAGCTTTTGAGCAGGTGAGAGAGCAAACATTCATAATATTATAGACTGTGTCATAATTAACAGTTGCTGTGGAGAAGGAATTTGTGTGCCACGCTATAGACACATTTCTTACGTGAATTGGCATTGTGAATGTGCCTATTGGTGGCAATGAAGACTTAATAATAATCCCCAACTTTGGAGCAAAAAGCTACCAACAAATCAGGTTGTTAACTGAAGTAGTGAAAAAGCAAATCTTATTGTGGTTGGCACATCTCCGGAGCTTTGGTGGTTTAGACTAAAAGAAGTAGCTGACTAACCCAGAGGAGAGAGAGAGAGGGCAGTGCTGCGAGAACTGTGAGTAATCTGTGCCATCCTTGAAACAAACATGAGGCCAAGGGTACCAGTGAGACCAAAGGCACCAGTGACTAGATCCCAGGATATAAACTTTGCTGCCAAGAATCCTGACATCTTGGCCCTTGGCTGCAACCCAAAGGGCCTTGAGGATGGTAGAAAGTCAAAACTCCTGAGGATTATTTTCACTGTGTTTGTGTGATGCCCTTGGCAACTGGCCAAAACTATGGAGCCACTCTGGACAGAGTCCATGAGAGAAGGGAATGAGCAATGCAGGAACAAACAATAATAAAACAAGCAGCACAAGAGTGGGCAATGAGAGAACAATCTATGCAAAAACAAAGTCCCAATAATGTTGATCCCTGTAATAAATGCCATCACTCCATGTGGGTCAAGGACAAGATGGAATTTGTGTTTGTGGCACATCCACATGTTAGTGCTGCCTGCTACGATCACAGCAATTTTATAGATGTTTGTGTTAAAAATAGAAAAATGGATTGGGTAGGGAAAAATTAGGATTTAATGGACCAGCTCCTTATCCTTATAGCGATCAAATCTGTCCTCAATATGAATTTTTTTTGTTTTTGAGAAAGATGAGAATGGGAATGATCCAAGTATAGGTATAGGAGGTACAGCACTAAGGAAAAAAAGAAGAAAAAAAAGAAAAAAAAGAAATGTGTAAAAAGGCCATAGGGAAAGAATTAAAGGAACTGGATAAGCTGTATGAACAATTAAACAGCAGTATAGCGACTGGGATTTGACAACCTCAACTAAGAACTTTTTGTAGATTTGATGCAAGAAATTGCTACAGAATTAGGATTATCCAAATGCTGGATCTGTGGGGGACTTAGAATGGCTGAAAGATGGCTGTGGAGAGGTGAGAGTCTAGCTCCAGAACAATTTTTCAAATGGAATCATACTCAAATTTCCAAGACATTAAAACGACCTGAAGGATGGATTTTGAGTCATCAAGTAATTGGAACAGTCTGTATAACTTGAGAAGGAAGGAAATATAATGAAGTAGTAGGATATACTCCTTGTATATCTACTTTAGTAGTTAATTCGATAACAAAACTAAGACCTGGCAACCAAAAACTTTTACTGGGTATTGGGGAATAACAAAGGAAATGAATTGTGAGTGGAATAATCAAACTGTTTGTGCTGGCATAAAAGTCCTGGAGCTAACCCCTACCAATCCAAAAAAAGACCTAAAATCCTACTGGGAACAACAGAAAAAACAGATAGTAAATGGAAAGCCCCTGATGGAATATATTGCATTTGTGGGCAATGAGCATAGAGTGAATTACCTCAAAAGTGGGAGGGAACCTGTACCTTAGGAGTTATACGACCCTCCTTCTTCGTCATACCAAGGTCTAGGAGCAATATGCTGGAACACCACTTGATGAGACTCTAGAAAGGAATAAAAGAGATTTAAACCTCGACTTCCCAAAGGCAGGGGGAAACAGGAATGGGGGGAAGACAAATGGCCTGCAGAAAGAATCATAGCATTATGACCCAGCAACTTGGGCTGAGGGTGGATCTTGGGGATATAGGACCCCAATTTATCTATTGAATTGGTTGATAAGACTCCAGGCAGGAGTGGAGGTTGTATCAAACCATACTTCTGATGCCCTGAAGTTACTGGCCAAGCAGCATTCACAAATGTGAGCATTTGTATATCAAACCAGAATTGCCCTAGATTATCTGTTGGCTGAAGAAGGGGGAGTTTGAGGAAGATTTAAGAATCTGAGTGCTGTGTGGAGAGAGATGATCATGGGGAAGCCATCACAAAACTTGCTGAAGAAATTAAAAGGGTGGCACATGTACCTGTTCAAAAGGGAATTCTATTCTAAAAAGATTGGTGGGATAACCTCTTTGGAGGAGCCTGGTGGAAGAAGGTGGGATTTATGCTGTTATGTTCTGGATTAGTTATTCTTACCATGCATGATTCCATGTCTTATTAGACTAATCCACCCAGTGATACAAGGAATGCAAATGACAGCAATGCCCATTGATCCAGAATTGGCAGCAAAAGGGAAACCAAATTCTTTGATGATATTAAAAGCTAGACCTACTCACACTCAAAAGAAAGGACCTGAAGAGATGTTGACTGAACATAGAGAGTACTCTAGCACAAGAGATGTCAACCAAATTTGAGAAGGAATGCAAAAGTTTGATGCAGCATGGGAGATGTTAGAAAAATTAGAGGCTGAAATGAGAGAGTGAAAACCTGGATTATTGGGAATATAGAAGAAATCGAGATTCAGTTTTAATTAAAAAGCATGAATCAATATGATTAAAAAGAGAAATGGGGGAAATTGTAATAAATGAAAATGATTCATGCTAATTGTAATTGTATCAATATTTTAAAATATATATTTTTGAAAATTGTTTTATAAAGTATAAAGGAAAAAGTAGATGTGAATTATGTTACAAAGCAGATGGGCCCCTTGGCAGATGCTACATGAGAAAAATAAGATACAGGATGCAGTTTGAGATAAGCAAGAGTTTCAAAGCTGGATTGGCCAAAGCTGGGACTACTCCAAGGTAGGGAGATGGGCCCTTTGCAGATGTATGGGATACAGGATGTCTTAAGATAGAACTGGCCTTGAGATGGACAAAGCTGGGACTATTCCAAGGCAGGGAGTTTGGTGGTGGTTTGATCCATGAAATAATTACTTTTTGGAACATAATGCTTAGTTATATAACAAAACTTAGAGCACACACGCAACCTAAGGTATTCATAGGATGTGAAAGGATGCTGAGCCTTCCTCTGAAGAAGACCACAAAAAGCCAAGAAGACCCCCTAACAACAAGTGGAGCATGAGCTATGTAGTATAGTGATATAGATTTTAAGAATTGAAAATAGAAGGAGATTCACGGAAATATTAATGAATATGTATTTGCATAAATTATGTAAGTTTAAGTTAGATTACTTTGTTTTGTACGTGAGGTAGGGTGAGAAGCCCCCTCTCAGTACCTCGGTCAGTTTTGCTTATGCTTTATCCAAACAGTACTTATCTTTAATTAATCACTGCCAAATTTTTGTATATGCTTGATTATAAAATCCTACTTAAATAAAATTGCATTGCTGCTAAATTCAACTTTGTTGCTTATTAAATTAGACATATGAGCTTAATTTAAAATCCTTCCTTCCTTCCCTCCTTTTTCCTTCCTCCTTTCCTTCTTTCTCTCTCATTTCTTTCTTTCTTTCTTTCTTGGGAGCAGGTGCCCTTACCCTCCCAAAATCACTGCCACTCTACCTCAGCCCTGCACAGCACAGCACCTTAAACTCAGCCTTCCCAATTCATGGCAACCTCCCACAAGACACTTCCAGGCTCAAAATTCCTAAAAGCACCAGCAGCCTTTAAAAACTGCTTCTTGATTTCCCTCCTCTACTCCCCTACTCCAAGAGCCAAACCACCCATCCCCCCACTGCAATCACACCCCATTACACCATCCCATCCCATCCCATCCCATCCCATCCCATCCCATCCCATCCCATCCCATCCCATCCCATCTCCTCTGGGCAGGAAGTCCCCTCCAGCCAGCCCTTCCACAATTCCAGCCATTCCAGGGCAGCCGCAGCTTTTCCTCCCACTCTGTGCCAGGGCCCCACCGCCCTCCCAGGGAACAAGTCCATCCCCACATCCCAGCTCACCCTGTCTCAGAGCAGCGTCCCAGGGACTCAGCTACTCACCAGGCTCCCCAGGAAATGGTCACAGCTGCGAGGCTGCCGCAGCTCCAGGAGCCTTTGGACACCGCTCCCAGGAATGCCCAGGCTGCCACTCTTGGGCTGTCTGTGCAGGGCCAGGGCCCCTGGACTCCATGATCCCGCTGCCTCCCTCCCAGCTCAGCCCCTTCTGCAGTTCTCACCCTTGGGCTCAGCCTTTGTGTCTCCTCCAGGCGCTGGCAGAGCTCTTGGGGCCGGGGCAGGAGCGGCACAGCCCCAGCGTTCCCCTCTCTGTGACACCACGGTGGGGACAGCTCCAACGTTCCCTGCCTGGAGACGCTCCAAGGGAAGCGTCCAGAGCCACAGCCAGACAGCAAAACTGAGCGGGCACTGAGCACCCCCGGCCTGGGCTGATGTGCATTGCTGTGCACACAGCTCGGGGAAGGTCCCCCTGGCCACCTCCACAGTGCCACAGACAAGTGTCACATAGAGTCACAGAGCTCTGCCTAGAGCTGACAGGAAGAGTTAAATAAGAAAACCAAAAACGACAAAAGAAAAAGAAAAAAAAAAAAAAAAAGGCAGACAAGACCCCCATACAAAACCAAAAACTCCCACCACCACCAAAAAAAAAAAAAAAAAAAAAAAAAAAAAAAAAAAAAAGGAAAAACCCCATGACACCCCACAAGATCTAGAATAAAAGAGCTCTCTTCCACATCAACAAAACCAATCAAAACAAAAGAACAGGAAAATAAACCAAACCAACCAAAAAAACCCAAACAAAACCCCAAAAGAAAAACAAAAATGAAAAGAGAACTTCCCCCCAGCAGAGGTTCCATCCATCAGTACTCACACCTGCACGCACAAAAGACCTGTGGCTGCAAAAAGCTGAGGACTCATTGGGCACATTTGCAGGAAAAGCAGGTTTAGGACAGGCTTTCAGCAGAACTGTTCTCAGTTGAGTGAAAAAGGCCCCTTTAGCAGATGCAGAGCCATTGGAAATGCAGACCCTCAGCCCACAGGGGAGAAAAGAGCTCTGAATTCCCCTCCCTTCACACATAAACCCTGTTCTCAGGCTGCTTCACACACAGGATCCTTCTGGAGGACTGTGGAAAGCTGAGAGTCAGCTCTGCCTTCTCCATGTTCCATGCCCTAAAGCTGCCTGGGAGAAGAAATTTAGGCTCAGCTCTGGTGGCACAATCCCTCCTGGCCCAGAGCACAGCACCAGGAAGGTCTTTGTGTGCTGCTGCTCCTGGGCACAGCTGCTGTGCCAGCACTGATCTGCCCCCAGCTCTGCACACAGACATTGCTGCTCCAGCTCCAGAGGAGGGAACAAAAGGGGGATCTCTGCAGAAAACATTGCTGTGAGATCCCTTAGTTCCTTTAAAGTCACCAGCAGCACAGCCCCTCATGGGCACAGTCTGTGGCCACAGGGAAGGTGGAGAGAAACAAAATGAGAAATGGCACAAACAATGACATATATCTGTGGAGAAGATTAAAGGAGTAAAACAAAGAAAAAGAACCTCCAAAATGAAACCAACAAGAAGTATCAAAGATGACTTTTATTACAAGTGATTTGCAGAAATTGGCCAGCAGTTTAATGTTTCTGAAACCATCCAGTCATCAGTCTCCACACTGCAGCCTTGAGCTCCTGGTTCCTCAGGCTGTAGATGAGGGGGTTCAGGGCTGGAGGCACCACCGAGTACAGAACTGACAGGGCCAGATCCAGGGATGGGGAGGAGATGGAGGGGGGCTTCAGGTAGGAAAACACGGCAGTGCTGACAAACAGAGAGCACGGCCAGGTGAGGGAGGCAGGTGGAAAAGGCTTTGTGCCGTCCCTGCTCAGAGGGGATCCTCAGCACAGCCCTGAAGATCTGCACATAGGAGAAAACAATGAACACAAAACAAACAAATGCTAAAGAGATGGAAAATACAAGAAGTCCAAGTTCCCTGAGGTGGGATTTGGAGCAGGAGAGCTTGAGGATCTGTGGGATTTCACAGAAGAACTAGCCCAGGACATTGCCATGGCACAGGGGCAGGGAAAATGTATTGGCCATGTGCATGAGAGCATTGAGAAAGGCACTGGCCCAGGCAGCTGCTGCCATGTGGGCACAAGCTCTGCTGCCCAGGAGGGTGCCGTAGTGCAGGGGTTTGCAGATGGACACGTAGCGGTCATAGCTCATGATGGTCAGGAGATAAAACTCTGCTGAGATGAAGAACAGAAAGAAAAAGACTTGTGCAGCACATCCTTTAGGAGATGTTCCTGGTGTCCCAGAGGGAACTATGCATGGCTTTGGGGACAGTGGTGAGGATGGAGCCCAGGTAGGTGAGGGCCAGGTTGAGCAGGAAGAAGAACATGGGCGTGTGCAGGAGGTGGCCGCAGGCTGCGGCGCTGATGATGAGGCCGTTGGCCAGGAGGGCAGCCAGGGAGATGCCCAGGAAGAGGCAGAAGTGCAGGAGCTGCAGCTGCCGCGTGTCTGCCAATGCCAGCAGGAGGAAGTGGCTGATGGAGCTGCTGTTGCACATTTGCTGTGCCTGCCCATGGGGACCTGTTCATGGATAAAGGACAGTGACAAGTCAGCAGAGGCTGCTTTGAGCCAAACCTGGGCCATTCCCTGCAGTCTGTCCTGCTGTGACCCACACACCCTTGTTCCTGCTCTGGGAAAACCTTCACCCAGGTCCCTGCCTGAGCTCCAGCTGTGCTGTCTGAGTGTGGCAGGAGCAGCCAGGCCTGTGTGTGGGGGCTCTCCAGGAGCCATCCCTGCCCTGCTGCCCTGGGTTTGTGGCCATGTGGCAGAGGGACAAGGATGGATATTCAGGATTTGTCACTGGCATCACTCCTAATGCAGACAGGCTTTTTCCCATCTTCACTCCAAAAGGACATGGAGAGCAGGAAGGAATTTCAGCCATTATTTTCCTGCTCACACATTATTCCTGGTTCTCTGAGGTCAGAATTCCCCAGCATTTCTGCTGCACTCAGAGTTTGCCACTGAGAGATGTGAGAGGCAAAGGATTCCCTGTGGTTTAGGGAAGGTGAGGGGCTGGATGGTTTGTTCCCCACTGCCCTGGGTTTGCACCTTTGGCCGCAATCAGTGCACAATCACACTCCCATGTCACTCTGGGATAAACCAGACCCTGCCCAGAGCAGAGGGATCCCTGAATGTCTCAGCCTCTCCAAAGGTCTCTGGGCAAGGGCTCAGCACCCCTCCTGCCAAGGACACTCACGGCTCCCTTGGCAAACCCAACAGCTCTGGCAGCTCTGGCAGCTCTGCACTTCCCCATGGGACATTCAGGGAACTCCCAGAGGCTCTGCACAGATTTGCAGCCAGGAGGGCAGCTCAGAGCTTGGAAGGACACAGCAAGGAGACCCCCGGGTGTGCCCATGATGGGATCTCAAGGAGGGGGCTCAGCTCATTCCCCTTTCCCATGGATGCTTTGCCCACAGCCCCACAGGTGACAGGCAAGCTTGGACACCCCATTCCCATGGACACAGCTGCCTGGCAGCAATCCCAAGGACAGTGCCTGACTCAGCTGCTGCAAATGCCAGAGCCTCCCTGAGAGCACCAGATGACAGTGACAAGATCAGGGGAGGGCAGAAACAAGAGAAGATGTTGTGGTGCTGTGCCTGGGAGGGCAGGGCACAGACAGCCGGGCACTCAGGACAGTGTTCCCGTAGCCAGCTGTGCACGGCTCCTCCCACACACCAACAGTGCCCTCCTGCCCCCAGCACTGCTCTGTTCAGCCCCCTCTCCTTCCCTGAGCATCTCCCTGTGCCTGGACATTTCCCTGCTGAGAGGAGCCTTGTCCCTGCCAGCGCTCACAGAGCCCATCCCACCCTCTGTGCCCTGGGCCCGGCCCTACAGAAACCTGCCTGTCTGCAGGGCCCTGCCTGGGGCAGGCTCTGTCTGCAGGGGGCAAGGGCAGCTCAGGAGAGCCCTGCTGGGCCCTGCAAAGGTGATGCTGGAGCTGTCCAGGGCTGGGGAGTGGCTGAAGGCCCTTTAGGAGCCTCCCAGCAGAGAGACTGACCACCCAAAGTTACAGTTCTGGAGTCTCTGTAAAGGTTGAAACATTACTTTGATGATCCCATGTGTCCCTTTCAGCTCAGAATGTTCTGTGATTCTGTGATTTCAATTCCTGTTTTGCTTCTCTCATCCTCCTGTTGCCTGTAATCAAAAGAGAAAAAAACTGCCTTGTAACATCATTAGACAGAAAAGTAAAAACCAGACCTTAATTGAAGCTTCCAGGTGTCCCAGTGGGGATGGGGCATACCCAGGATCTGATTTTAAAATGTATTAATGTTGATTAATTAGGATATTTACCAGGGACATCCAATAGGAGATTCAGTTGCCCCAGTTACACACCCCTGGGTAAATCCGTTGGAGGAGGACCATTTCTTCCAAAGAAGCCTTCAAAGGTCTTCTTTGCCTCACTTTTTTTTTTTTTTTTTTTTTTTTAAATAATGACTGCTCACACTCTGGTTAAAAAAAAAATGTACTTCTTGCAGGTTTTCCTCCTTATAGTAAAACTATACAGTATTTCTGGAATGTATTTAGAAGGTCTGCTTATTGTTCTAAAATCTAAGAGAAAGAGAGAAATGCACTAGAGTTAATCAAGGATAATACTGATATAAATATGTAATAGTAGTTGAATAGGATTAATTAAGGATTATAGATATATAACGATATAATAGTAGTTAACAGAGCTATGCATATATGAAAAATGTATAAAAAGCAAAATTCTTTTTGTCACCACCTGAGCCTTCCCACCCTGCTCCAACCAGGAAATTGAAAACACTCTCAGGAAAGCTCCTGATCTTTACAGCAATCCCAGGCTTACCTTCTTTTGGCAAGTGTCCTCCAGAGCGGTGCCCAGGCTGGTCTGGAGCTGGGAGCAGCCCTGCCCCACACAGCACCTCTCAGCAGCAGCACCTGCCCTGCTCAGGGCGGCTCCTTCCTCCCAGATCTTGTCCCCCAGCGCTGGCAGCAGCTCCCGGGCCGGCTGAGAGCTGTCCCTGGCAGGCAGCAGAGTCCCTGGCCCAGCACAGCGCCCTGGGCTGCAGGACCCTGCTCTGCAGGACAGCCCTGGGCACCCCTGGCTGCTCTGCACAAGAGATAATCAGAGAATGTACTCACAGAGTCTGTAGGCATTGGGATGTTGCAGCTTTAGGAGATCCCTGCAGGAGCTGCAGCTGCCTTGTCCTGCAGCCAGAGGTTCCTGTGTCAAGGGCTGGGAGTGATTCTCCCCAGTCACTTCTCAGCTCCTTCCCAGCCCTGAGTGATTGAAGCTCTCTGTGCCTGTGTGCTGTGCCCAGGGTGGCTGCAGGCAGTGCCCCAGCCCTGCTGGGCTGGGAGAAGAGTTGCTCATCAAGAGAGATGTGTTTTTGAAGCTCTTCTTGGCTGCCAGGAGCTGCTTCTCTGCCAGGAGCCTGGCCCAGCTCAGCAGCACAGACACAGCACAAGGACTTTAATGAACCTCTTGGGCTTTGTGCTGAGGCCCTGGACATCTGTCCCTGAGAGGGAGCTGAAGAAACCTCTCAGGAGCTCCAAGTCAGAATCCAGCTCCAAAGTTTCTTGAAGTTTTAATGGGTCCCACTGAGGGACAGGACAGAGAAAGTGTCCCCAGGCCCCAGGCAGAGCAGAGAACTGGAGGCAGTGATGACAGGTGGGGACAAAGAGAAGCCAAGTCTTGTGCCTGGGGCACAGCAGCCTCTGTGCCACCAAGGGCTGTGAGGAGACACCTTGTCCTGAGGCCCTGGGGCCTCCTGGCACAGCCCCAGCAAGGCTGGGCACTGTCAGCCCCTTGTGCTGCCCTCAGCATCCCCCTCACATGCCAGTGGCCTCAAGGATGTGCTGGAAGGAGTCCCTGGGGAGCCTTGGTCAGCAATGGCCCTGGGGGGCTCCTGAATGCTCCCAGGGACTGCAGGTTTTTCAAAGGACTTTGGGTTTGCTTTAGCCTTGCAGTCTCTGAGAGGTTTGTACAATCATGGCCTCCAATTATCTGCTGTAATTAGTCCCTTGAGAGGCTTTGTGAGTAATGACACTCAGTGGTGCTCATCAATACTTTAAGGAACTGCAGGTTTTTAAAGGCACTTGATGTTTTCCTTTTAAACCTGACTCTGTGAGAGACTCTGCAATCATGGCCCCAATTATCTACTATAATAAGTCCCTTAGGATTCTTTGTCAGTAAAAACAGTGGGGCTCATTAATGCTTCAGGATAGTCAAGGTATTGGAGAACTTTTTGGCACAAAACTGGGTCAAAAAAGTGTCTGAGAGGTTTGTGCAATCATGGCCCCAATTATCTGCTTTAATTAGTCCCCTGAGATTCTTGGCTAGTAACAAAACTCAGTGGGGCTCATTAATGCTTCAAGGTACTCAGGATTAATTTAAATACTTCTTTTTGCTATTGAGTCTCTGAGAGGTTTTTCATGCAATCCTGGCCCTCCAATTCTCTCCTTCATGGACTCCATGAAGATCCTGTGTTGGGGATGGACCTCAGTGGGAGCCATTGATGCATTGAGATACTTTGGGGTTTTCTTCTGACTTCTACTCCTGGAAAGGTTTTTGCAATCTCCTCTCAGCCCTGAGGTTCCAGGGCTCAGCACCGAATGCACCATGGGACTCATCAGATCAACCAAATCCTGACAAACCATGGCTCTGCCTTTAGTTCCCTCTGGTCTAGAGCAGTTCATTAGGAAGTTTTCCTGCTGCAGTTATGGAGAAATATTTCAAAGAGCTTCTAAGTAATCTGTAGTTCTGTTTTAAAGGGTGTATTTAATTTCTGTTCTCATTACACAAGAGGTGGTTGCAGCATTCTGTGGTTGATACTGATCCAGGATCTCCCAAGGAGGTCTGGCCTGCTCAGAGAAGCTGTGCCTTGAGGTCTGACCCAGTGGGGACAACCTTGCTCCACATTCCCAAACCACATCCTATCTCTTCTCACTCACCTGGGACCTGCTTTCCTTGGAGACCTGGCTGCACTTAGCCAAAGGAGGATTTTCTTCTTTTATTTTTGAAGCAATCTAAAACTCCTGAGTTTCCCCAGTGTAAACAGAAACCCTCCTCAAGTGTGTGCTAAGCCCAAGGTGCCACCAAGAGCACTGCAGCCCTGCCCTGGGCCAGGAGTGAGGGTGGATCATCATCCCAACCTGCCCTGGGCCATTGCAAGGGGCTGTGGCCATGGACACTGCACTGAGCCCACTGCTGGCTTTGGATCCCTCATCCCTTCAAGGTTCCTTGGAAAGCACCCCAAGGACCCATTTCTGCAGCCAGGTTCCATGGCCAGGGGGGATGTGGGGGCTGCAGGAGGTCAATGCCCCATCCCTGGAAACATTCAAGTCAGCTGGGACAGGGCTCTGAACAACCTGATGTGGTGAAAGATGTCCCTGCTCATGCCAGGCCTGGACAAGAGGCCTGAGTGAGGCCTGAACAGCAGGCCCTGAGCCAAAGGTGACCTCTGCATCAACCTTCCCAAAGGTTATCTTTGTATCTGCTCATTAGTGAAATATGCATGGTCATTAGCACTGTGACAGAGGTATACACTCATTAGTGAGACATGTATTGACCTTTCTGTGTTTAGAAGCCAGACAAGGCCATGAAATCTGACATCTGGCCTTGTTTGGGGCTGGATGGTCAGAGTCACCTCCCTTGGTTCCTCCTTGGGCCCTGGCCAGGCTTTGGGAGGGACCCAAGAGGAGGAGAAACCAGCTGTTCCTGCCCTAGAAGTGCTGTCAGTTTGTTTATTCAGCACTATCAGAGCTGGGCCCTCTCCCAGCCAGGTTGGAGCCTCACCTGTGGCTGGAGGCACCTGCAGCAATTCCCAGTGTCCGGAGTGGCTCTGCAGTCCTTGGCTGGGACAGCTTCCCCCAGCTGATGTGTGCATGTGGGTGATGGGAAAGTCTGAGGGGAACTGGTGATGGATCTTTCTCAATCCTGCAGGCAATCTTTGGTAGTGATGGTTGGGTGCATTGCTGAGCTGCTCCTTTTGTGCTCCTTTGCTGCTTTGAACTGCAGTAAATGACACTGATTCCTTCAGGTGGTGTTGGTGTCTTTGGTGCTGATCCTGCTCACTGGTAAATTAAAACTGGTGAAGTCTTGCCAGATCACCACAAAATGTCACTTTTTAAATGTAAATAAGGAATCAGTCCTATCCAAATTCCTGGATGGGAAGCCCTTCCCTAGAGCTTGCTGGCTCTGGAGTGGGCTGAGGTTGGAGCACTGTGTGAGCAATGGAGGAGTCAGGTAAAAGAGGCTGAACTGCTGGATGTGTAAAATGCATCCAAAAATTGCATATGGAAAAAGGCAAAGAACTTGTGGGTTTGGGAAGAGAGATGGATTTTGTTAAGAGCACATTGGAAACAGCACCACAGAAGAATTGGTTTTGGAATGCTCCCACATGGAGTGAGGGAAGGAAGATTTAAATCTTGAGCTCAGTTTTTTTTGTGCAAGTGAAAATAGTATTATAATTATTATTAATAATAGCTATTTTAAAATATACAGTGATCTTATTTTTAAATTTAATTTTAAGTCAATAATGTGAAAGAATGCTGACAATACTAATTTGTTAGCTTTGGCTACTCTCTGTAACAATAATACCTGACAGAAAAGAACTGGCCAATACCCAAAAGTCAGTGGTAAACTTTGCAAATTGTAGAATAGGGATAAAGGAGGAAGGGATGAAATTGGTTATTTTTACAGGGTTTGCTGATACTGTGATGTGGAATGCTTTGTCTGTTCCAGTGAAAAATACAGTGATTAAGGCTGCTGGGTTTTTCATGTACCTGACTATGCATGAGCTGCAGGATTGATTGAACCGGTGAAGAGGGTTAAAAGAGCAGTTGAAAAAATGAGGAGATGGGAACCTGTCCCGATGGAGAACCCATCCCCAGACGTGCTCCATACCCTTAACATGGGCCCAGTGGGGAAATGGAAACTCTCTGGGTGTGCACAGCTGCACCCAGTTTGCAAATACAACCATGGACAGTGAGACTTGGACTTCCTGGGAAATTGTTCTGGGTGTGATGGCTCCTGACAGGGCCACCCCAGAGGCTGCAGGGCTGGACCTTCATGCATTGGAATTAATTAGGATAAATCAGAAGCAAATGAGAGTTAACAATACAGGAATAGGAATTCAGGTTCCTCCAAGACACTTTGGTTTGATCACTGCTTGTGCAGCTTGGCCTTGGAAAGTGTTCATATCATGGGAGGAGGAATTGATGCAAATTATCAAGGAGAAGTTAATCTGCTAAACAATATAAAAAAAGATTGGATTATTCAACCCCATGACAGGGTAGCACAAATATCAATATTGTCAGTTTTAAAAACATTGGTGAAAGAAAGAGATCCACCTCCAATCAGCACTGTTGGTAGAGATAGAGGGTTTGGATCCAGCAGTCCTAATAATGGAGCCAGAGTGTGGGTGCAGAGGCCAAATGGCCCTCCTAAGCCAGCTGAGGGAACAGCTCTGGGGAAAGACAGCACTATTTGAATTCTGAAACCTGGGCAGGAATAATGGAAATATGTCCCTTCATATTCCCATTGTGTGTTCTATGCCAGAACAAGTCAATGTTGTGGGATATTTTTTTACAGATCCTGACAAACCAAATCTCCCTGTTTGCTCCAGTGGCCTCTTTGGAAAATGCTCTGGGTTGCAGGGTTCCATGTGAAGGCTGATGTGACACTGAGTGACTTCCACAGGAATTCCAGCCAGGAGCCTGGGTGCCTGCCAGGGACTGGGACCTGGAACCTCTCCAGCCAAAACCCCACCAAGCCGTGTTACCCACAGAGATCACAGGAAAGCTGAACAGCAAAGGACCTTGGGGGCAATATTCTGGAATTAAAAAGGCACTAGCTCCATGGACAACAGAATTATTGTTCCTAATACAAATGAGTTTGAGGAAAAAGAATGAGTACCCTTGTCACTGAAGTACTGCTTATAGCTGTAACTTGTATCTTGTTAGTCAGCCAGAATCTTTGTTTGCCAGAAACACCTCAAGTTTCACCAAGGGATTAGTCATGAAAATATTTATGAGAATGTAAAGATCAAAGTAGCCAAAATATTCAATGTGACTAATTGCTGGGTATGTTCTCAACTATATTGGGAGGAATGGGGTTCCTTTGGAGGACCCACCCTACGGATTGCCCAGAACTCTGTCAATGGGCTCTGACTCATGAGGGAGCCAGTGCAGTACAGAAAACTGTGCTGTGGAACACAGGAATACAATTATCAGCTTTACAGAATTGACTAGGATTTCCCTTCAAGAGAAACCAAACCCTGTTATAGTTAGAGGCCATAATGTGAAGGAATTTCTGTGCTTTACCATCACTCACAATGTCCATAGAACTCGGGGTGCTGGAGCTGGTCAGAGTCAGTGTCACACCAGTCCCAGCTGCAGGGCCACTGTGAAACTCCTCTGGCCCAAAGTCACTGGGGACACAACAGCAGCACAGGGAGGAGCCCTGGATCCATCATCAAGCCACAGTGGGAAATAGGAAATCAGACCTTTGGTCCTGGGAATGGGAGCTGCTGGATGTGTGGAGATTGTCCATAAACAGCTTCCTAAAGGATGGTTTGGGTCCTGTTTCCAAGCAATATTGATGCCTCCCTTGAGGGTACTTTGGCAGCAACCACAAGAAAGAGTTGGGACAAGAGAACGTTTCCCCCCCAAGGATGCCTTTGGTCTCAGAAAGCCAAAGATTCTGGTTCACCCTGTGCCCCATGTGCACTGCCTTCTCCTGTGGAGTTTATATTAACAAGCTAAATCCATTATTAGAAGAAGTAAAAAGAGATGCTATTAAAATATACAATAGCACATCCACTGAGCTCCAACAAACATGAATGGGGGCTCTACAGGACTGCATCTTCTTGGATTATCTGCTTGCTGTCTAGAGAGGAGCCTGTGCTATTCTAGGACAGGAATGTTGCAGGAATCAGTGCTGGGTTTGAAGTCCAACAATCAGGAATCACCTCGATAGAAAGATCAGGAGAAGAGAGGCAGAAAGAAGAAAATTCTTCATGGTGGGATTGGCCTCCAAATTGGAGGCTGCTGCAAAATGCGTTTGTGGCAGTCACTGCAATCATTGCAGTGTGAGAACTTAGTTTCTTATGATTCCATGTTAGAGTTGTCGTGACACCTCATCTGGCTTTGTCTGGGGCTGTAAGATCAAAGCCAACTCCCTTGCTTCCTCCTTGAGCCCTGGTCAGGCTTTGGGAGAAACCAAAAGGAGAATGAAACCAGATGTTCCCACACTAGAAGTGATGTCAGCTTGTTTGTTTAACAGTGTAAAAGCTGGGCCCTCTCCCAGCGAGGTTGGATCCTCACTGTCTGCAAAGGTGGGTTAGGGTTAACTGCACCTGCAGGAATTCCCAGTGTCCGGCAGTGTCTCTCCAGTCCTTAGCTGTGAAAGGGTTAAAAGCACTGTGCCTGGGCATACTTAAGAATAAAATACACTTGGAAGCTAGCAAATGTTAACCACAAGCTTAAGACACTGGATAAAACTTGTCAAGAAATAGGGGTCAAAACTTGCAAAAATGAAGGACAGAGCTTGCCAAAACCAGTGAGAAAGTCACTGAAACAGCAAACAAGAGACTGCAAATACCTAGAGGAGAAAGGTGAAAAGGGCACAGCGATGATGTCCAGCCTTCATCTGGAGACCACCAAGGAAAAGGTGTACCCTTCCTCAGTGTCACCACCAGAGTGCTGTGCCTGTGCCTCTCCTATGCTAATGATAGAAATGGGTTCTAAGATACAGTTTGCATGCCCACACCTTTTCCAAGGAAAACTTCAACTATGCATGAAGTATAGCCATATATTGTCATCTGCTGTGTGCCTGTGTGCACGCTGTTGGGAGGAGATATCTCCACGCACCCGGTATTCTGAATAAAGCAAATCCCCGCTTCTTGGACTTTGTCTCAGAAGTGTCTCTTGGCCTGGTTTGGGACGATTCACTTCCATGGGGTTCTGTCAAGTCCCAGTGGAACCTTGGTGCCATATTGTTCCATGGCCTCACAATGCTCTCCTGGCTTCCATGGGGTCCCTCTGTGACTCACTGCAGCCTTGGTTCCATCAGGCTCTCTTGGGTTCCATGGTGCACAAGCCTTTGTCACATCTGAGCCTTGCTTCCAGGAGTTCCATCGACTGACAGTGGCCGTCTGCATTCCATGAGGCACAGCTAGATCACAGCAGAGCCTTGCTTTCATCAGGCTCCGATACCTGTTCTGCCAACTGACAGGGGTGATTTAAAGAACACAGAAACCCATGGAAAGAATGGTCTTATTCTACTGTGAGTATTAAGGCAACACAAAAGTAAAATTATATATTCAATGAAATTACGTGTTTAGCTTTAGCAACAATCAAAAAGAGGCAAGGTAATGCACCTAATGAATATTAGAGGAGAGAAAGAACAGGGATTGAGAAGGATCCATCACCAGTTGTCAAAATACTCCACCCTCACTCAGAGTCTGCAGTCACTGGGGAGTCCTGTTTCACAGCAAGGACATGGAGAACCTTTCCAAGCATATGGGAAAATCCTATATGGTGAATCCACCCAGAGATGAGGTCTCTGAATTTGCTCTGAAAGTGGGTCCAGCTTTTTGTTGGGGATTACTTTTGTTCCCTTTTGTCTTAAAGAATTTTTTCCCCATAAGTTACTAGGAAACAAAGTGCTGATACTTAGAGGGTACTTGACTAACACAAAAAGATGTGGCCAAGAGGGATACTATCACATGAAGTTTGGGGGAGGGAAAAAGGATAGGGCAGGGGGGAGCTGAGTTTCTTTTTTCCTGCTCTCGGCATCGGAGAGGCACGGCTGGGCTGCTGCTTGCTGCATGAGGAGTCCACTGTTAACGGAGGGTCCGGTCCTGGGAATTCTACCACCATCCATCATCTGCTGGAGTGCCCAGGAATTCGGAGCCCCCCTCACCTGCCCTGCTGGAGCTGGGCCAGCCCTGCCCAGCCGTTGCAGCTTCTTCAGCACTGCTCACTTTGCTGGGACACCCCACTGCTTGCGAGGACGTTCTACATTTGCCTGCTGGGGACCCTCGCTGATCCATCCACCAGCCTGGGAGTTTCCACAGTTCCAGCTTGATGCTCTTGGGGTCCCAAAGGATCAGACTGCCCTGGGCTCTGCGAAACAAAGCCCCTCGAGGTTCCTGGTTCTGCTTATTATTAATGCTGTAGTGGTTGTTTGTTTGCCTTGTTATACTTACTAGTAAAGTGCTGTTATTCCTTTCCCCATAGCTCTGACTGAAAACCCTCTTTAAACTTCTAAGAACTTGGAGGGAAGGGATTGGAATTTCCCATTCTGAGAGAGGCCCTGCCCCTCCCTGACAGATACCTGTCTTTTCAAACCAAGACATGCTCCCAGCCCTGATCCATGGGGATGGGAATGTCCCGCTCCCTTCCCGGGGCAGGGTCACACCTGAGCCAGGTGTGCAGGGCAGGACCTTGCCCTGACCCCAAGCCCTGTCCCACCTGCAGGATCTGCTTCCCCTCGGCCTCTTCCTCCTGCGGCCCCAAGCCCAGCTTGGTGCTAAACAAAGGGGCTGGGGCGGGGTCATCCCCCGGCGGGGGCTGCACACCCCCTCTGCCCCCTCCCCAAATTCCCTCCCGGGGGCAGCAGGAGCTGGGGCAGGAGCCCTGTGGGGAGGGAAAAGGGGGAGACACTGGTATGGGGGGGTCACACACACTCTGGGGGGACACACACGGCCCCTGGGGACCCCCCCTCACCTTCTCCTGCAGCACCAGGAGGATGAGCCCCAACATGGAGCCCCAAAACATGGCAGCATCTCTGAGACCAGGTCTGGTGGCAGTTTTGGGCATCTGGGGGAGTCACAACTATCCTATGCTCCCTCTCAGCACATAGCTAATCTCAGACCCCTCAAATCACCCCACAGCTCCTGCCCAGGACACCCCCAACCACACCTTGCAACAAAAATGTCCCCAAAACCCACAAAACCCCCTTCCCATCTCCCCCAAGACCTACCCAAATAATCTCAAAGCCAAAAAGCCCTGTCAGGATGCCAAAACCCCCTCAACAAACCCTCCCCCCCCAGAATGCCCCAAGCCCCCTCCCAGAACCACAAATGCCCCCAAGAGCCACAAAAGCCTCTCTCAGTCCCACCAGGGGTCCCTAACACCCCTCCCAGCCCCCCATGGCACTGAGCAGGAGAGGTTGGTGGACAGGAACATCCACAGCCAGGAACAGCTCGAGCACTTCAGCAGAGATTTGGGCACTTTGGGGGGAACACCCCGGATGGGGAGACGCAGGCCTGGGACTGGGACAGACAACTGGAAAGCCTGGAGAACAGACGGGCTCAGGTGGACACGTTCTGCTGCAACAACTACGAGATCATGGCCATGTCCCTTGCCTTGGGTGGTCCCAGAACACCTAAATTCTCCTGAATATTCCCTGAACCCAAAATTCACACTCAAATAAAAAAACAAAAAACAAAAAACAAAAAAAACCAAAAAAACAAAACAAAACCAAAAAAAACCAAAAAAAAACCAATGCAGCTTTAAATGTCTGCTGGATTTCTTTATTTTTACCCCAATTCTGGGTGTTTTGATGTGATAAGCATGGGAATTATTCAGGTAGGGAAAGATCTCCAAGATTATCCAGCATTGCTTGGTGCCACCAAAAGAAACAACTGGGTAGAGCAGATCAGATTTTTGGGCTGTAAAGTCAACAAATCAGCTCTTCACAATTAATTTCCAATGTCAATTAGAGTCACAATGGATGTTCCTGCTCCTGCATCCATACAGGTGCCTGTGACAATCCAGGAGAACGTGGAGGCCATCAGCCAGATGTCTTCCCAACCTGGATCTTCAGGAATATGGGTCACCAGGGCTCTTTCCAATGTCAATCTTCTGATGGGGGATGAGGTTGGAGACTCACATGAAGCTCTTCCCACATTTGGGGCACTCGCAGGGCTTCCCTTACCTGTGCTTCCGTTCGTGTTGGATCAAGTGAGATGTGTCAGAGAAGATCTTCCCTCACTGGGGACCTTCAAAGGGCCTCTCCCCAGTGTGGATGCGCTGGTGCCTGATGAGGTTGGAGTTGCGGTTGAAGCCCTTCCCGCAGTCGGGGCAGCGGAAGGGCCTCTCCTCTGTGTGAATCTGCTGGTGAACGAGGAGACTAGAGCTGGTCCGAAACCTCTTGTGATACTTAGAACACTCGTAGGGCCTCTCCCCAGTGTGGATCATTTGATGGATGATCAGCTGGGACCTCCTGTTGAAGCCCTTCACACACTCCCCACACTTGTATGGCCTTTCCTCTGCATGGATGTTCTGGTGACAGATTAGATTGGATCTGCGGCTGAAGCTCTTCCCACATTGCTCACACTCATAGGGCCGTTCCCTGGTGTGGATCTTCAGGTGGCAGATCAGGTTGGAGCTCTGGCTGAAGCTCATCCCACATTCCCCACACTCGTAGGGCCTCTCCCCAGTGTGGATGCGCCGATGCCTGATGAGGTGGGAGTTGTGGTTGAAGCCCTTCCTGCAGTCGGGGCAGTGGAAGGGCCTCTCCTCTGTGTGAATCCACTGGTGCTTGAGGAGATCTGAGCTGGTCTGAAACCTCTTCCCACATTTGGGACACTTGTGGGGCCTCTCCCCACTGTGGGTCCAGTATTGTCTGATCAGGAGGGAGCCACAGCTGAAGCTCTTCCCACACTCCAAGCACTTGTGGGGCTTCTCCCCATCATGAAGCTGCTCATGGACCACCAGGTCTGAGCCCTGGATGAAGTCCTCTCCATCTTCCTGGCACAGGGTGGGTCTTTCCTCCTCAGAGCACCCTGGGATGGGTTTAGAGCTTCTCTTTTTGTGCCATCTTTGGAGCTTTCCCTCCTCTATGGATTTCTGCACTGTGGAGCTGCTCAAAATGACCTCTTCCACAAGGTTCTGCCTCAGGGATTTATCCTCCCTGGTCTCCATCCTCAGCTCCTTGTCTAGGGGAGGAAGGACAAGGAGATGTATGGGATTTGCCTCCGTGCCAGAAGGAAGGGGAAGGAGATCCCCAGTGCGTCCTCAGCAGGACGGCGTCGGCAGTGGCATTGTCCTGCAGCCGGGGGTCATGCTGGGCTGGGAGATGGAGCAGGAGAGAGGGGGAAAGGGGCACTGACTTTCTCCTCACCTGCCTGGCTGTCCTGGGGCATCTTCCTCTTCCTCACAGCCTTCTCCTCCATCCAGCTGTTCTGGAAAAAAAATATAATAGAGAGTCAGAGACTTGCTGGTTTTGTATGTTTCTTTATTATCAAGCTTGGCCTTGGGGGAGAGCTTGCTTGCTCCCTTGGCAACGTGGAGGAGGAGGTACACACAGCTTCGCTTCACAGCAAAGCTGGGGACTCCCACCCCCCCTCACGGGCTTTTTCCCTTGCCGGGGAGTCCGTTTCGCGTCGCTGATCAGGGGTCATCCAGCGATGGGGGACTCCTTCTCAGGTCACGGTGACTAAATGAAGCTGCTTCGGCGGACCCCCGTACTTCTTGCACTAGTCTAAAATGTGACTACAGTCCTGGATTTTACTTTGGTTCCCTGCTTTTCAGAGTCTCTTGTTCTTGAGTTGTTCCCAGAATTCTAGCGTTCTTTTTATTTGCATATTCAGACACTATCTGAATGGGAGCAGAGATACAGGTAATAAGGTGAATTCTTAATTAACAAACAAGCAAATAAGGTAATAAATCAGTATTAAAACAGGAATAAGGCAAATTCTTTATATAGAAGCTAGCATTAACAATCTTAATGGAATTACTTAACAATTAAGTAACTAAAACATAGATTTTTGAATAGAATTTATTTATAACAACTCCCCCCTCTATTTCTTTGATCGAGCTTTAGCTCGCATCAATTTGTTACCTCCTCTTCTTGAAAATAATTTTTCTACATTTTTGGAACTTTTCATATATTTCTTTGGCATTCTCATGTTCGGGTCTTGACTCTCTATTACCATCATTTTGGTCTGTGTTTGACTGGTTGCTTTAGGGATCTGGATACTGGCTTGGACTGTGGAGGTAATCGTTCGAATTAGACATGGGATTAGACAAGGTAAAAACATTAACCCGGTGATTGAGCAAATTATCATAAACCCAGCTTTCTTCCACCAATCCCCCTAAATGACCAAAAACTATTCCACCAGTTGGTATCCATTAGGGAGTCCACTCCTGATTTCCCACATAGGCTAGCTTTCGGATTTCTTTGAGATGTTTTTAATTACTGCGCTTTTATCATCAATTTCTAAACAACATTCAGACGAATTAAACTTACCACAGATTCCTCCTTCATCTGCTAAAAGGTAGTCTACAGCAAGACGTATTTGGTATATTACAGCTCTTGTTTGTGTTAGTTGGTCAGTGATGTGGTCTAATGCGAGAGCTGTTCTGTTAGATACCATTTCTAACACAGCCTGGAGCCTAATGATTCTATTTAACATGTAATTGGAGTGCGATACCCCCAGGACCCGTCCTGTGCCCATGTAGCTGGTCCATAGGTTTTAATGATCTCTTCTGGGGTCCATATTTTTCCTTTCCATTTTTGGTCTCCACCAATTGTTAGAGTATCCTCTTTTTTTCGTTCGACTTTTCCCAGATTGTCATATACTGGGACTCCTAGGTGTGCTCCTAATCTCTTGGGTAATAGGAAGAAAGCTGGCTTTATGATCCCTATTGTACAGCTTCCCGACCAATCCCCAGGCAATTTTGTATAGGCAGTATCCCCACAGATCCAAACAGGTGATTTGGAGCTTCCCAGTAATCTTCCCTAGTTTCAAAAGGTTGTTGCCAAAACCGAGACAGTTCTTTTATCCCCCAAAAAGGATTTATAGCTTTGTCAATACATTCATATAATTCATACCTCTCATTATAGATACATTTTTCCGTGTTCTCAGTTGACCAATACTTGTTAGGCCCTTTGGGAACCCATTTAGCACTTAAGTTTATCACTATTATATACCTTTTACACATTAATTTTCCCACACGGGTTTTGTACCTGGTTCCTGTCCTCATGATACATTCTTCCCCAATGATTTTAGATTTGAGATCCCACTTCTCTCTTCCCCTTGTTCTTAACTTTGTGTATTCTGTTCAGTCTGTTTCCATTTTAGAATTTCTAGAGGGCTTAAGCTAATTCCTTCCCAGGGCCATATTTCAGACATTTGTGTACCTCCACATATCCAGCACTCAGTTAAATTTAATTCTCGACTGATCCTTTCTACTAAGTCAATGAACAGGTTTTTTCCTGATGGGATGTCTAGGCTTTTTTCAAATTTTGTTGTCAACACTTTTTCTTTTATTATATCCCTCAATCCTTTGTGATCTGCTTCAAAGCATAACCAAGTGTCTCCTATAGGACATTCCCCAAACAGGCGCTGTGCATAACTAGCTGTGTTTTTTGTGGTCCAATAAACTTTTCCATCCTCTTGGCAAGTATTCAACTGGGAGTGGTCAAAGCAGTTTGGGTTCACGTTAGTATGGACCCTGAATAAGGATCTGAGATCCTCTCCATCGTACACTGGATGGTAGCAGTTAGCACAGGCTTTTGTTTCATAGGTGTGCTTTATGAACATCACCAGTACGATCCCTCCCAAGAGTCCGGTATGGGCCATCCTTCCTGGATCTCTTGCTCCACCCGGCCTTGCCTCTTGGAGTGGAGAGGTCTCCTAAAGAACCCACTTACATGCTTCCACTTCCCTTCCCTATTAATTTAGTTGCCCTTAGAGAATGTTCTGTAGGAGATTTACTCTTTTTTTTTTCTTCAAAAAAAACTTTACACTCTTTTAATTTTTCTATTACTTAAATTTGTTCAAACTGCTACTTATAGAACTTAACAACTTTTAAAATTAACAAAGAAAAAATCTTAAACTTATTTAAATCACTATTTATAAAACCTAAACAATTTAAACTTAATAAAAAACCCTTATACTTTTTCTATTACTTAAACTTATTTAAATTGCTATTCATAAAACTTACAATTTAAAAATTATTATTAAAAAAAACCCCTTAAACTTACTTAAATTCTTACTTATAAAAAAACTTAAACTATATGTAAAATTAATACAAAAAGAACTTATACCCCTTTTTAATATATCTATTACTTAAACATATCTAAAATTGCTAATTACAAAAACTGACTTAGGTTTACAGAAATTAACCCTTATTGTGCCCCCCCCCCCCTTTTTTGAGTTCGTTGATTATGAGAGGCAACTGAAACAAAAGGTTTTCACAGTCTCTGTTATCTCTTATTTCTTTTTAAAGGTTAATTTCAAGTCTTTCGGGTGTGGTGTTACTGTCCACTCGGTTTCATCCGGTGAGGGTGCTGAACTCGGGTTCTCTCCAGGAGGGGGTACTGGCCCTTTAACTCTGGTGATGTGGGTCCATCCTTTTTCCTTAGTGCGCACTGCTGTGTGAGTTGTTAACAGTACTTGGTAGGGACCTTCAAACTTCGGGGTCAGCGGGGTATTAGTCCACGTTTTGATCAATACCCAGTCTCCAGGATTGATATTATGCACATTTGCATCCAAAGGGGAAGTTTGAGGAAGATAGCCTTTCTTTCTGAGATTTTCTAAGGTTTGTCCAATGGTTTTTAGATATTTTCTAGTGATTTCCTCTCCTTCCAGGTAGTCTTTAGAACTATAAGGAGATAACAAAAAGGGAAGCCCAAATAACATTTCATATGGTGACACTCCTAGATCTGCTCGTGGCTGTGTTCTGATTCGTAGTAATGCTAGGGGTAAGCATTTAAGCCAATTTAGTTGAGTTTCTGCTATTAGTTTAGTCAGTACATTTTTAATGGTTTTGTTCATCCTTTCTACTCTGCCTGAGCTTTGGGGATGCCATGGGGTGTGTAACCTCCATTTTATCCCTAAGGCTTGTGTTACCTGTTGTAGAATTTGTGCTGTGAAATGTGGCCCTCTGTCTGAATCAATATTATTTATCAGCCCATACCGAGGGAGGATATCTTCTAATATGATTTTTGTTACTACTTCTGCTGTTTCCCTTTTTGTAGGAAATGCCTCTACCCAATGGGTAAGGTGATCTATGATCACTAACAAGTGTTTGTACCCTTGAACAGGGGGCATCTCAGTAAAATCAATTTGCACGTTCTGGAAGGGCCTTAAGGCTAACTCCCTCCCTCCAGGCTCAGTTTTTCTCATAACTTTTTGATTTATTTTCTGACATATTATACATCCCTGAGTAACTGCTTTTGCTAATTCGTGTACTCCAATACATAGGTTTTCCCTTAGGAAATGGTCACATAACCCTGGGTTCCCCAGTGGGTTAAATTATGTATTTCTGTAAGTATTTTTCTGGCTAGGGCTTTATTTAAGAATTTCCGTCCGTCAGCTGTTAACCACACTCCGTGTTCCCCCTGGTGTAATCCTAATTCTTTTATTGCTTTCTGCTCTTTTTTACTAAACACTTGCTCTATCCTTTCTTCTTCTTTTCTTGGTATTTTCTCTAATTTGAGGATTTTTACTGGTTCTCCTGGTTCTAAAGCTGCTTCTCTGGCTGTTTTATCAGCTAACTGGTTTCCCCTTATCTCGGGCATATCTCCCTTTTGATGTCCTTTTATGTGAACTACTGCAATTTCTACTGGTTTTTGTAAAGATTTTAACACTGACTTTATTAATTCTGTGTGTATTAAGTTTTTCCCTTTTGAATTTAAATATCCCCGTCCTTCCCAAATTTTCCCAAATGTGTGCACGATACCAAAGGCATATCTAGAGTCTGTGTAAATGGTCCCTCGGTCATCTTTAAGTAAGTCTAGCCCTCTCTTTAGTGCATATATTTCACAGCACTGTGCTGACCAATTACTTGGTAACTTTCCCTTTTCTAAAACTTTCATTTTCTCTCCCTCAATCACAGAGTATCCTGATATTCTTTTCCCTTCCACCACTCGGGATGACCCATCTGTGAACAACACTCTCCCATATGGAAGGGGTGTATCCTCTAAATCTTCCCTTACTTTTGTCTGCATATCAATGAGTTCTAGGCAATGGTGTTCTATTTCTTCAGTGGGCTCACCAGAGAGAAATTGAGCTGGATTTAAGCTTTTGATGTTGTTAGTTCTAGGTTATTTGAATTTATCAGTATAATTTCATATTTTAGGATTCTAGAATCTGTGAGCCACTTTTGAGCTCTTTGACTTAAATTGTTTTCAAATCATGTGGAGTATGTATCTTTATCTTTCCCTGTAATGTTAACTTTTGAGCTTCTTCTATTAAATAGCTGCAGCTGCAACTGCTTGGAGACAAGCCGGCCATCCCCTAGCAACTGGATCTAACAGTTTTGATAAAAATGCTACAGGTTTTCGGTATCCTCCCCATTCTTGGGTTAAAACTCCGTATGCTATCCCTTCTCAGTGTTTACAAATAAATCAAACTCCTTTTTAAGATCTGGTAAGCTTAAAACTGGTGCTGAGGATAATTTCTCTTTTAGATCCTGCAGCTGCCTCTCGTCACTCTCTGTCCAATTCATTGGTTCCTGGTCTATTAATTTATCATAAAGAAATTTGACCCCTTGAGTGTACTTATCTATCCAGTGCTTGCAGTATCCAAACAGGCCTAGAAGTTTCCTTATGTCTCTCTTAGTTTTTGGAGGTGATATAGACACTATTCCTGAAATTCTTGCAGGGCTTAACCTTTTACTCCCCTTTCCGATTATGTGTCCTAAATAAGTGACTTCATTTTCTACAAACTGTAGTTTACTCTGAGATACTTTTAACCCCTTTTCTCCAAGAAAGTTTAGAAGTTGTATACTTACATCTTTAACTTCTTTTCTGTCTCCCCTGATATTAATAAATCATCCACGTATTGCAAAATTTGAACTCCTTCTTTGGGACTAAACTGTTCTAATAATGTTTCTAGGGCCTGTCCGAAGATATTTGGCGATTCCGTATACCCTGTGGTAACCGGGTCCACCTTAGCTGTTGTTTCCTTCCCCTGTCTGGATGTTCCCATTCAAAGGCGAACCAATCCCTACACTCTTCTGCTAGGGGACATGCCCAAAAAGCATCCTTTAAGTCTATCACTGTGAACCAGGTATGCTCTCTTGGAATTTTACTCAGCAAGGTATAGGGGTTAGGTACTACTGGGTGTCGAGCAATAGTTCTTTTATTTATTTCTCTCAAATCCTGGACTAATCTAAACTTTCCCTCATCTTTCTTTATGGCTAATATAGGGGTGTTATGAGGGGACATACATGGTTCTAAGATATTTTCTTTTAAAAGATGCTCAATTACTGAAGCTAGCCCTTTCTTTCCTTCTGGTGACATTGGGTATTGCTTAACTCTGATGGCGGGGTATCTTTTTGCATTTCTATCTTAATGGGAGGGATATCTAAACACCCATATTTTCCCTCTGTAGCCCACACTTCTGGATTTATCTCTTGTATATCCCCTTGGGTCAGTTTCATGATATGCACAACCATTTTTCCATCTTTTGGGATAACTCCTACCCCGAGCTGCACTTGTAAGTCTCTGCCTAGTAAATTGGTTTCTGTATGTGGTAAATAAAGAAAATCAGCTACACAGTGCTTTGAGTTCCCTTTAATCTCTACTCCTTCAACTATTAATGCTCGAAAGGGCCTCCCTTCAGCCCCTAACACTTCACAAGTTTTTGTCCCGATTGTTACCCCTGTTGGTAATTTCCTTAAACTCGATCTATCAGCTCCTGTGTCTACTAAGAATTCATATTCTTCACTTTGGGGACCCACATCAAAGTTTACTAGAGGCTCATCTTGTTGTTCTATTGGGTCCCCTATTTTATAGAGCCTCTGACACCCCTAATCCTCCCCTTTCAGCACCCTCTCCAGGGCATCTTGCTCCCTTGCAATAGCCTCATCAAGTGATAATTTCTTACAATCCCTTTTTAAATGCCCTATTTCACCACAGTAATAACAAGTTCTATTCTCTCCTGGGTTACTTCTTTTTAAATTTACCCACGGTGGTACTATGGGTGACTTTGGTTCTTTAAATGAGGGTCTTGGTCCTCCCTCACTAGATTTCCAGGAGGAGTTTTTCTGGTTTTCTGCTACTCCAGTACTTTCTCTTGCTACAGCTACCATAATGCGAGCCTTGGCTTTAGCTTTTTCTTCTTCTCTCCTCAGGTAAACTCTTAAGGCTTCTTTTAATAATTCATTAATACTTTTCTCCTGCCAATCTTCAATTTTTTCTAATTTTCTCCGTATATCTGGCCATGACTTTGTTACAAACTGCACTTTTAGAATTACTTGTCCCTCAGGACTATCAGGGTCTATGCTTGAATATAATTGAAAATTTCTTTTTAATCGATTTAGCCAAGTGGCAGGAGTCTCATCTTTTTCTTGGGACCCATCAAAAGCTAATTTAGTATTATTCCTCTGGGGACAGATTCTCTTATACCTCTTACTATCAAGGACCTATAGTCTCTCATATTTTGTCTTTCCTCTTCTCGATTTGGGTCCCACCCTGGGTCAGTATCGGTAATTTATGATCTCCAGGTGGCCCCAACCTATTTTCCCTTTCCCAGATTCTGATACTTGCTGTTCTAATCATTCGTATTTCCTCAGGGGAGAACAAGATGTTTAATATAGAATTTAACTCTCCCCATGTATAAACATTGGGCCCAAGGAATTGGTCTACCTGTGTGGCAATACCTATGGGATCTTCAACTAAATTTCCTAGCTCTTTTTAAATCCTCTTACTTCAGAGGCTGTTAATGGGGCATTTACAAATCCCACTCCTCCAATTACTCCTCCCATAGGCACTTCCCTGAGGGGAAAAAGTTTTTCTGGCTTTAAGGCTTTTGACCTTGTGTTACAATAGGGTCCTTCACTTACATTATTAACTGATAACACTGGCTGAGTTACAAATTCCTGGGGAATTCCAGGAGAACGGGATGACTCACAGGAGTCTGTAGGGGTTTTGGTTAACTCCCAATTAGGAGGTGGCAGGGGAATTACTGTAGGTGAGGGGGAGGTAGTAAAATCTGTAGGGGGAGAAACAGAGGATGGTACTGTGGGAGAAAGGGGGGCTAGGGAAGAGGTTGTGTTTTGGGAAACTGCAGGGGTTATAACTGGGGCTAAAGAATTTGACTATTGGAAGGAGGTGGCAAAGGGGCTGTTGGGAGAGAAGGGGGAGAAGGTACTAAGGACTGGGGAGGAGAGGTGTTAAGGGGGGTGATGATGGAACCACTGGGGGAAGAGGAGGAGAGGGTTCTGAAGGAGTTTGAGTTTGACTCGGGGAAGTTAGTAGGGGAACTGGGACAGGATTTTGAGGGACTTGGGGCACCTCTGGGTAAATTGGAGGGGGTAAATGGTCTAAAGGGTCCCATCTTTGATTAGTTTCTGTTCTTTCCTCTTTCTGTTCTTTTCTTTCACACTTTTCTTTTTCTTTTAATTTGCAGACTTTTATATTCTCTTTACTCGTGGCTCTCTTTTGCCAACAAGCAGCATAAGCTAACTGGTTTACGTCTGGATCTTCCTGAGTTCTTAGGTAGTGGTTTAACTGATAGCACATCCACTCATCATGTGTTCCAAACCATGGCCACTCTCCTGGTAATTTTAATTTTGGCCAGACTTCTGTGCAATAAAACACCATTTTAACCTGATCTAGTCCTTTTGTGGCCTCTAAAGAATCCCATTTAGCTAAAAGTTGTTCTAAGGGACTACCGGGTGGAATACTCTTTACTTTGTTATTCTCCTTTTGGGATTTCTTTTTCTTACTAGTACATTGTCCCATTTTCTTTAAACTGAAAAAAAATTTCAAAGGTGCCCTTTACTGACTGGCAACACAGGTTTTTTTTTTTTAAGCAAAAAAAATTCTTCAGCTTTTCTCCCTTTACTTCAAATCTCCTGACTTAATTCTTGAACACTTCAACATAAAACTCCTAAACTTTATGCTTTTCTACTCTTTCCTACACTTTTGCTTTCATTAGGGAACAAATTCTCCCTCTTTCTACTCACTTTCTCTAACCTTCCACTTCTTGGACGCTCACACTTTACTTACACCAGGGGCTCAGACTCTCTTCTGACCCCTTTGAGGTGAGTCCTAATGACCTCACCCCCTATGTACCCCCGCGCCTTGCCTCACCCCTGAGACTCTGGACACGCTTTGCGGCGCACGACAGGGTCCCTAGTACTGGCATCCCCTTCCGGGCCTCAGGGCCTTCCCACGCCTTAGCCCCCGCCGGGCCGGACACCTTCAGTCCGAACCCCGGACTAGACTGCCCTGTCACTAGTACAGTCCCCCTCTTCACTTTTTGAAACGGAGGTAAGAGGTCAAGACTCCGCACGGGTTACCTGGGGGGGTATCCCTTCCTTGTTTCCAAGGATCAACCCCAGCAGGGCCCGACCCCTTTGCCTTCCACCAGGACTGGCTTGACTACTTCTCCCCAGCGAAGCAGCCTCGGCAAGAGGGATGAGTGTGTGTGTGCAGGATGCCCGCCTTGCCTCTACATTGACTCCCCACCCCGGTGTCCTCGGGCTATGGGTTTACGGCCTCCTCCCTGAGACCGGGCAGCACACCCTCTCCGGTGCGTCTGGCTCAGTCCTGGGAAGCAGGGACTCTCATGAGCTCTCGGCACCCGCAGTGTCTGGGGACACCCTGTCAACCCTGGTACGGTTTTCCCCCCCCCTCCAGGGACTCTAAACCCTCCTAGGCTACTCTAGCCTTTAAGGGGGGGGACCTGCCCCCAATGCGTGCCACTCACACTTTGTTTTCCCCTGCACGCCCAGGGGGGGGTCTTTCTGCCCCTAATGCGTGCCACTCACACTCTGTTTTCCCCTGCACGCCCGGGGGGGTCTTTCTGCCCCTAAGGAGACGCCTCACTCATTATTTCTCTCGCTTCCCCCTTTTCCTGGTCGGCCCCCTCGCGGGGTCCGAAACCGCAGTACCGAGGGGTCCACACTCATTTCCGGGGGTCCGAGCTGCCGGCCCCGACTCTCTCACACTCCCACTCGCACGTCTCCTTTACCCGCCGCCGGAATGCTCACCCTCCGGCGCTCCTCCTCGTTGCCGTCCAGGCTGCTCCCGCTTGTCCAGCTGTCCCGGAGGTCCGAAGGGCGAGCGGCCGTCCCGTCCTCGGTCCCTCTTCAGGCGTGGCCAGATCCCATGGACGAGCCCCCAAAAATTGTTCTGGAAAAAATAATAGAGTCAGAGACTTGCTGGTTTTGTATGTTTCTTTATTATCAAGCTTGGCCTTGGGGAGAGCTTGCTTGCTCCCTTGGCAACGTGGAGGAGGAGGTACACACAGCTTCGCTTCACAGCAAAGCTGGGGACTCCCACCCCCCTCACGGGCTTTTTCCCTTGCCGGGGAGTCCGTTTCGCGTCGCTGATCAGGGGTCATCCAGCGATGGGGGACTCCTTCTCAGGTCACGGCGAATAAATAAAGCTGCTTCGGCGGACCCCCGTACTTCTTGCACTAGTCTAAAATGCGACTACAGTCCTGGATTTTACTTTGGTTCCCTGCTTTTCAGAGTCTCTTGTTCTTGGGTTGTTCCCAGAATTCCAGTGTTCTTTTTATTTGCATATTCAGACACTATCCGGCGAATGGGAGCAGAGATACAGGTAATAAGGTGAATTCTTAATTAACAAACAAGTAAATAAGGTGATAAATCAGTATTAAAACAGGAATAAGGCAAATTCTTTATACAGAACTAGCATTAACAATCTTAATGGAATTACTTAACAATTAAGTAACTAAAACATAGATTATTTGAATAGAATTTATTTATAACAGTTGGGCATGAACAGAGCTCCTGCACTTGCGTTTCCAGCTGCTGTGCAACCAAAGCTGAGGGAGCTGGAGCTGCCTGAATGCAATAACTGGAATATGAGCCTCTCTCGAGGGGGAAATCTTCCCCCTCCTGTGCCAGCCCGTGCCAATGCTGCCATTCTCTGCTGCTGCTGGGGCACTCGGGGCTCTGGCTGAGCAGGAAAGGTGACCCTGAGCCAGGAGCTTTCCTTGGCTGCAGCAAAGCCTTGGCACACAAAGACCTTCCTGGTGCTGTGCCCTGGGCCAGGAGGGATTGTGCCACCACAGCTGAGCCTAAATTTCTTCTCCCAGACAGCTTTAGGGCGCAGAATGTGGAGAAGGCAGAGCTGCTCTCAGCTGTCCGCAGTTCTCCAGAAGGATCCTGTGTGGGAAGCAGCCTGAGAACAGGGTTTATGTGTGAGGGGAGGGGAATTCAGAGCTTTTTCTCCCCTGTGGGCTGAGGGTCTGCATTTACAATGGCCCTGCAGCTGCCCAATGTTGGAGTCCAGAGCATTCTTTTGGTTGCCCTGGAGGATCAGAGACCTGGGCAGGGGGCTCTGAGGCCCCAGCCCAGAGCTCAGAGAGACACTGGCTTTGATCTCAGTCCATGGGAAAAACTTCCTAAACTGAGAGAGGGTTTGCAGGCCATGGGAGTGTGAAAAATAGTAATTTAGTTTATCATAGAGTGAAAAAATAGTAATTTTTAGGTTCATAGCATTGGAGTGAATGGGGACAAAATGGAGAATCTGGGGTGTTGTCTCCTTCTTCTTCCTTCTCCTTCCCTCACTCCATTTCTGCAGTGACGTTGGCACAAAGAAGTTTGTGAGGATTGGGTCAGTGTATAGATGACCTTTTTAGTAATAGTGATAGACATTGGTAAGAAATAGCAAATAACGAACACGTAGTAATTAGTATAAAAGATTAAGGACAGCCCAGCTCGTGGGGAGACGTGAGAAGTCCATGCAGCTGCAAACATCATGTTGGACTGTGAGAAATTTGTAAGATAAGAAACAATAAACGAAAAATGCAACATTGAAAAAACTAAACCTGAAGACTCTGTCTCTTCCTTCGGCTTGGCTCGGAGCTGTGCAGGGGGGAAAAAGACCCTGAAATCACTTGAATGTTGGGGAAGCTCCCCGACATCTGGCGTCCCTGGCTGCGCAAAAGAAACACCTGGCTTTTCTGAGTGAGTGGGCAGAAACATCTAACGTCCCTAACCGGACAACATCTGGCATCCCTGACTCGCACTCCTGAAAAGGAGCACCGAAAAAGGTCACAGAACCTGTGCAAAAAGATCAAAAGCTCCCCGAACATCAAACTGCCAGGCCGACATCTCCGGAGAAGAAAAACACCTGTTTGGCCAAAAGAAGAACACCTCATTCCACTTTGTCCCAGACGATGGTTTTCCAGGGCCCGGGAACCCGTCATCCTGAGATCTGCTGGACAGACATTGGGACATCTCTGAGACAAACTGGACCAGAGCTGCAGCTAACCTTTGGATTGGTAAGACCAGTGAGATTCAGAATACACCACACTCATGGGAGGGACAACATCACAAGAAAGAATTATTATATTAGAACAGTTAAAAGAAATAATATCAAAATACAATATAGCGCTGAAAGATAAGGAGCTCCAAGCCCTAATGTTATGGGTCAAATGTAACTATTCACAATGTGAGACCCAGTCTCTTTTTGAGCCAGGTTTTTGGTAGGAAGTGAACAGAAAACTTTATGATAATGCCACAAGAAAAGATAAAATTGGCGCAAAACTTTTCTCGGCTGGGAGAATTATGTTAGAAGTTATAACAGAATATAGCAAGGAAGCGTCCGGGGTTGGACACCTGCCAAGCAAGCAAAGGGAGGTTAGCACTGAGCCAGAAGAGATAGCCATGCTAACTCCAGGATTGACACATCCCCCAGGGGAAAGAGAAGGGGGAAGGGAAAGAACAAAAGTATCTCAAGGTCCAACAGAAAACTCATCAAAAGCCCTAAGACTGATTCCAAGAGAAATGAAACTTCTGATCCATCCAACAGAGCAGGAAGATCTGGACATGCTTTTCTTTGAAGCAGTCCAAGAACAAACCCCACATTCGCACACGGAGGGGGGGGAAGAACTCCACCTAGAAGTCCCTTCACCCCTCCAGAGTCACCGCGGTGACAAACCCCTCCTTCGCCATTGCTCCTTTCCCTTCCCGTGGGAAAACCGGGTGCGGGTGGAGAAGACGGGGGGGCGAAAGAGCAGGGGCGAGCGCCATCAGAACCGCAGGGGGGGGGGGAAGATGAGCGGGGGAGTGAGACTGCGAGGGGGGGCGAAGCCGCGCGGGGAGCCGAGGCAGCAGGACGCGATTGCAAGGCACGTCGGGAAACAGAGGCGCAGATCGCTGGGAACAGTCCTTGGGGGATGGAGCCGTGGTGGGGGAGAGCTCAAAAACAGGCCGAATACTACAAACCCCAGAAATCCTTGCGGTCGGACCAAGCGCAGGCGTGACAGGGGCAGGGCAAAGCCCGAGGCGCGTTCCTCTTCGGGGAGGGGCTGATTCCGATGACGATAGAGACGGTGCGGACCTTGAACGTGAGATAGGGCGGGGTATCCCGCCAGAGACCGCCGGGCCGAGATGGGCAGGGGCGGGGCCAGCGGAGACGGAGCGGGCAGGGACGGGGCGTGGCCGAGGCGGGGAGAGTCTCGAGGGTACCACCCCCAGGCAGCAGGGGCTGCGGAGCCCGATCACGTCCACGGGCAGCTATGAACCTGAGCCGCCTGCGTGCGGTGATTCAGGGACAGCGGCCGAGGTGTTGCGGATGGGCCCGCGTCCGAAAATATCTCAGATTTCACAGGCTTTTCCAGAACTTAAAAGATACTTCAGAACTCCAAGCCCGCAGAGAACAGCTGTCAGTGTGCCAACGTCACTGAGGGGCGGGGCAGAGAGGCAGCGAGCGCGGAGATCATCAGTCGCATCGACTGAAGCATCGGTTTGGGAGGACACTCCCACGCTGCATCATTTTTTTCCAGTTTCATATAAAAAATCAACCTCTTCAGAACAGCGATTCAAACAGAAGCCGAGAGAACCTTTGCCAGTGCTGAAGGATGATGATGTTGTTGATGAAGACCAAGAGATGTCAAACAAAACCCGATGAGGTGAAGCCTGCAAAACAAGTGGGTTCAGAGAGAAATGAAGCAGCAAAAGTGACAATTTTAGAAGCAGACACCGCACAAGCTTCTGCCAAGCCAGAATTCCGTCCAACAGACTGGACAGACATAAAGAAATATGCATTGAAAGGGGATACACTTTCAATGGGTCCAAAGGGCATGGCTATGCCAGTGACATATGATGCACAGGATGCAAACCCAAGATGGGAGAGGTTAGATCATGAAGTTGTCAGAGATCTGATGAAAGCTGTTCGTGACAATGGATTGGGGTCTCCATACTTCAAACAACTTTTAAAAGGGACATTTAATATATATGATTTAACACTGTATGACCTCCGATCCCTTGCTTCCATGATCCTGAGTGATGCACAGTTCATCATTTGGGAAGCAAAATGGAGAAAAATTTTAAATGATTACAGAATCAAATAACAAGGAAGAGCAAATGCAAGTTTCACATTGGCACAATTAGCCGGTGATCCACCGCTTGACAGTGCAGCTCGTCAAGCCAGGTTTCTCCCTCGAGATGTGTTGACAGACATCAAGGATGCAGCCAGAAAGGCAATGGTGCAAGTTTCACCAACAGGAGTCACAGAAAGTATTTTTACAGAGGTGAGACAAGGTCCTTCAGAACCCTTCAGTGCATTCATTGATCGTCTCACACAAGCAGTGGACAGGCAAGTCACTGATGAAGCAGTGAAGTCACATTTGATTTGGTGTCTTGCAAATGCCAACCCAGAATGCAAGCGCGTCATCAGTGCAATGCCAGGTCAACCCACCATAGCAGAAATTCTAGAAGTATGCAGCAAGGTGGGGACACCACAGCACGTTGCAGCAATTTTGGGAGATCAAGTGGAAAAAGCTGTCAAAGACGCATTTGCAAACTTTCAACAAAGACAGTGTTACAAGTGTGGCAGATCAGGGCATTTCAAGAAGGATTGTCCACAAGTTACCAACAATGCAAATTCAACAGATCATTGTCTGACATGCGGGAGAGGGAATTATCGCCCTGCAAAAAACAATGCGAGTGGAAAAACTCAGTCAGGAAACTCCAGAAAGAGCGCGAATCGTCAACGCGCGACGACACAAGTGATGGCGATGACTCAAGAGCAGGTTCCGCAAGGGGGACAATCATCGGGGAACAACAATCCAGCGCCCTCAGCAGGACAATTTGTAGGATCCCCAGTGATCCAGAGTTACTCCCACCAGGGTCGCAATGTGACTTGGCAACTTCCAAAATGATATGTTTTTTAGATGACAATTATGCAGTGATACCCACTGGTGTCACTGGATCCTCGTGGAAGAGACAGGACTTTCTAATTATAGGTAAGAACAGAAGCAGTGTTTTGGGACTTGTTATTTACCCTTCTGTCATTTCAGCAGATCGCAATGATGAGTTGACAGTTTTAGCGAAGCCTCATCAGCCACCATTGATCATTCCTCCAAACACCTCGATTGCCAGGGCAATTGCATTGCCACCTCATGCAGCAGAACAAGTCTTGCCAGTGCTCCGGGAACAAGATCCTCCTTCAGGTGAGCACATGGAGGTTCATGCCTCCTGGGTGAAGCACATAGGCCGAGACAGACCAATTCTCATCTGTGAATTGACCCAGAGTGACAAGACAATCGCAGTCAAAGGGATGCTCGACACAGGGGCAGACGTCACGGTAATTTCATATCTTTTTTGGCCCAAGAATTGGAACTTAATTGCTCCCTTGAGTCCTCTTTCAGGCATAGGGGGGAACACCTTATGTCTGCAGAGTGAAGATGCGGTTGTTGTCTCGGGGCCAGGAGGTAAGACTGCAATCATTCGCCCATTTGTTGTGCAAAGACCCATCACAGTGTGGGGAAGGGACATTTTAGTACAATAAGGCGTGAGGTTAGAACTAGATTTTTAGTGGGGGCCACTGTAGCACTCACCACTTTGAAATTGACCTAGAAAACAGACAATCCTGTCTAGGTGGATCATTGGCCCCTCAAAAAAAAAAAAAAAAAAAATTTGAGTGCTCTCAAAAATTTAGTCAGGGAACAATTGAAAAAGGGACACATTGTACCAACAAACAGTCCCTAGAATTCCCCAGTGTTTGTCATTCGCAAGAAAGCCTCTGGATCATGGAGATTGCTTCATGATCTCAGAAAAATCAATAAAGT
This sequence comes from Progne subis subis, assembly GCA_022316685.1. Classification (NCBI taxonomy): domain Eukaryota; kingdom Metazoa; phylum Chordata; class Aves; order Passeriformes; family Hirundinidae; genus Progne; species Progne subis. The sequence goes on along the minus strand of JAKJHU010000925.1, from coordinate 60,928 downwards.
CATTGAAAAAATAAGACCACTTCAGCTGGGGCTTCCATCTCTCTCAATGATTCCGAGAGATTGGTCGCTTGTGATCATTGATCTCAAAGACTGTTTTTTCAACATTCCACTTCATCCAGATGATACTCCTCGATTTGCCTTTTCCATCCCAAATGTCAACAAGGAAGAGCCTCTGCAGAGATACCATTGAGTTGTTCTTCCTCAAGGACTCCGGAACTCGCCGACCATCTGCCAATAGTTTGTTGCACGGGCACTGTCTCCAGCTCGAGAAAAACATCCAAGAGCAAAAATCATTCATTATATACATGATCTGCTCATTGCAGCACCGACACAACAGGAATTGCAGAGAGCTCGTGACTGTGTGATCACAGAGGTGCAACATGCAAGTTTAAAAATTTCAACTTCAAAAATTCAGGAAATTGCACCTTAGAAATACTTAAGATAGAAAATCACTGAACAAACAGTGAAACCACAGAAAATAGAAATTAAATCAAAAGTTAACAACTTACAAGATTTGCAACAACTTTTAGGGGAGATCAACTAGATAAGATCCATCTTAAGAATCACAAATGATGAACTTGCGCCATTGTTCAATCTCTTGAAAGGGGACAGTAACATCAAATCTCCCAGGAGCCTCACCCCTGAGGCTCGGGAGGCCCTTGAGAAAATTGCTGGAGCCCTCCAGCAGAGACAGGCACATCGCTTTGTAACATCTTTACCGTTTTTTCTTGCAGTGTTGGGAGAAAAAATACAGTTGTATAGATTGATCTTTCAGTGAGATTCATCACAGAAAGACCCATTGTTGATTTTAAAGTAGATTTTTTTATCTTACAAGTCTCCGAGGACGATCCTCTCAAGTCTAGAAATGATAGCTCAGATCATCATCAAAGCTAAGACCAAGCTGCAAACAATGGCAGGCAAAGATTTTACAACAATTTACTTGCCTTTAAAAAAAAATTATTTTAATTAAGCTTTGCAAAAGTCAGAAGATTTTGCAGATTGCATTGTTAGATTACTCAAGTGTTTGTACTATTCATTTCCCAAGTCACAGGCTGTTAAAAGCAAAAATAAGTTTCAGAGAAAAACCAAAAATAAGTGAGGTGCCGTTGGATGCAATAACAGTTTTTACCCACAGCTCAAGAAAGACTCACAAATCAGTAAGTACATAGCAAGATGACATCACGGGGGAGTGGAAATCAAATATAAAAATAGTACAAAAGTCACCACAAATAGTAGAATTAGCAGCAGTAGTCAGAACTTTTGAGCTGTTCCAGCAACCTTTTAACTTAATCACAGACTCAGCTTATGTAGCTAATGTAGTCAAGAAGCTTAAGAGTTCACTTTTAAAAGAAGTTGACAATGAAAATTTGTATTCATATTTGCTGTGCATGAGGACATTGTTGCAAAACAGAAAACATAAATACTTTGTCTCTCACATCAGAGCACATTTATCCCTTCCAGGTTTTTTAGCAGAAGGCAATGCACACGCAGACAAATTGACCATGCCAATTTCAAGGACTTTACCAAACATTTTTGAACAAGCAAAATTAAGTCATGCATTCTTTCATCAGAATGCTCAAGCACTAATAGAAGGCTTTCACATTTCCAAAAGTCAAGCAAAAGAAATCATTAGTGCTTGCCCAGATTGCCAGCTTGTGCAGCCTCCTGCATCAATGGGAGCAGTCAGTCCAAGAGGATTGCACAGTTTGCAGTTATGGCAAACTGATGTCACAAAATATCCATCCTTTAAGAAACTCAAAAATGTTCATGTTTCAGTTGACACATTTTCAGGTGCAGTCTTCGCATCTTTGCACACAAGTGAGACAGCACAACACGCTTGTCGACATTTCTTGCAGGCATTTGCATCTTTAAGCGTGCTGCAAGAAATCAAAACAAACAATAAACCAATATACATAAGGAAAGTGCTTGACAAATTTCTGAAGAAGTGAGGTGTCCATCATACCTTTAGTATCCCACACTCTCCAACAAGTCAAGCAATCATTGAAAGAACACATCAAACATTAAAATCCCTTTTAGACAGACAAAAAAGAGGAAAAGCAGACGCAACACCATACATACACTTAAATAAAGCCTTGTATGTGTTGAATTTTCTCAATGGCTCTTTTACAGAGCCAACTCCACCAATCATAAGGCATTTTTCAAACAGCACGAAAGCAAAACTAAAAAAAAACCCCTTTAGTTTTAGTCAGAAACCCAGAAACAAGTCAAATTAAAAGACCATTCAAATTGATAACTTGGGGCAAGAGATTTACTTGTGATCTCCATAGCAGTTGAGCCAAAGTAGCTAGCAGCAAGACACATGAAACCGTACCGAGTCCAGACGCAAGCAGAGACGGACCCCAAAACCAGAGAAAGAGAAGTGGGCACGCAGACGTGAGCCGGTGTCAAGACAGCAGACATCCCTTCATTCTACGTGCAAAAGAGACTCTAAAACTTGAGTTCTTTAAGGCTTAGGTGGTGTTGCATTTTTAAAGATTCCCATGAGAAAAAAGTCATTGAAAATGAAAGAACTATCCTTGTGCCTCATTCTCTTCTTAGCTGCCTTAAGCAATGCAGCAGTTTTGCCCGTAGCTCAACCAAAAGAAAATGTTTGAGAAACTCTAGCCAATGCATCAAGTTTAGATACCATCTGCCTGACACACTCAAGACCAGGGAAACCTTTCTCAACATGTTTAGTGGGATTGCCAGTGGGCGAATGGCCAATTCCAAAAAACATCCCTCCAGAAATTTCAAAGTCCATTGTAAATCCAGTGGACCAATGGGATGTTTAGGTGAAATTCCTTCCTGTAGCTCCTTTTAAACCCCAAAACCTAGAAATTCTTAGATCAGTCTCAATGCAATTCTGTGTGAAATTCAGCCTTTCTAGAGTAGCAAAAAATAAAACTATAGACGTCACTCCAAACCTCAATTTTTACAGAAATTCATCATCTTGGTGTAATTACACTAAGATGCTGAAAAAACCATCCAATCATGTTCCAGCTCAGTTACCAAGGGAAAACTTTTTCATTTGTGAGAACAAAATTTAGCCTGCAATTCCTGCAAATGCCACAGGTGGTCCGTGCAGCATTAGAATGCTTTCATTGCTAACACCCAACATGACACTGATGAGAGAACTAAAACAGAGAGGGAAAAGATCTGTTCAAATGTATGACACAAATTGTAATAATGAAGTTCACACATAGAGCAAGGCTCAGAGAATTGCAGTTGCAATTTTTTACCCACAAGTAGCATCAGGAGCAGCCTTGACACAGTTGGATCGAGTGGGTTGTTAGCTGAGCAAACATGCCCGAGCTGTCTCTCTTGCACTGAGTAACATGTTGTTAGACATTGACAGTGTAAGATGAGCAACTCTCCAAAACAAGGCAGCGATTAATTACCTTTTGCTAACCCACAAGCATAAGTGTGAAGAATTTAAGAGAATGTGCTGCATAAATTTGTCAGATCATTCCAAATCCATTCATAAAAACGTCAAGCAATTGCAAGAGAGTGTGAACAAACTTAAAGAAGTAACTGCATCATAGAGAGATAGTTTTTTCAATTTGTTTAACCTTTCACCACTGTAGAAAAAACTTTTAAAAATAGTTATATATATTTTAGTAAAGCTTGTAATCCTTCTCATGATTTTGCCATGTTTTTTTCTACGTATACGGCGAGCCATAGACAGAGTAGCCAAAGAAGTGTTTTTAGTTCAAACAGGAGGGGGAGATGTTGGAGTCCAGGGCATTCCTTTAGTTGCCCTGGAGGGTCAGGGACCTGGGCAGGGGGCTCTGAGACCCCAGCCCAGAGCTCAGAGAGACACTGGCTTTGATCTCAGTCCATGGGAAAAACTTCCTAAACTGAGAGAGGGTTTGCAGGCCACGGGAGTGTGAAAATTTGTAGTTTAGTTTATCATAGAGTGAAAAAATAGTAATTTTAGGTTCATAGCATTGGAGTGAATGAGGACAAGATGGAGAATCTGGGGCGTTGTCTCCTTCTTCTTCCTTCTCCTTCCCTCACTCCATTTCTGCTATGACGTTGGCACAAAGTAGTTAGTGAGGATTGGGTCAGTGTATAGATGACCTTTTTAGTAATAGTGATAGACATTGGTAAGAAATAGTAAATAACGAACACATAGTAATTAGTATAAAAGATTAAGGACTGCCCAGCTCGGGGGGAGACGTGAGAAGTCCATGCAGCTGCAAACATCTTGTTGGACTGTGAGAAATTTGTAAGATAAGAAACAATAAACGAAAAATGCAACCTTGAAAAATCTACACCTGAAGACTCCGTCTCTTCCTTCGGCTTGGCTCGGAGCTGTGCAGGGGGGAAAAAGACCCTGAAACCACCTGAATGTTGGGGAAGCCCCCCGACAGAGGGAGAGAAAGCAAAATATTTTCACCACTTAATTCCCCTTGCTTTTCTTGTTTTGCCCGAACCGTCAGTGAAGACGGTGGGTCCTTGCACTGGCTCTTGGCTAGTTTTGGGTCGTAGAGGAAATTGAGTATTTTTGGCCACTTGCAATAGCTTGTGGCTAGGCAGATGATAAGTGACCTGCCCTGAAAAACCCTCGAGAGCATTTTGCAGTGAAACATTGTTCGCATAGATCCAATCAAATTCCTCCCTCTGAACCGGGAGTATGATCTTTGAGGCATCTGCACCCATCAATTGCAAACAGCGTTGCCGGCACTTGATTATCAAGCGCGCAATCAATTCAAAGAGCGCCGTCGCCGTCTTATGCGGCTGATGAGGCAGGAAGACCCATTCCAAGACGTGCAGAAGATCAGTCCAATCATCATTCCATTGGCCGATGATACCTGTAGGATGTAAATCAGGAGTGGTAATGAACACAGTGACATCAATGGAAGGTTCAATGAGGTACACCTGGCGAGCCGAAACAGCTTACTGAACCTCCTTCAGAACTTTTCGTGCCTCAGGGGTTAATTCACGAGGTGACTTTAAATCAGTGTCCCCTTTCAACAATTCAAACAAGGGAGACAGTTGTGCTGTGGTCAGTCCCAAGTAAGGACGTAACCAAGTGATAACACTTACCAGCTTCTGAGCATCATTCAGTGTCTTCACCGATTGCACAAATTGCACCTCCTGGTGACGGATTGTCCGTTCCAGAATTTTGACCCCCAAATATTTCCTGGGGGGTTGTTGTTGTACATTTTCTGGAGCCACCTGCAGTCCATGTGAATGCAGAGCATTCAACAACCGAGGCTGTATCCTCAGCAGCTCATCCTGGGTGGGCGCAGCCACCAAAATGTCGTCCATATAATGATAGATGTGAGAATCAGGAAACTGCTTGCGAACTCCAGACAAGGCACGGGCTACATACCATTGGCACAACATTGGCAAATTCCGCATTCCTTGAGTAAGAACTCTCCATTGATACCGCTGTGGAGGCTCTGCATTGTTTATTGTTGGTACCGTGAAGGCAAATTTTGGTCTGTCATCGGGATGCAGAGGGACCATAAGAAAACAATCCTTCAGATCCACAATGAGGACCGGCCAGTCCACAGGAAGCATGGTAGGCGATGGCATGCCAGCCTGCAATGTCACCATGCCTTCCATCAGGGCATTGATCTTTCGGAGGTCTTGTAGCAACCTCCATTTCCCAGACTTCTTTTTGATACAAAAGACAGGAGTGTTCCAGGGATTGGTAGAGGGTTCCAAATGCCCCTTGTCTCACTGCTCCTGTACGGGTTCATGAAGGGCGATTAGCTTGTCGTGAGGGAGGGGCCACTGGTTCTCCCAGACGGGTCTGTCCACCAGCCACCGTAAAGGAGGTGTGGGACACTCTGCGCCCTTCATCACAGTGGCCCCAATCAAAAATCCATTCCCATTCACACCCCCCACGCGGCCAAAACATCCCTCCCCCAGAGGTTCTGGGCAATCTCAGTAACATGAGGCCAGGTTAGGGCTATCTGTCCCTCTGGGTTCGTGATGGCCATGGGATTCTGGCTCATGTAGCATTGCTTCGTTCCACCTAAGCCCGAGATCGATGTCTTTGCCAGGGTCAAAGGCCACTGCGGGGGCCAAGCAGCCAGAGAGAGAATGTTCACATCAGCCCCCGTATCTAGGAGGCCACGAAGGTGAATCTCCGATGGCGTGGCACCAGCCATGGACACGGTACACAGCATCTCAGAACGGTCTTTGGTCAGGACAGCAGTCCAGCGCACTTGAGGTGGCCCAGTAGAGCCAAAGCCACTGTCACCTCGCGACTGGTCCTCAGTTCTGGAAACATAAGACTTAAAAGGAACAAGTTGAGCAATTTGTGTGTCTTTTGGGATAGTCAGAGAGGGAGTGGGTGTGGAGACCATTTCATGAATCTGCCCTGAAAAATCCGCATCAATCAGTCCCAGCTGCACCATGATACCCTGAATGGTGGCACTGGACCTCCCCATCAGGAAGACACTCATGGCCATCACCCAAGGGACCAAAGGCATCCAGGGGAACCTTGTGTATTTTGTCCGAATCAATCATGACATACTCGGCTGTGCAGACATCAACACCTGCTGAACCGCGGGTGCTGGCTGCAAGCCTGCTGAGCAGATCTCCATTGGTTGGGACTGAGGCAGAGACATTTGTGTCGGCACGCATCTCGCCTTTGTGCTCCGCTTTGTGTTTCCTGAACTGACCAACGAATGACCATTCACGTGCACTGTTGTCTTACACGCATTCGCAGTGTGATTCGGCCTTCCACATTGTGCACAATGAAACAAGACAGCCGCAGGCTTCTGTGCCTTTTCTACCCTGTTTCTTCCTGGTCCGAGCACCCCACTGCTGCTTGTGCACCCCCTGGGGAACGATCCAGGTGGGCTGCAGAGCAGCAGCCACAGCCAGTTGCACATCTGTAGGCACGGCCGGCTGGACCGCTGTAGCCACCGTTGGTTGGACAACCGTAGTCATGGCTGGCTGTACAGCCGTAGCGATGGCAACCATCTGTTGGCTGGAAGAGGTTACCCTCGCACAGGCCCCAACCATCTCCGATATGGAGGGTTCCCCAGGAAGCGCCTCAATTATCCTCTTGCAAACAGCATTGCAGTTGCTTTGAGCAAGGGACTGAAGCATGAGCTTCCTTGACACAGGATCACTCACCTGCTTCTCAACCACAGCAGTCAGCCCTCCTGCAAAGCACAGGAAGGGCTCATCAACTCCCTGGACGATTGTTGTAAAGGACTGCTGTGGAGTAGCCAGCTGTAAGGTCTGAACCAGGACTGCCATGCCTGTCTGCTGGCACTGCTCCCGGACCAAGGGGTCAAAACCAGCCTGCCCGTCAGCCCTGGTATAATTGCCTATTCCCATTAGCATATCGGTATTAACCATACGCCTAGGATCACCTGGACCCAGTGTTGTATTCCGTTCCACCGCTCTGACTGCCAACTGAGTCCATTTATGCTCAAAGAAGTCATATTCAACCAGTGGGAAAAGGGCTTGAGCCAAGCTCTGAATGTCAAAGGGTGTCAAAGACTGGCATTAAAATAACGGAGAACCTGCATCACCTTGGCTGAGCCCAGACCATACTTCCCGACTGCATCACGCAGTTCTGTCAAAACCTGCCAAACCAAGGGTTGATAGATATTATGAGTAGCACCCTGAAGAACAGGGAAGGCCTGAAGACCCTCAGATGAAGCAGTAGCACCTGCCTTATCCTGCCCTGTAGACCCCACAGGGTCAGATGCAGGCACTACAGGTCCCACACTAGCACTTAATCCTTCAACCTTAGCCTTTACTTCATCCCAGAACTGGCCGCGGTCTCTCGGCGTTACGGTCACCTGACAGGGGGGAAGTGTCCAAGCTGTTGACGACGAGCCAACAACGCAGGAACTTTTGCTGTTATCAAAGACCGGCCGCTTTCCAGCCGTGTCCCCGCTTGCGCTGAACTTAACCACCTCGCAGCCCGTAGCCGCCGCAACGCTCGCAGCGGGAAGCGGGGGTGGGGTCGGACCAGCCGCTAGTGTCGGGCCCGCCGCATCCGCAACAGAGCTGGAACCCGCACTGGCCGCCGGAGACCGGTCAGATGGCTCTGCGGCAGGCACGACTGCTAGGAGGGTCGTGTTGCGTCTAATCGGGGGCAGAGATCGCGCCTCCTTCCCTGGCGGGGCCGCGTCGATCCCTGCCGGCTGTCTATTAAAGCTGGTCGCCTCAGAGCCTCTTCCCGCCCCGCGAGCACCGACTGCAGCCCATGGGGTTGGCGTGGGAGGTGGACTGTCCGGAACCCCCCCGAGAAGGGGTCCCTCGGGGGCCCGGGAGCCCGTGGCCCCCCCCACCCCAGAGCGGGGCGAAGCTGTCAGCCCGTGCAGGGGCACAGCGCCTGCCGAGGGACTGACCGGGGCCCTGCCTCCGGCAGCGTCCCGCGGCGGCGCTGGGGCGGAGGTGGCCAATGCAGCCGCCTCTGGGCCTGGTCTGGGTGCCAGGGCGGGCAGCGCGACGTCACCCGACTCCCACGGATACGTGACGGTCGTGCGACAAAGGAGACAATGTATAGTAACCGAATTCTCGCCAAACGAAAGCGGAGCCCGCTTCTCCGGGCCCCCCACCCCCATCAAAGCCGAAAAGGCATGGAGGGGAGGCGACTCCGCCCCGCTCCGGCTGCCCTGCGGAGTGGGGGTCGGCGGGACCGGCCCCGGACTCGGGGGGGGCTCTGCGTCGCCTCTGCCCGAGACCAGCGCCGGAACCCGAGGGGGGGAAACCCCCCCGCGCAGGAACAGGGGATGGAGGGGAAGAATCGCAGAGAATCTCAAGTTCAGATCCCGGATCTGAAACAATGACCCTGCCTCCTTCCAGCTCTCTGTCCCGCTTTAGAACGGGGCTCCCAGCCATCGAGCTGTAAAGGGTCGACTTAAAAACTGCTTTCTCAAATAATTTCCATTGCAAAATTAATTCTGCAATTTCTTCCTCATGTTCTATATCAATGCAGTCTAACATCTTCATGAGATACCACTCTCGACGATTTATCACGGACCCTGGAGTGGGAAAGAACCCATGTCTCCTGCCCCATGCAAATAGACTCTGAAGCCCCTCTTGGGATATCTGAGCATCCTTCCGCTGCAAGATATCCTCCCAAAGTTCCCAGACTAAAGAATCCTTCATGATAGACAGAAACCAGGCAAAGAGGGGAAAGAAAACCTCACCAAAACGCTCCACACGGGGTCACCATATGTCACCGAGATACACAAATCAATCACGCGCAGACATAAATAATACACAAGCAGAGAACCCTCTGATTCCAGCTCACTGCCTTGAGAACGGAGAGAGCAGGAAAAAGAAGGCCTCCTTGTTTATTCTTTACTTTTTAATACATTTGTGGACCTGGCAGAAGATTGGCTTTTTGGGTTTCCACTCCTCAGCCTCAGTGGTCAGACCCACTGTCAGTTACAGTTGTTTTTCAGGTTAGAAATATGCAAACAAAGGACAAAGAATGAGAAACAAAGGGTTTGTTTATGTTACATCTATGGGAAAGGTAGAAAACTGCTCCTAATATTGTACAGTGACTAAAAGATCTGACTCCATTATGAATTTCAAGAAGGCTAATAAGAAAGCTCAGAAAAACCAGGGTAACAGTAAAATAAAAAAAATCCTGAGAGAGTCAGAATACAACCTGACACCCAGTTAGTCAGTATGTTGCTTGCAGTCCAATCAAATTGTGGCTGCAGTTCTCCTGGAGCAACAGATGTGGTTTTGTAGAAGCAGTGCTCCTGTAGAAGGGTGTAGTTTTCCTCTGAAGGTCCAGTGGTGGTGTAGATGGGTCTGGTCTTCCTCTGGGAATCCAGTGGAAACAGGCTGCTTCTGGTGTTTAAATCTCAGCTTATATCCAGGTGGGAATGCTTGGCTCCTCCCTCTGGGTGGAGCATCTCACAATGGGATGATGTAATTTTATCAGTCATGCAGTGAGAGGCAATGGCCCATTAACAGAAGATATCACCCTGGAGGGAGGATGGGTCATGGAAGAGATCAAGAACACTGCCCCATTTGGTTTTAACAGCTGGGCCATTAACCAAAGTTATCGCCCTGGAGTTATGAGAAATGGGTCATGGAACAGTTTTTACTTGGATCTCCAGTTGGTTTGTTTTCAAACTAGCACACTGGGAGAAGTGGGACCACACTGGGAAACTACTGTGAGAAGTTTGGAGAGACTGGTCTACATTGTGGGTGACTGGGCATGACTAGGAGCATGCAGGGAGGGATTGGGATCATCTGTGGAGTGACTGGGACTATACTAGGGGCAACTGGGAGAACTGGGAACACACAGGAGGAAAGAGGGAGCAACTGGGAGCAACTGGGACCATGCTGGGGCAAACTGCATCATAATGGGGAATGACTGGCAGCGACTGGGCTCCTACTGGGAGTGCTGACAAAACTGAAAGCACACAGGGTGGGGACAACTAGGCTGATACTGGGAGCAGCCTCTTCTGGGACCAGGACCACTGAACCCCTTTCCAGTGAGATATGAACTTCAAAGGAATTCAGGGTTTTAGAAAAGTTAAGGTTTTAGCTAAAGATAAGCTTTGCCTGAATTAGTTAAAGTAGATCGATAGGTAGATAAGCTGTGCTGGAAATAATTAGGAGTCAATGGTTAGTTGAAAGGAAATGAATCTAAAATGGCTATCCCAGATCTAAATAACTAATTGTTTGTCACTTTTGTATTTGTTTAGCTGTGTTTATAATGAGAAACAGAAGAAACTGGTAAATAGATCTAAGAACACAGACAACTGTAAATCTCCTAACATCCAGAAGCCCATTGAACAGTCACGGAAACAGGAAACTGGAGTTCTACTCGGTTCCATTTGTCTTGTTATCCATTGAAAAGGTTGAAAATTTAGAATGAAGAAGACTCTCCTTGCTTCCTCTTTTTATGATCCCTCCCCATAAAAGAGACCACTGACCTAATTCAAAGAACAAACTATGCATGCTTAATGGGCTTTTATCTAATTATAATATGAAGCAGAGGATGCCAAGCATTAGTGTTATGAATGTATTAGTATTTGTGGTATTCAACACTTATATAAATAAATAGAGTCTGTAATCACTTGTAACTTTGCACTGCATATTAGGGAGTGATCCCACACAGCTGCTCGGCATCGCATTAAACCTACACTTTCTAACTCTAACCTGTTAGAGGGTCTTTTGTCCGTCACAGTTGGGTATTGATATTAGATCAATATCCATATTTTAATAAATAATCCATCATCCCACCCCTCCAGCCCTAGCACATCTCGCTGGGGTCCCAGTAATCCCAGGTGTCCTCCACTCTTGGGGTCCCCGCTTTGGGGTTCTGGGGGTCTCCTCTCTCAGGGGTCTCACTTAGGGAAACTGCAGCTTTCCTGAGGCTCCCCAAACCTGGTGTCACTGCCCCCCACCAGTCCCGTGCGGTCTCCACATGGCACCGGCAGAGCTCGGAGGGCCCAGCCAAGGAAGCCCAACCCCCTGTGTGGGCACCCACATCCGCCCGCCCCCTGCCACGGCTCTGCCACCACCGCCACTGGGACCCCCAAAAACACCCCCCAAGGACCACCCGATGTCCCCCTGAGGGGCTTCTGCAGCTGGGCTTTGGAGCCCTGCAAACTCCAAATATCTCCCCTGAAACAAGGCAGAAAAGAACTTTATAACAACAGTTGTTGGAGTGGTATGTATTTTTAATTGACGTTGAGGTGCATGGGGATTAACTTCACTAAAGACATGCATGAACACTAGAGAGCTTGCCTCTCTTATTTTTCTTTGGGGTCTTACATATGCATGGCATTTCAAAATCTGCCTTATAGATATTTATTCTCTGGCCTCACTCATCCTCACTTTCTATGGTAATTAACTCCTCTTGGTACATCCTCTTGGGCATGCTTAGTTCCCCATGGTGGTCTCCAAGGGTCTCTAGAAGATGAAAGAAATGGAGTTTTCCTCAGTGAACTCTTCACCTTTCTTTTTCTTGTGTGTGCTTTGGTCCTTTTGGCACTTTTTCAAGGCAAGACATCAGTTTCTAGTGAGTCTGTGTATTTCTCTTTATTTGCATTTTTTGCTTTGTTATCTTGTTATGTTTAGGTTAGTCTTTCTTGTTATCACGGAGGGGTCCTGGAGGTTTGTACTGCTTTAAAATATGTAAACAGGCAGAGCACTCGATATTCACTAAATGCCTTCTAAAATGTACAGTACATTCTAAAATACAGTGTATGCTCTTAAGTTTGCTATAAAGATTAGCTAGAATTTTCAAGCCTCTGTCTCATGCCCTCCCTTTTCTATAGACCCAGTAAATTCTTTTACTACTACTGGGGCATCTCTCTAGCTTTAACTCACAATCTTGATAAGTCTCTTTTAACATTATCCTATGTGTTTTAGATAATGAGGTTAAAATTGCAACTCGCTTTAAAATCCTCTCGTTCTATATGAGTACTACAATAGATGTTATTAAATTTATACTAAATAAGATCAGCAAAAAAATGATGGGGTGACATAGGGTGTTTAAGATTCTAGTTGCATTTAGTGTCTATCTAAAGAGTGCATCCAACAAGAGTTGTGGCTTGTGTCTTGCTTTACTTTTTGTAGAACTCTCCTTATTTCTTTTGTATCATCTTGGACAGCTACTACAGTTTTTTGTCTGTTCTCTTGAATTTCTTTTACAATTTTGTTCAAATCTTCATGCTTTATTAATTGCTTTACTAGGGTAAGGTTTATTCTAATAAGAGTGGCTAACAATTACTGGTAGGTTTTATAATTAGACTTGATTAACTGGTGGGATATAACTGGCGCTAAATATGAAAAGTTGTACCTGACAATCTTAACAAAATTGTAGATACAGAAATTAGAATGATTTTTAGCAGGTAAGGATATATTATTTCTATCTTGTCCTAGGTTACAGTGTAAGATGTGCCCAAAGTATGTATTCTCTCACCATCTACATGAGCTGTTGAAGCTAGGTTGGGCAGTGTTTCCCTTGCCCCCTCCCTCCAGACTATCTTCTGTTAATGGCCCATCAATGCCCTGCTGCATGACTCATAGATAACTCCCTCCAGGAGCTATCTCTGTTCAATGGGCAATCAAGGACCCATTGCAAGACTGATAAAATGATATCAGCCCATTGTGAGATGCTGTGCCCACGGGGGAGGAGCCAAGCATTCCCACCTGGATAGAATCTGGGATTTGGGACAGCACACGCAGCCTTACCCACTGGATTCCCAGAGGACAAGAGCTACCAGACCTTTCTATGGGGATGACTGCTTCAACCAGACCACTTCATCTGGAGTGCTACCACCACCACAGGGAATCAGGTTGTATTCTGATTCTGTCAGTGATCTTTTCTACTATTGCATTTATTTTACTTTACCTTTTATTTTCACCTCCTATTAAATTGTTTTTTTTCTGACTTGGAGTATTTCGTTGGTTTTGCTTTCAAGCCAGCACATGTCGACATCTCTTTCACCTACTTTCTCTGTTAGAATTGACCAGTCCTTCCTCTCTTTGATCACTAATTTGGTCAAATAGGACTAAAAAGCAATGATCCCTTGCAACATATTGATCTGCTCAGTATATTTCACATTTTCCCATTTATTAGTTATCAAGACTTAATTCTGACCTGTAAAAAATACAGTCTTTCAGCTTTAAGAGGCAGAGGACATGAATTCCATTGAAATTGCCTCATTAATATTTATTTTGCTTCAGAGTGGCTCATGAACTGTTTCAAGTTTGGATAAGCAATTAATGCATCGGTGACTCTAAAAGATAGGGAAAAAATGATTGTGAGCAAGCAAATAATGGCTTGCTTAGGGACACAGCAGTCTCTGCATTTTTAGAAGAGAATTTTTTTTTTTTGAGCTTTAAAGAAGCAAACAAAGAAAAAAAGCTTTATATATTGAGAAATATCATATATAATTATGCAAGTGTTAATGTGAGAATCTACAGAGTGTCATGCCTAATGATACAAGTAGTTGTGCAGTTTTTTTGCCAAACGTTTATGTGCAAAAGATTGGACAGGTGGGATTGCACCGTACGCAATTTGTCCCACAGGATTAACTATGGACTACCAGACATATTTCTATAAATACAGCTATGATTGATTCTGATCAGGTTTAGACAGAAAGATTTATTCACCCCAGAGTAAATAAAAAAGAGTTATTTGCTCCACAGTATAGATGTTATAAAAATTATAGAGAACAGTGCTCTAGGAAGCAATTTTGAAGTAAACAGGGCCTTGCTGGAGTTGTTTGAGCCCATTGCAGGCAGAGCCTCCTGCTCCAGCAGGAACTGCCTTTCCTGTGCCAGGACCAGGGCAGATCCCGCTGCAGGAAAAGCCCCAGGCCAGCGCCAGCACAGTGAAGGCCTCGGGCACAAGTGCAGAGTGCCGTGCTGGGAGCTGTGCCAGGGAGAGCCTGAGGCACCAAAGGCACCTTGGCAGCAGCAGCTGCTTCCAGGCCATGGCCAGAAGCCTCCCTTGGCAAGGCGGCCTGGTGGCCACCACTGCAGAGCTGCTGCTCCAGGGCTCATTTCTGGCTGGGCTCTGCCCCAGCCCACAGAGTGTGACCTCAGCCCTGACTCTGTCCCAGCCGCTGTGCCGGAGCCCTGCAAAGCCTAAAGGTCACCTGTGCCAGCCTGGCTCTGTCAGCCCCTGGGGCAGGGCAGGGAAAGGCCAGAGAAGGGGCTGGCTTTGGCTGCTGCATGTGGGCTCCAGCAGAGACAAGGAGGAGTCAAGGCAGTGGATGGAGTCCAGTGAGCAGCCCCTTCTCCCCATGCAATCCTGGAATGCTTTGGATGGGAAGAGTTCTGCAGTGCTCATCTCATCCAAACCCCTGCCATGAGCAGGGACATCTTTGACCAGATCAGGTTGTTCAGAGCCCTGTCCCAGCTGGACTTGGATGTTTCCAGGGATGGAGCATTGAGCACCTCCATGGGAACCTGTCCTGAGGTATCACCAACCTCATCATCAAAAATTTCCTCCTTATCTCCCCTTATCTGAACCTCCTTTCCTTTAGTTTAAAATCACCATGCTTTGTCCTATTGTGACAGGCCCCTCTAAAACCTTTGTCCAGCACTGCATTTCCAGTTAGCTTGGTTTCCATGGCAATTCCATGACAGGTGACCCAGGTGTGCTTTCCCAGAGAGGGTTGTGGCAGAGACATGGGACATCATACAATGATCACCAAACAGTTTTATTTTCTTGGTTTTGCTGCCGCCCTTTCACACTATGTCCTCCAAGGCTTTGTAAAGATTAATTGCTGAGATGGCGATAGCAGGACGGAAGCAATTTGCACAATATCTTGTTCCAAAAGCATATTGCAGGTAAATAGATATTGCAATAACTGGTAGGTGAACAGGGAATGCAGCCCATATTGTACTGCTCTTTGGGCTTTATCTAATTGTTTCCAGTCAAAAGCTTCCTATTTTTGCCCACCACCTGGCTGCAGTATTGCAGGGAATGCTTGTGGAATAAGCTGTCCCTCAACTAAGGCTTCACGGATTACCCCTTTCCATCTCTCATTTGGATCTGTATGTGGTTCAGCAAATGCTGGCAGCAGTGTAAATCCGAACTGCTTTGCTGGTGCCGACGCTCCAGCAGGGGACAGTGGAGGATCATGGATTTGTGGAGGGTCACAGAACGAATATAAAGAAGCTGATGGCACAACAGGGGTTTGGGAATTCAGTGCATGGAGTTTTCCTAACACTACCTGTAATAATGTTTTGATTGTGTCATCACAGTTTTTTACTTCCTCATTTTCTGTCAAAGAGACAGGAGAGGAGTCTGGCAATTGGGGACATTTTGGCTGACTCTTCTGACTGAACTGTCTGTTTTGTTTGTTGTCATTTTTTAGGCTCTGGAATTTATCTTGAGCCTCTGTTAGATTGTTACACTTGTTATCAGAATTGTGAACGGCTTGTGCTTCAAGCAAGGGAGATGCAGTGGTTATGGGAACTGGAATACACATAGAAAAGGTAGATGTTGCTACAGGGCGGATAGATTCAGCGCTAGGGGTTAAAGCAACAAAAGCAGAAGCAGCAGCTTGTCTTTCTGCCTACATAGATTACTAAATCTCTATGATTAGCTTCCAATGTGTTGAATATTTACTAGCTTCTTTAGCAGCTGCTCTCCCACTGCTTATTGCACCCCATCATGTTTTTCCAATGTCTCCCATACCAAGAGCTCCAAGGCTACATTTGCACCTGATATGAGTCCTTTTTCCCAAGCCCAGCATATAACATTCCTTAAAATGGAGCCATCACATTTCATGCCTCTCATAGAGGTAATATATTGGAGGAGGTTTTAGGACTGCCCCTTGCTCTTTGTCCACCCCTGTCACCCTAGTTTTTCTGAATTTTTTTAAAGTCTTCTACTTATTCATAAGATAGAGTCAGTTTCTTTAGTTTCTGCATAATATTAGGAGCTATATTTTGCTTTTCTCATGCATGGGAACATAAACAAACCTTTTTCTTCATTCCCTGTCCTTTGTTTACATATTTCTAGCCTGAAAATAATGTTAATTAACAGCTGGTCTGGCCAGTGGGGTGAAGGGTAGTAAAAAAGCCAATCTACAACCAGACTCACAAATGTATAAAAATGAAAATAATAAACAGGTTCTCTCACTCTCGGCTTGGGGAGCAACTCTGCACTGCAGACCTCTTGTCTCTGTGTTATTGCTTTGCATGCCGCTACCACAACCCCCATCTCCGCCCTGACTGCTCACTTGATCAAGGTGAGTTTCTTCATGAGCTTTAATAGGCACACCTCATCGGCTCCTCGGCAGTCTCCTCCTCCCGCCGACTTCTTGGGGAGGCTTCCTGCCGGGGCAGCAGGGATAGTTACCTCTCCTCCCGTTGTATTCTTGGCGAGGCTTCCTGCCGGGGCAGCAGGGATAGTTACCTCTCCTCCCGTTGTATTCTTGGCGAGGCTTCCTTCCTAGGGCAGCAGGGATAGTTACCTCTCCTCCCACCGTATTCTTGGCGAGGCTTCCTTCCTAGGGCAGCAGGGATAGTTACCTCCCCTCCTGTGTATTCTTGGTGAGGCTTCCTGCCAGGGCAGCAGGGATAGTTACCTCTCCTCCCATCGTATTCTTGGTGAGGCTTCCTTCCTAGGGCAGCAGGGATAGTTACCTCCCCTCCTGTGTATTCTTGGTGAGGCTTCCTGCCAGGGCAGCAGGGATAGTTACCTCTCCTCCCACCGTATTCTTGGCGAGGCTTCCTGCCGGGGCAGCAGGGATAGTTACCTCCCCTCCTGTGTGTTCTTGGTGAGGCTTCCTGCCAGGGCAGCAGGGATAGTTACCTCTCCTCCCACCGTATCCTTGGTGAGGCTTCCTGCCAGGGAAGCAGGGATAGTTACCTCTCCTCCCACTGTATTGTTGGTGAGGCTTCCTTCCTGGGGCAGCAGGGATAGTTTCAGTCAGCTTTCCTGCTTTCCCTCGATTCTTCTTTCCACTGCTGCGCAGTACATGAGAAATCTGAGGGTCTTGGTCCCTGTTTGGGCACCACCTGCGGAAGAAAATGGGGCATCACACAATGATCAATATGATCATAATGAGCCATTTATTGTAAGATGACAGTCTCTTTTATGCAGTTTTTAGCTTTAATCACACGTTTCATGCTACTTTACAATTGCTTGCACCCTAAAAGCATGCGTTAGCCCTTTAATCCTTATTGGTTGATTGTTCTTACACATGCAGCAGATTACATAGTCCTTTTTTTCTGGCTCTCATCTGGTTCTATCATCCCGGAGTCATTTACCAGCTTTTGTTCTTCTTTGTACATGACTTCTGCATCTTGTTTTGCTTGGTATGTGTCTTTGACATCCTTGAAATGGTTACAGGCCTATTCTTTCTCATAAGCTGGATTGCTCACATGTCCCCATTTTTGGAGGAACTCATCCTCCACAGGCTGGAAACATTTCATGTGTGAGGGAGGAAGGGGCAGGTCCAGCCTTGCCCTGCCCTGTAACCCCAGCACTGCCCTGCCCTGAAACCCCAGCACTGCCCTGCCCTGTAACCCCAATCCCCCAGAGCCTCTATCCCAGCCCAGCAGTGTCTGCCAATCCCTGGCACACCAAAGGCAATGCTCCACAGCCACCTCTGCAGCCCCCAGCCCAGCTCCTGAGAGACCAAGTGACCCAAAGTCCCTCCTGGGGGAAGGGCCCAGGAAGACCATGGGGTATTCAAGGCTGACCACAAGGCAAGCACACATCTTGACCTCACCTCCTCTTGGAATTTCTGTCTGAACACAGCTGGAATCCAGGAGTTGGTAGCTCTGTGTTTGTGCTTCTGTATATCTTATTCGTCTTTCTCTTTCTGTGTCTTCCCCTTCTAATTCCCTCCCCTCGCAAATTTTGAGTGACTTAAAATTGAACCGGACTAGAGTTTGCGAAGTTGAATGGGCCAAGTAGTGCTTTGAGAAGTGTTTTTTATTGATTGAATGTTCTATTAAATCTTTTGCCAAAGATTCTGTTTTTTCTGAAGTTGTCAGTAAAGTCTGTTTTGTTGTTTTGAGCTCTTGAGAATCTCATGTTGCTATTTCTCCAGTGCATCCAACTCAGAGTACAAAAATAATTGTAATTCCTTTTTAATGTCTAAGTAAGAGAGTTTTTTGGGGGATGGGGGTCAGGGTTTGTCTGTCCTGCTTGGCACAGCCCAGGCAGGGTTTTCACAGCCACATTGCACACTCCATTTCCCACCTGCACCCGCTGGTGCCTCTGAGTTCTGCTTGCCCAGCCCCAGGGACACTCCCCTTGTCTGCCCATTCCCCACGGTCTCTGGGCAGGGATGGCCTCAGTGGGGGCTGCTGACATCCTCAGACACTTGGAGGCTGCTGCTGGAATTGACTTCTCCAGAGACTTGTTCAGCCTTCAGCTCTTCAGTGTCCCAGGGCTCATTAACATTCAGAACACCTTAACAGCCAAGCCTCTGGGAATAATTTGATTTAGGTTTTCATATTTTTGTGGTTAATTAATTGATTTCTGAAGTCTATTAGAAGTGAATATATATTTACAAAAGGCAGTGAGAAAAGATATTTTATGTCCGGTTCAAGTTTTGTTTCTGCAAATGCCTTGATATGTGCAATCTCCAGTTGACACTGAATCCAAGTATATTCTAATGCAGTTTGAATAGATACGAAAATCAAGATCCTTTATGTCTGACTTTCAATCAGATTTTGTCCCTACTCCCACCCCACCATTTCCCCCATCCAAGCCACGGGACTCCGAGCAGCCTTGTGTAAGTCTGAGCTCCCTCCAATCTGTGCTGGACCTTCAGGTTTCAGCTCCTTGGCTCCAACTCCCACCTGCTTTCCTTGGAGAAGGAGCTTCCTGAGACACAGAGGGATGTTCATTTATTGTCAGCCAACAAACCCAAGGGAAGGCACAGCTCCATCAAATGCAAAAGTCATTCTTCTCCCTGGCTCTGCCCTGCACCTGATCCCCACAGCCTGTCCTGTTTCCTTCATCCCTCCACTGCCAGGGACTTTCTGGGACAAGGGAGCTCTGCTCTGGCTATGGAGGGAAGTGCAACGGCAGCCACTGGAGTGGGAACCACAACTCATCAGGTTTGTGTCCTTGGAGGGACCAGGAACTGGTGAGACTTTGAGGCACAGAGAGGTTTCTCTTCATGGCCAATATAAAAAATGTGAACATGATAAAATTTAATAAAATCAAAACACTTTCCTCAGCTCCTTGTGACATCCCAGTAACATCTGACATGTCCACAACCCACAAGTGATTTCCATACAGGAAGAATTTTCAACTAAGACATAAGAAGAGGTGATATATAAGATAAAAATAGAACTAAGATGATGACAAAAGTGTTATTTAAACTTCTGAAAAATTGGACAATTCTGTAAATAACAAAGCATTAAGCCAGTCAAGGGAGATGCATTGGAATGACTGGAGAACAGCTGCAGGAGGAAATCTGGGAGCAACAGGAAGGATATAGATCCAGCTGCTCTATATGAAGAAATGCCCTTACACATGGCCGTTTAAACAGGAGACCTGGAAACACCTGAAGGAAGAGGGCCATGAATTGTTAGACTGAATGCTGGTGGCAAAGGCAGAGGGGAAGATCAGTATTTCTTCTCCTGCCATCAGCAGGAGAATCCAGTAGATCGAGGAAATTCCTGTTCCTGGTGGGAAAATTTTGCCACTTCTTAAAAGTACTCAAATGATGCAGATAAAAAAATATTTTCTTTTACATTATGAGAGTAAAAGATATTAAAACCTGTGCCCCATTCCAGGCAGACATCAGTTGTCTGCCCATGGACAGGCAGTGCCTCTTGTGCTCTGAGGTGCTGAGCTGGGATTGGAATCTCTCAGAGAGGAGCTGAGGGAGACCAGAGCAACTTGCAAGCTGCAGGTCCCTGACAGCCCCAGAGGGCTCCTGAACCATAAACATCTGCTCTGCTCCAGGCAGGAACAGGGACCAGCATTGTGCCGGGATCATCAGAGAACTGAGGTGTGTGCTGGAATTCAATCCCCTCCCCATCCCGCAGCAGCCCTGCATTTCCCTCCTCCAGCCTTGGTCTCCAGCACAGCCATGGAGGCTCTTTGGGCTCTGCACTTTTCCTGCAGCCACCAAGGGCAGCTGAGCTCTGCCTTTGGCACAGCCAGCCCTGCCTAGCCCAGGCAATGCCCAGCAATTCCTTGTGTGTGCCCTGCAGCTGCGGCCCCTGCGTCAGCGTGGCCAAGGAGCTGCAGGGGCTGATGCTGCTGCTCCGGGCTCACCGTGGGACATGGGCTACGCTTCATCCTGCCATGTGGCGGGCGCTGTGGGCGCACCTGCAGCAGCTGGGCAAGCGAGGCCACCTGCCCTGCTGTGCCTCGTCCCGCTGCTCTGGGTGCTTCCGTGCCTCCGGCAGGCTCCTCCCAGCCAGAGGGGCCATTCCTGGCACAGCCTCCAGCCCGTCCAGGAGATTGTGTTGGACACCAAGCATCCCTGGCAGAAGCTCAGGCCGGCCCACATCCAGCCTTCCGCGAGCCTCCACTGCCTCTGACGGCCTCCAACCCTGCAAGTCCCTCCCTGATCTCAACCACCTCCCTCCCTCGCAGAACCTCCCCAGCGCCGAGACGCCGCCTCCCTCCCAGCAGCTTGCCACAGCCTCCATCCCTGCTGAGAGCCCCCAGCCCTTCAAGATCCTGCGCCTGCCAAGACCCATCCCTGGCGCCCAGTTCCTGCCTCCCTCCCACACATTCCCTCCTGGAGGCCTCCAGCCCTCCCAGCCTCTCAGGAAAGCCTCTGCGCCTGCGCACCCTCAGCAAGCGCTGGACACCTGCTCCTGCTCCCTTCCACATCAACAGCATCCCGTGCACATGGAGAGCCCCGGCGTGTCCCAGGGCACTGACACGGCCAAGGAAAGCTGGGAAGCACAAACAGGAGCCCAGCTGGAGAAGGAGAGGCATTCCCAGGAGCAGGTGGCTGAGCCACAAACATCCTGCAGCCACCAGTGTCCAGCGCAGGGCTCCCAGGATGCTGTGCCTGACTCAGGCAGCAACAGCTGCAGCTGGGTGGCACAGACGGTGCCCATGAGACCATGGCGCTTGCGTGGTCTCCAGGAGGCTGCCCCGAGACGGTCCCCGCAGCCCAGGCAGGTGGTCACAGGCCTTGGAGGGGCCCTTCCACCCTAGGTGTTAAATAAATTAGGATTCCCCCAAAGAGCTGTGGCAGTGTTCCTGCTGGGAGAGGACTCTTTTCTTCCCACGAACTGGCTCAGGGCTGGGCTTGCCTACGGGCTGGGGATGCTGGGCCATTCCCAACGACTTGCTTTAAACTCCTGTTTGTCCTCTGAGGCTGAGCAAGTATCACGTGAAACCCTCACCCGTGTTGTTGTCATTTCCACTGACATCCTTCTGAGAGAGATGCCTGCGGGGCTGACCCATAGACCAGTGCTTGGAGGCTTGGTAGGGACACAGTTACAGCTCCACTCTGCTTGTCCAAACGCTCTGCTGCCCATCCTTGTAGGAGCAGGTGTTAAAGTGTGTTCATTTGGTTGATACTGTGTTTCCTTTTGATCTTGGTGTTTGTGATGTTTTCTTCCCTGTTCCCCTTGGAAAGTGGAGCACCTTGTTTGTCCCCGCTTCGCTGCGCTCATCCCCTAGGCTGGAATGGAACCCAACTCTGTTCCACTCCCACCTTCTCCCTGATCGGGGAGTGGCTTGTCCCTGCCTCTAGGCCCTTCCCCGCTCTGGGAAAAAGGCCTGCGACTGCCGGGAGCTCTGTCTCTCTGGCACCGGTGAGGACGGGGAAGGAGCTAAGGAAGAGCTGCGGCCGGCAGGGCAGGAGCCCAGAATCAAGCCATGATATGCCCCAGGACAGAGGGCAAGCTCGGGGCCTTTTGCCATCGACGCTCATCTGGGTCTCTCAAAAGAACCACCACAAGCAGGGATGGGGCAACCACATGCAACTGTGACTTTGCACCAGGCCAGGGCAGCCCCGCTGCAAGAGCAGCCTCTCCAGCGCTTCACAGCAGCCTGGTGCCTGGCAGCAGTTGATGGGGAGGAAATGACTTGGGTGGCCACAGGGCCCAGCCTGTGTGGCCGTGGCCGTGCCTGCGCCATGCTGCAGGCAGGGGCTGCCTGGTGCTGGCTGTGGATTGCCCAAGAGGTAGGCCATGGTCGCTCCCTGCAGTCCCGTCCCTGCCCGATTTCCCCTTTGCCCAGGGAGGCT
Source organism: Progne subis subis (assembly GCA_022316685.1). Lineage (NCBI taxonomy): Eukaryota > Metazoa > Chordata > Aves > Passeriformes > Hirundinidae > Progne > Progne subis. The sequence continues at coordinate 38,312 of JAKJHU010000925.1, read as the reverse complement.
CAAGGGCAGGCAAGTGCAGGCTCAGGAGCTGATGCTGCCCACTGCAGAGTGTCCTCTGGCTCACCTGGAGGCAACCAGTGGCAGCTCTGGGGCTCGTGCAGGCGTGCTGGGGCTGTGACCCCCCACTGCCACCAAAGGCTACGGCGGCTGCCTTGCCGGCACGGTGGGCTGTGGAGCACCCTTTGGGGAGCAGAGGGGACACAAGGCAGGCCTCCACTGAAGGGCTAGCCTGTGTGGGAAGAGGGGGCAGAGTGAAGGGACGCAGGACGCTGCCAGTGGGGCAGTTGAAAGCAACAACAGAGGACAGCCGAAGGGCCAAAGAGAGCAGAAGAACTTGTTGCACATGAGGAGTGGGGGCTGAAGGTGTGTGCTGGCCTTTTGCCACTGCCTCAGAGGCACCGTCAACCTGAGCACGTAAAGCAATGGGGAACAAAGACACGCAGAGCTCCTTATGTGTCCGGAGAACATGTTCCTATTGCTGTGTGGGCAGCTGTGTGAGCTGCTGCCATGAGAGCCAGGGGCTCGGAGGGCACGCCGTTCCTGTTTCCCTCGAGGGGAAGGACAGCACAGCTGCCGGAGCTGCTTGCCAGGGTGCGTGCGCTTTCATCCCTGCCTTGCAGCAATGGGTTGGGAGTTGCCAGTGCCCGGAGCCAAGCTGTCCCTCTCCCGCTGTGTGACTCGCAGCAGGCTGGAAGCAGCACTAGCACGGCCGGCTGCTGCCCCTGCCTGGCGACAGCAGAGGCTGGCACGGGCAGCCTCTTGCCAGACTGCAGGCGGCCCAGGCAGGACTGGGCTTTCCGTCGGCAGAGATGCCCAAGGGATGGGGCCGGGCCCATGCGAGCCGTGGCCATCACTCTGGTGATCCAGCGGCAGCACTAATCCTGCCCACTTACAGCAGCTGGGACTGAGCAGCCAGACACGTAGCCTGAGCCTGTGGAATGAAGCTGCTCAGGCAGGGCCAGAACTGGAGCAGGGATTCCACTTCTGGTGTGGCCAGCACATCAGGCCATGCAAGTGTTGCAGCAAGTGCAGAGGAGGCCAGCGGGTTGCTAAGGTGAGCAGCTCTCCTGTGGAGACAGCTAGAGAGAGAGTTGGAGCTGCTCAGGCTGGAGAAGAGAAGGTTGTGCGGAGGCCTCCCAGTGCCTTGCAGTGTCTGCCAGGAGCTCCAAGGGAGCTGCAGAGGCATTCTGTGCCAGCAATTGTAGTGATAGGCTAAGGGGTTGGAGCTGTCAGGCAGGTGGGGAGAGCTGCCTGGGCATGGGGAACTGCAGCCACCTTTGTGTCTGCAGGATCTTCTCCGGCACAGGGCAGAGGCTGTTCCCAGCACGCAGTTCCACAGCATTGGGGGAGCCATGGGCTGGGCATTGGTGGCACCTGACCTCTTCCTGATGTGGCCCGTGCTCCTAGGAGAGCTTGGCTGCCATGGCCTGCGCTCCCCTTTTCAGTGGCAGGCCTTTCCTGGCCATCAGCGCCCTGCTGCCTGAGTGGGTCTTGCTGGCCCTGAGGTAGGCGGTGCTGTGAGGTCACAAATGGCGTGACAGCGGCCTGAGGCTGGGCTGTGATGTCACGCCGTGTGGCAGCCCCAGCATTGTGAGGTCACCGGGCCATCCCTATATAAGGCGGGCCGGCCCCACAGCCGCCAGTGCAGTGGCGATGGCACGTGTCGGAGCCGTGAGCGACGTCAGCGTCCTGCTGGCTGCACTTGCCCTGCAGCTGGCCACGGTGGCTGTCCGCTGCGTCCTTGGCCACCGGGCACGGCAGGGCCGGCAGGCCGGGACTCGGAGGCCGCACAAGCAGCTCGGGGGCCGGGCCAGGGGCCCAGGCAGGAGCCCAGGAGCCCCTGTGGCTGCCAGGGCCTCCGGGCCTGGCGCAAGCCCTCGGAAGCGTCCCGATGATCCCGCCACTTGCCCCAAAGGACCTGGCAGCTGCGGTCCCTGCGTCAGCGTGGCCAAGGAGCTGCAGGGGCTGATGCTGCTGCTCCGGTCTCACCATGGGACATGGGCTACGCTTCATCCTGCCATGTGGCGGGCGCTGTGGGTGCACCTGCAGCAGCTGGGCAAGCGAGGCCACCTGCCCTGCTGTGCCTTGTCCCTCTGCTCCGGGCGCTTCCGTGCCTCCGGCAGGCTCCTCCCAGCCAGAGGGGCCATTCCTGGCACAGCCTCCAGCCCTTCCAGGCACCTGTGGGGCTGCACAGACAGCCCTGCCCCGGGCTCTGCCGGGCTCTGGGCCAGCAGAGAGGCCGGGCAGGGCTGGCCATGGCCGGGAACAGGCCCTGAGCCCCGCAGGAGGATGGAGCTGGGCCACAGACAAACTGCCCCGCAAACCTGGGCTGAGCAGCCAGGGCTGGCAATGGCTGGGGACAGAGGCTGGTGCTGACAAATGTCCTGGGCCGTGTTCCTGCTCTGTCCATGCCACCAAGGGCACAGAGCAGCCCCCTCTCTGGCCACTTGCCTGTTTTCAATGCCTTCCACAGGCGCTGGCCCTGCCCCACAAGGCCTGGGCTGAGTCCTGCCCCTGCACGCTCACAGAGGCTGAGATGGACACTGATGGTTTCTGTGGCAGGCTCTCTCAGCCCAGCCCAGCTCCCTCCAAGCTCTGCCAGCTGCCCTGAGCTCTCGGCAGCACCAAGGGCCTCTCCCCAGCACAGCCCAGCCGGCTCTGGCCCCACAGCTCTGCTCAGGGCAGGCTGCTCTGGGCAGGGCCCCACGGCCTCAGCCCCTCGGAAGGGCACAGCAGCAGCTGCAGCTCAGACAGGACTCAGCCCCAGCCATGGGCAAGGTGCTGGGCCAAGGGAAAAGGAGGCTCCCTGTGTGCCCTGCTCCCCTCTCCCTGAGGTGTTGAGAGCTCTGCAGCCCCTGCTGCCATCCCATCTGCCCAGGCCAGCACAACAGCCCTGGCCTTGGGGCCCTCAAGAGGTGCTCTTGCTCCAGGCCCAGGGCCCATCCCAAAGCTGGGGCAGCCAGAAAGCTGTGCCCATTCCTGCTGTGATGAGGATGGATCCTCAGCACCTTGGAGGTTGCTGATGAATTTTACTACTCCAGAGGCCTCTTCCGTCTTGAACTCTTCAGTTACAGAATTCATTGAGAAAATCTCATAACATTTGTTCAAAAAAAAAAAAAAACCAAAGAAGAAAAGTGCCTGGGAATGATTTAAGTTTTCAATTCTTCTGTGGTCAATTAGACAGATTTCAGAAGTTTATTCGAGTGAATGTTCTATATTGAAAACAATGCAGAGAGAACTGTGTTGTCCTGTTTTCTTTTCCTTTTTATCAATTGATATCCGCAATGTTCAACTGATATTGACTTCCAGCACCTTCTTCTGCAGTCTGAATAGATGTAAAAATCAAGACCCTTCATGGCTGACAATCAATCAGACTTTGTCTTCAACCCGTCCCCACCAATTCTCTCATCCAACCCTTGGCACTCCTATGCATCAGGAATGGTGCTGCCATCAGGAGCAGGGCAGTGAATCTTTCCCTGTGTTTAGCTCTGGCTGGGCAGCACCTCAAATATTGTGTCTAGTTCTGAACCCCCCAGTTTAGGAAGGACATGGACTGGTGGGAGTGTATCCAGAGAAGGGCAACAAAGCTGGTGAGTGGTCTCTAACAGAAGTCCTGTGAGGAGCAGCTGAGGGAGCTGGGGTTGTTTATCCTGGAGAAAAGGAGGCTCAGAGGAGGCCTCATCACTCCTTACAACTCCCTGAAAGGAGGGTGCAGCTAGATGGGGGTCAGGCTCGTCTCCCACGGAACAGTGACAGGACAGGAGAACACAGCCTTAAGCTGCAACAGGGGATGTTTAAGCTGAACGTTAGGAATTATTCTTCCCAAAATGGTGACTGGGCATTGGAATGGGCTGCCTAGGGAGGTGGGTGGGTCATTGTCCTTGGCAGTGTTTCAGGAATGACTGGATGTGGCACTCAGTGCCGTGGTCTGCCTAACAAGGTGGTGTTGGCTCACAGGTTGGACTTGATGCTCTCCAAGGTCTTTTCCAGCCTGCTTGATTCTCTGATGATGGTGACACTGCAGGGCCCTGGGGAAGCAAGGGGCCATTGTGACACTGAGGGACCTGGTGGCACTAAGAGGACCAGAGTGACACTGTGCGTGATATGTCACCATAGAGCCAAGGGGCCATTGTGACACTGTGGGGCTAAATGCAAGCAAGGAACCCATGGTGACAGTCTGGGGCCTGGTGGAACCACAGAGGCCACTGTGACACCGTGGAACCAAGGAGATCATTGCTGTGCTGCCAGACCTCATGGAACAAAGGATCCATTGTGACACACCAGGGTCATTGGGGCCCAAGGCACCATTGTGACACTGTGGGGCCCGAGGATCCAAGGGACTTTGTGACACCAAGGGGTCCCACGGAACCAAAGGCACACTATGACACTGGGAAGCCTCATGGAATCATGGAGACCATTGTGACAGTCTAGGGACACAAGGAACCGTGGTGACACTAAGTAGGCTGGAGGTGTTGATCTGCTGGAGGGTAGGAGGGCTGTGCACAGGGCCCTGGACAGGCTGGATGCAGGAAGTCAAATCCAACAATGTGAGGTTTAACAAGTCCAGATATTGAGTCCTGCACTTTGGCCACAACAACCCCTGAAGTGGTGCAGGCTGGTGACAGAGTGGCTGGACAGCAGCCAGGCAGAAAGGGACTTGCATGGACTCATGGACAGCAGGCTGGACATGAGCCAGCAGTGTGCCCAGGTGGCCAAGAAGACCAATGGCTCCTGACCTGGATCAGGGACAGTGTGGGCAGCAGGAGCAGGGCAGTGATTCTTCCCCTGTGCTCAGCACTGCTTGGGCAGCACATCGAGTGCTGTGTCCAGCTCTGGTCCCCCAATTAAGAAAGGACATGGAGGGGCTGGAGCGTGTCCTGAGAAGAACAGCAATGCTGGTGAGGGGACTGGAACACAAGTCCTGTGAGGAGTGGTTGAGGGAGCTGGGGTTGTTTATCCTGAAGAAGAGGAGGCTCAGGGGAGACAAGGCAGTGTCAGGGCACAGGTTGGACTTGATGATCTCCAAGGTCTTTTCCAGCCTTGCTGATTCTGTGATTCTCTGAAACCACCCTTGCAGCAGTGGCAGGATGAGCCCTGGGCCTCCTCTTCAGAAGGTCCAGCAGCCCAGGTCCCTCAGCTTCTCCTCACAGCCCCAAAGCCCATCCTGTCAGTCCTGCAGAGCCTCTGCAGCTCCTCCTCCTTGCCCAGAACAGGGAGCCCCACAGCCAGACACAGCAGCCCAGATGTGCCCCCCTGGTCTGTGGTGCCTCTGGCAAGGGAGCAGCACAAGGTGCTGCAGGAGCCTGCAGACAATTCCTGAAGCACTTGGAGGATGATCCTGCTCCCCAGGAGACCTTCCCATGGTGCTGGGAACTTAGGAACTGAAATGGGGAGTGGGGCCAGAGGGCCAGAGAGGAAATGGCAACCAGGGATGGGCTGTTTGCAGGGGAGGGAAACGAGGTGGGCAATAGGAAGAAATTTGTAGCAGGAAGGGTAAAGAAAGCCCAGGTTAAGCAAAGGAAATGCTGAGAGCAGTTTGGGGGTGGCTGCCAGGCAGCCCTGGCTCTGAGCAACATCATCTGCAGTGGCACAGGAAACTCACAGCTCATGGGAACAAATATTATGGATGACTTCAGAGGCCACCACAAACCTGAGTGGTTTCCCTGCTGTCCCCCAGCCCTTCCTGGCCCCAGGGGCTGATGGCATTTGTGCTCCCTTAGGTTCATCTCCCCACACCAACACCATGGGGTTGCTCATGCCTGCTCTGGGCAGTGCAAACAGGGGCTCCTGAGCCAGTGCTGCCGTGTCTGTGCCTGCAAAGATGCGGCACCTGTGTGAGCTGGGGGAGAGGCCAGGGCTGCAGAGGGGGGATGTTGTTGGCAGGTGCATGAGGACGCTCTGGGACGCTGCCCTGGAGTGTCCAGCGCAGTGGGGATGGATCAGCCCCTGCTCTGCTGCTCCTTCCCATCTCCCCCAGGCACCTTGCAGAGCCCCAGCCATGCTGTTTGCCCCCAGCCTGCCCACGGCCACCCTGGGGCTGCTCACGGGGCTTTTCTCTGCTGAGCATTGGCCTGGGCGTGTTCTGGAGAGAGCCTGGGCAAGGAGCCTGGAGCCCCCAGGCCCTGCCCTGAGGCATGAGCGCTGCCCCAGCAGTGCCCATGGCCTGTCCCTGCTGCAGCCCCGGCACTGCCACCCCCAGCACTGTGCCCGGCCCCGAGAGCACTCAGGCCCTACAGCAACAGCAGGGCCAGGAGGGCAGCGGGGCAGGGGCACGGGAGCAGCACTGGCAACACCAAGTGCTGCTGCTCCTGGGCACAGCTGCTGTGCCAGCACTGATCTGCCCCAGCTCTGCACACAGACATTGCCGCTGCAGCTCCAGAGAAGGGAACAAAAGGGGGATCTCTGCAGAAATCTTGGCTGGGGGATCTTTGAGTTCATTTAAAGCAACCAAAATAACAGCCCCTCATTTACACAGTCGGTGACCACAGGGGAGGTGGAGAGAACCAGAATGTGAAATGGCACAAACTATTAGATTTCTTTGTGGACAATAAAAAAAAAAAAAAAAAAAAAAAAAAAAAAAAAAGCTCCAAAATGAAGTTAACAGGAATTATCAAAGATTACTTTTATTACAAGTATTTAGCAGAAATTGGACAGCAATTTAATGCTCCTGAAACCATGCAGTCATCAGTCTCCAGACTGCAGCCTTGAGTTCCTGGTTCCTCAGGCTGTAGATGAGGGGGTTCAGGGCTGGAGGCACCACTGAGTACAGAACTGACACGGCCAGATCCAGGGATGGGGAGGAGATGGAGGGGGGCTTCAGATGAGCAAACATGATAGTGCTGATGAACAGAGAGAGCACAGCCAGGTGAGGGAGGCAGGTGGAAAAGGCTTTGTGCCGTCCCTGCTCAGAGGGGATCCTCAGCACAGCTCTGAAGATCTGCACATAGGAGAAAACAATGAACACAAAACAACACAATGCTAAACAGGCACTAACAGTCAGAAGCCCAAGTTCCCTGAGGTTTGAATGTGAGCAGGAAAGCTTGAGGATGTGTGGGATTTCACAGAAGAACTGGCCCAGGGCACTGCCATGGCACAGGGGCAGGGAAAATGTATTGGCCGTGTGCATCAGTGAATAGAGAAAGGCACTGGCCCAGGCAGCTGCTGCCATGTGGGCACAAGCTCTGCTGCCCAGGAGGGTCCCATAGTGCAGGGGTTTGCAGATGGACACATAGCGGTCGTAGCACATGATGGTCAGGAGGGAATACTCTGACCCAAGAAAGAAGATAAGTAGGAAAACTTGAACAGCACATCCTGTGTAGGAGATGTTCCTGGTGTCCCAGAGGGAATTGTGCATGGCTTTGGGAACAGTGGTGAGGATGGAGCCCAGGTCAGTGAGGGCCAGGTTGAGCAGGAAGAAGAACATGGGCGTGTGCAGGAGGTGGTCGCAGGCTACGGCGCTGATGATGAGGCCGTTGCCCAGGAGGGCAGCCAGGGAGATGACCAGGAAGAGGCAGAAGTGCAGGAGCCGCAGCTGCCGCGTATCTGCCAATGCCAGCAGGAGGAAGTGGCTGATGGAGCTGCTGCTGTTGGACATTTGCTGTGCCTGCCCATGGGGACCTGTTCATGGATAAAGGACAGTGATAAGTCAGCAGGGGCTGCTTTGAGCCAAACCAGGGCCATTCCCTGCAGTCTGTCCTGCTGTGACTCTCTCACCCTTGTTCCTGCTCTGGGAAAACCTTCACCCAGGTCCCTGCCTGAGCTCCAGTTGTGCTGTCTGAGTGTGGCAGGAGCAGCCAGGCCTGTCCGTGGGGGCTCTCCAGGAGCCATCCCTGCCCCACTGCCCTGGGTTTGTGGCCATGTGGCAGAGGGACAAAGCTGAATATTCAGGATTTGCCAGTGGAATCACTCCTAGTGCAGAAAGGCTTGTTGGCCATCTGCACTCCCACTTCTAAAGGACATGGAGAACAAGAAGGAATTTTAGCCATTGTCTTCCTGCCCACACATCATTCCTGACTCTCCATGATCGGAATTCCCCAGCATTTCTGCTGCACTCAGAGTTTGCCACTGAGAGATGTGAGAGGCAAAGGATTCCCTGTGGCTTCAGGAAGGTGAGGGGCTGGATGAACTTGTTCCCAACTGCCCTGGATTTGCAGCTTTGACTGCCATCAGAGCACAGTCACACTCCCGTGTCACCCTGGGATAAATCAGACCCTGCCCAGAGCAGAGGGATCCCTGAATGTCTCAGCCTCTCCAAAGGTCTCTGGCCAAGGGCTCAGCACCCCCTTCTGCCAAGGACACTCACGGCTCCCTTGGCAAACCCAACAGCATTTCCTCAGCTCTGGCATCTCTGCACTTCCTTGTGGGACATTCAGGGAACTCCCAGAGGCTGTGGCACAGATTTGCAGCCAGGAGGGCAGCTCAGAGCTTGGAAGGACACTGCAAGGAGATCCCTGGGTGTGCCCATGATGGGATCTCAGGAAAGAGGCTCAGCTCATTCCCCTTTCCCATGGATGCTTTGCCCACAGCCCCACAGGTGACAGGCAAGCTTGGACACCCCATTCCCATGGACACAGCTGCCTGGCAGCAATCCCAAGGGCAGTGCCTGACTCGGCTGCTGCAAATGCCAGAGCCTCCCTGAGAGCACCAGGTGACAGTGACAACATCAGGGGAGGGCAGAAAGAAGAGAAGATGTTGTGGTGCTGTGCCTGGGAGGGCAGGGCACAGACAGCCGGGCACTCAGGACAGTGTTCCCGTAGCCAGCTGTGCACGGCACCTCCCACACACCAACAGTGCCCTCCTGCCCCCAGCACTGCTCTGTTCAGCCCCCTCTCCTTCCCTGAGCATCTCCCTGTGCCTGGACATTTCCCTGCTGAGAGGAGCCTTGTCCCTGCCAGCGCTCACAGAGCCCATCCCACCCTCTGTGCCCTGGGCCCGGCCCTACAGAAACCTGCCTGTCTGCAGGGCCCTGCCTGGGGCAGGCTCTGTCTGCAGGGGGCAAGGGCAGCTCAGGAGAGCCCTGCTGGGCCCTGCAAAGGTGATGCTGGAGCTGTCTGGGGCTGAGGAGTGGCTGAAGGCCCTTTAGGAGCCTCCCAGCAGAGAGACTGACCACCCAAAGTTACAGTTCTGGAGTCTGTAAATGCTGAAACATTACTTTGATGATCCTGTGTGTCCCTTTCCACTCAGAATGTTCTGTGATTCTGTGATTACAGTTCCTGTTTTGCTTCTCTCATCCTCCTGTTTCCAATAATCAAAAGAGAAAAAAAAAAAACAAAACAAAAAAAAAGAGAAAAAAAACACCAAAAAACAAACAAAAAAACCCCACCACTCTTGTAACAGTGTTAAAACAGAAATGTAAAAACCAGACCTTTATTGGAAGCTTCCAGGAGCACCAGTGGGGATGGGGCACACCCAGTCCCTGATTTAGACCATTTATTTAGGTTGATTAATTAGGATATTTAACAGGGACATCCAATAGGAGATTCAGTTGCCCCAGTTACACACCCCTGGGTAAATCCATTGGAGGAGGACCATTTCTTCCACAGAAGCCTTCAAAGGTCTTCTTTGCCTCACTTTTGTCGCTGTCCCATCTGGGGTGCCAGTTGTTGCTCTGCACCCAGGGACAGCACTTGTTGCTGTGCCCACTCAGGGACAGCAGTTGTTGAGGGGCTGCTTGCTGGAGCTTAAATTCCCTGCATTCAGGTGGCTTTACAGTATTTTTTGCCCTCTGCAAAGCTCTGAGCCAAACGCAGGAAAAGACGGAGTCTTCAAGGTTGCATGCTTCGTGTTTATTAGTTCTTATCTTACAATTTTCTCAGTGTCCTACAAGATGTTTGCCGCGGCTCGGACATCTGGTGACTCCCCCCGTCCCAGGGCTGTCCTTATCTTTTATACTAATTGCTACGTATTTGATATTTACTATTTATTACCAATGTCTATCACTATTACTAAAAAGGTCCTCTTTACTTTGATCCAATCCTCACAAACTACTTTGTGCCAACGTCACTGCAGAAATGGAGCGAGGGAAGAAGAAAGAAGAAGGAGGCAACGCCCCAAATTCTCCATCTTGTCCTCATTCACTTCAATACAAGAAATCCAAACCCACTGTTTTTCTCACCCTGTGATATACTAAACTACACTCTTTCACACTCTTGTGGCCTGCAATGCTTCCTGTAGTGCAAGAAGCCTCTCCCATGGACTGAAATCAAATCCAGTGTCTCTCTGAGCTCTGGGCTGTGGTCCCAGACTCCCCTGCCCAGGTCTCTGATCCTCCAGGGCAACCAAAGGAATGCCCTGGACTCCAACATCTCCCCCTCCTGTTTGAACCAAGAACACTTTCTTGGCCACTCTGTCCATGGCTTGCCGTATACATGGAAACAAACACGGCAAAATCATGAGGATTACAAGCCCTATTAAAATATATGTAACTATCTTCAAAATTTCCTTCCACAATGGTGAAAGGTCAAACAAATTGAACAAACTATCCATCCATGACCCAATCACCTCTCCAAGTTTGTTCACACTCTCCTGCAACTGCCTGATGTTCTCATGAATGGATTTGGAATGATCTGACAAATTCATGCAGCACATTCCCTCAAATTTCTCACACCCATGCCCATGGGTTAGCAATAGATCATCAATCGCTGCCTTGTTTTTGAGACTTGCTCATCTTACACTGTCAATGTCTACCAACACGTCACTCAGTGCAAGAGAGATGGCTCAGGCATGTTTGCTCAGCTAACAACCCACTTGATCTAACTGTGTCAAGGCTGCTTCTGAACTGATTTTTTCCTTCTATGTTTTTGTTCTCTCATCAGTGTCATGTTGAGTGTTAGCAATGAACGCATTCCACTGCTGCATGGATCATCTATGGCATTTGCAGGAATTGCGGGCCAAATCTTGTCCCTACAAATGAAAAAGTTTCCCCTCAGCAACTGAATCGGGAAATGATTGGATGGTTTCTTCAGCATCTTAGTGTAATTACACCAAAACAATGAATTTCTGTAAAAATTGAGGTTTGGAGTGACGTCTGTAACTTAATTTTTTGCCACTCCAGAAAGGCCGAATTTCACACAGAATTGCTTTTGGACTGATCCAAGAATTTCCAGTTCCTGGGGTTCAAAAGGAGCCACAGGAAGGAATTTCGTCCAAACATCCCATTGGTCTACTGGATTTACAATGGACTTTGAAATCACTGGAGGGATGTTTTTTGGAATCGGCCATTCGCTCACTGGCAACTCCACTAAACGTGTTGAAAAAGGTTTCCCCTGGCTTTGAGTGTGTCAGGCAGATGGTATCTAAACCTGATGCATTGCCTAGATTTTCCCAAACATTCTCTTTTGGTTGAGCCATGGGCAGAACTGCCGTACTGCTCAAGGCAACTAAGGAGAGAATGAGGCACAAGAATAGTTCTTTCATTTTCAATGCCCTCTTTTCCATGGGAATTCCTAGAAATGCAACACCACCCAAGCCCCAAGGAAAACTCAAATCCCAGAGTCTCTTTTGCCTGTAGAACAAAGGGATGTCTGCTGTCTTGACACCGGCTCTCGTCTGCGTGCCCACTTCTCTTCCTCCGATCTTGTGGTCTGTCTCTGCTTTCTGGACTTGGTATGGTTTCACGTGCTTTGCTGCCAGTCCAACTGCTGTGAAGACACAAGCAAATCCCTTGCCCCAAGTTATTAATTTGAATGGTTTCTCAATTTGCCCTGTTTCTGGGTTTCTGATCAGAACCAAAGGATTTTCCTTCAGTTTTGCTCTTGGATTGACTGCTCCCATGGATGCAGGAGACTGCACATGCTCACAATCAGGACAAGCACTAATGATTTCCTTTGCCTGACTTTTGGAAATGTGAAAACTTCTCATTAGTACTTGAGCATTCTAATGAAAGAATGCATGATTCAATTTTGCCTGTTCAAAATGTTTGGTAAAGTCCTTGAAATTGTCATGGTCAATTTGTCTGCTTGTGCACTGTCTTCTGCCAAAAATCCCAGGAGGGATGAATGTGCCCTCATGTCAGAGATAAAGTATTTATGTTTTCTATTTTGCAACAATATCCTCATGCACAGCAAATATGAATACAAATTTTCATTGTCAACCTTTCTCAAAAGTGAATCTCCAAGTTTCCCGACCACACCACTTGTGATCAAACCAAAAGGTTGCTGAAACAGCTCAAAAGCTCTGACCACTGCTGTTAATTCCACTGTTTGTGGTGACCCTTGTACTATTCTTATATCTGATTTCCACTCTCCTTTGATGTCATCCTTTGGCTTTTCCCTGAAACTTATTTTTGCCTTCAACAATCTGTGACTTGGGAAATGAATAGTACAAACACCAGAGTAATCTAACAATGCAATCTGCAAGTTCTCTGATTTCTGCAATGCCCAATCAAAATATTCTTTTTTCAAAGGCAGGTAAATTGTTGTAAAATCTTTGCCTGCCATTGTTTGCAGCCTGGTCCTAGTTTTGATGATGATCTGAGCTATCATTTCTAGACTTGTGAGGATCATCCTCAGAAACCTGTAAGATAAAAAATTCCACTCTAAAATCAACAATGGGTCTTTCTGTGATGAATCCCACTGAAAAATCAACCCATACAATGGTATTTTTTCTCCCAACACTGCAAGAAAGAATGGCAATGATGTTACAAAACAATCCCCTTTCAAGAGATTCATCAGATCCCTGACAACTTCACGATCCAAACTCTCCCATTTCGGGTTTACATTCTGTGTACCATAAATTACTGGCATACTCATGCCCTTTGCACCGATTGAACATTTCTTTGTGTCTGTCCAGTGTGTTGGACAGAATTCTGCCTTGGCAGAAGCTTGTGTGGTGTCTGCCTCTGAATTTGTCTCCTTTGTTTGTGGCTTTGCTGCTGCTCCATCCTCTCCAGGATGTTTTGGAAGCTGCACGTCATGTGGTCCTGTTTCTTTTTCTTTCTCCCGCTGAACAGGAACCAGAGTTTGCTGAGCATCCTCAAATTTTTCTGCAGCTTCTTTCCTTGGAAACGCCTGTAAAATCTGAGATATTTTTGGACGCGCCCCCGTCCGTGACATCTCGGCAGCTGTTTCTGAAACCTCACAAGCAACCGATTCAGGAACTGGCAAACTGCCAGCGGGCGGAGCCTGGCCCCGTGGCCTCAGCCGCCTGGGGGTGGTACCTTCGAGGCTCTCTCTGCCTCGGCCACGCCCTGTCCCTGCCTGCTCCGTCTCTGCTTGTCCCGCCCCTGCCCGCTCCGGCCCGGCCATCTCTGGTGGGATATCCCGCCCCCTCTCACACTTAGAACTCGTCCTCCCTGCTTTGTCATTTGAATCTGCCCCCCTCTGAACAAAACTGCGCTTTAGACTTTTCCCTGCCTCTGCCGCGCCTGCGTTTGAACATGCCGCATGGCTTTCTGGGTTTTGTAGTTTTCGACTCAGTACTTCCGGTTTTTGCATCCCTCTCTCGGCGCTCCGCGACGCGAATGTGTTTTGAGCTATGTGTCCCCTAGCTTGTGTCATCAGCGTGCGCCAGGCTGCCCGCTCGGCCCCCGGGTCTCCTCCCGTTCCAGCTCTGTTGTTTGCTGTCCCACACCCTCCGCGATCTGCGCCTGTTCCTCCCCATGCGTTTTCCCACTGCGTCTCGCAGCGCCCCACCGCGCTCCGACGCGATTCGGTCCCTGGCGCAGCCTCGCCTCCCCGCTGTTCTGCAAACTGACTCCCGCGATCTGCCTCTATCCCGCCCGACGCGTCCTCTAACCGCGCACCCCCGCGCTCTGACGCACCCTGATGAGATGGGTTAGGACCGGCTTCCCGCGCACGCCGCTTCCCCGGCGTCTCGCCCGCTCTGCCTTCCCCCTCCGTGCTCCGTTCCTCCACGGAGAGGGAAAGGAGCCGCAAAATGATGTCCCGCGGTGACTTTGGGGGGTTAAAGAGAGTCCTCCCCCCCTCTCTTGGGAAGAATGTGGGGTGAGCTCTGGAACTGCTTGAAACAAGAGCATGTCCAACCTCCTCCGCTCTTCTGGGTGAATTAAAAGCTTCCTTTTTCTTGGAATTAATTTTGGGGTTTCTGACGAGCTTCCTGACGAATCTTGAAATGCATGAGAGTTCCCCCCTCCTCTATCCCCCGGAGGAGCTAATGACCTTGAAGATAGCATTCCTGTGTCTCCTGGCACTCCTTGCCCTACAGATAAAGCTCTGCTATCTTGCTTTTTGCTGCACGTTGGCAGCTTTCGAATCCCGGGATTTTCACTGCTGTTTTCTGTTATAACTTCTAACTTAATTCTCCCCGCTGCGGGTACAAACCTCACAGCTATTCTGTCTTTCTTCTGTCTAGAAATCTTGTGAAATGTTTGATCCCATGGTGTGTGTTCTAAATCTCACTGTCTTACCAAAAACCGAAAGGCTTGCTGCAGCTGTGTCCAGTCCGCCTCAGTGACTGTCCTGATCACTGCCCGCAGATCTCAGGGTGACGGGTTCCAGGGCCCCTTGGAAAACCGTCGTCTAGGACGAACCGAAAACAAGGTGTTCTTCTTCTTCTTGGCCAGATGGTGTTTCTTTTCCGATGGTGTCTGTTTGGCTTTGATCTTCCGAGAGCTTTGATGTTGCTGCAGAGGTTTTGTTTTGCCTGTTCAGGATTGCTAGATGTTGCACACCCAGAGACGTCTGTGGCTGCCTGACCAGAGACGCCAGGTGTTTCTGCCCACTCAGAGATGGCAGTGGTTTCTGTGCCCTCTCAGGGACGCCAGTTGTCGCTGTCCCATCTGGGGTGCCAGTGGTTTCTCTGCACCCAGGGACAGCAGTTGTTGAGGGACTGCTTGCTGGAGCTTAAATTCCCCGCATTCAGGTGGCTTTAGAGTCTTTTTTGCCCTCTGCAAAGCTCTGAGCCAAACGCAGGAAAAGACGGAGTCTTCAAGGTTGCATGCTTCGTGTTTATTAGTTCTTATCTTACAATTTTCTCAGTGTCCTACAAGATGTTTGCCGCGGCTCGGACATCTGGTGACTCCCCCCGTCCCAGGGCTGTCCTTATCTTTTATACTAATTGCTACGTATTTGATATTTACTATTTATTACCAATGTCTATCACTATTACTAAAAAGGTCCTCTTTACTTTGATCCAATCCTCACAAACTACTTTGTGCCAACGTCACTGCAGAAATGGAGCGAGGGAAGAAGAAAGAAGAAGAAGGAGGCAACGCCCCAAATTCTCCATCTTATCCCCATTCACTTCAATACAAGAAATCCAAAACCACTGTTTTTATCCCCCTGTGATATATTAAACTACAATCTTTTACACTCTTGTGGCCTGCAATGCTTCCTGCAGTGCAAGAAGCCTCTCCCATGGACTGAAATCAAATCCAGTGTCTCTCTGAGCTCTGGGCTGTGGTCCCAGACCCCCCTGCCCAGGTCTCTGACCCTCCAGGGCAACCAAAGGAATGCCCTGGACTCCAACAAAAGGTCACCTGTGCCAGCCTGGCTCTGTCAGCCCCTGGGGCAGGGCAGGGAAAGGCCAGAGAAGGGGCTGGCTTTGGCTGCTGGATGTGGGCTCCAGCAGAGACAAGGAGGAGTCAAGGCAGTGGATGGAGTCCAGTGAGCAGCCCTTTCTCCCCATGCAATCCTGGAATGGTTTGGATGGGAAGAGCTCTGCAGTGCTCATCTCATCCAAACCTCTGCCATGAGCAGGGACATCTTTCACCAGATCAGGTTGTTCAGAGCCCTGTCCCAGCTGGACTTGAATGTTTCCAGGGATGGGGCATTGACCACCTGCAGCCCCCCACATCCCCCCTGGCCATGGAACCTGGCTGCAGAAATGGGTCCTTGGGATGCTTTCCAAGGAAACTTGAAGGGATGAGGGATCCAAAGCCAGCAGAGGGAACAGTGCAGTGTCCATGGCCACAGCCCCTTGCAATGGCCCAGGGCAGGTTGGGATGATGATCCACCCTCACTCCTGGCCCAGGGCAGGGCTGCAGTGCTCTTGGTGGCACCTTGGGCTTGGCCCACACTTGAGGAGGGTTTCTGTTTTCACTGGGGAAACTCAGGAGTTTTAGATTGCTTCAAAAATAAAAGAAGAAAATCCCTCTTTGCTTAATGTGCAGCCAGGACTCCAAGGAAAGCAGGTCCCAGGTGAGGGAGAGGATGGGGTTGGGGAATGTGGAGCAAGGTTGTCCACACTGGGTCAGATCCCAAAGCACAGCTTCTCTGAGCAGGCCAGACCTCCTTGGGACACCCTGGTTCAGTATCAACCACAGAATGCTGCAATCACCTCTTGTGTAATGAGAACAGTAATGAAATACATCCTTGAAAATAAGAATACATGTTTCTTAGAAGTTCTTTGAAATATTTCTCCATAACTGCAGCAGGAAAATTCCTAATGAATGGCATTAGACCAGAGGGAACTCAAGGCATAGCCATGGTTTTTCAGGACTTGCTTGATCCTGATGAGCCCTGTGGTGGATTTGGTGTTAAAACCTGGAACCTCAGGGCCTGAGAGGAGATTGCACAAACCTTTCCAGGAGTGGAAGTCAGAAGAAAAACCCAAAGTGTCTCGATGCATCAATGGGTCCCACAGAGGTCCATTCCCAACACAGGCTCCTCCTGGAGTCCATGAAGGAGAGAACTGGAGGCCAGAATGGCACAAAAAACCTCTCAGAGACTCAGTAGCAAAAAGAAGTACTTAAATTAATCCTGAGTACCTTGAAGCATTAATGAGCCCCACTGAGTGTTGTTACTGGCTAAGAATCTCAAGGGACTAATTAAAGCAGATAATTGGGGCCATGATTGCACAAACCTCTCAGACTCTTTTTTGACACAGTTTTGTGCCAAAAAAAAAGTTCTTCAATACCTTGACTACCCTGAAGTATTAATAAGCCCCACTGTTTTTACTGAAAGAGAATCCCAAGGGATTTATTAAAGTAGATATTTGGGGACATGATTGCACAGTCATTCTCATAGTCAGTTCTAAAAGGGCAACACCAAGTACCTTTAAAAACCTGAAGTTCCTTGAAGTATTAATGACCCCCACAGAGTGTTGTTACTGACAAAGCCTCTCAAGGGACTAATTAGAGCAGGTAATTGCAGGCCATGATTGCACAAACCTCTCAGAGACCCCAAGACAAAAGCAAAACCCAAAGTCCTTTGAAAAACCTGCAGTCCCTGGCAGCATTCAGGAGCCCCCCAGGGCCATTGCTGACCAAGGCTCCCCAGGGACTCCTTCCAGCACATCCTTGAGGCCACTGGGATGTGAGGGGGATGCTGAGGGCAGCACAAGGGGCTGACAGTGCCCAGCCTTGCTGGGGCTGTGCCAGGAGGCCCCAGGGCCTCAGGACAAGGTGTCTCCTCACAGCCCTTGGTGGCACAGAGGCTGCTGTGCCCCAGGGCACAAGATTTGGCTTCTCTTTGTCCCCACCTGTCATCACTGCCTCCAGTTCTCTGCTCTGCCTGGGGCCTGGGGACACTTTCTCTGTCCTGTCCCTCAGTGGGACCCATTAAAACTTCAAGAAACTTTGGAGTTGGATTCTGACTTGGAATTCTTGAGAGGTTTCTTCAGCTCCCTCTCCGGGACTGATGTTCAGGTCCTCAGCACAAAGCCCGAGAGGGTCATTAAAGTCCTTGTGCAGTATCTGTGCTGCTGAGCTGGGCTTGGCTCCTGGCACAGAGGTGGCTCCTGGCACAGAAGCAGCTCCTGGCAACCAAGAGGAGCTTAAAAGCACATTGCTCTTGATGAGCAGCTCTTCTCCCAGCCCAGTAGGGCTGGGGCACTGCCTGCAGGCACCCTGGGCACAGCACACAGGCACAGAGAGTTTCAATCACTCAGGGCTGGGAAGGAGCTGAGAAGTGACTGCGGGAGAATCACTCCCAGCCCTTGACACAGGAACCTCTGGCTGCAGGACAAGGCAGCTGCAGCTCCTGCAGGGATCTCCTAAAGCTGCAACATCCCAATGCCTACAGACTCTGTGAGTACATTCTCTGATTATCTCTTGTGCAGAGCAGCCAGGGGTGCCCAGGGCTGTCCTGCAGAGCAGGGTCCTGCAGCCCAGGGCGCTGTGCTGGGCCAGGGACTCTGCTGCCTGCCAGGGACAGCTCTCAGCCGGCCTGGGGAGCTGCTGCCAGTGCTGGGGGACAAGATTTGGGTGGAAGGAGACAGCTAGTAAGGTGTGGAACTGTTCTCCTTGTGTGGTGAGGATGCTGCATTGTTCAGATCTGCTCTCAGCATGACATTTAACTCCAGAATATTTCCAACTAGATTGTACAGGGAGCAGAGCAAGGCAGGGGCTGCATAAAAGGAAAAATCCTGCTTTTTTAATCTACTGCTCTAGCTTGCCTGGATGGAAAATTGCACAGAGATATTCATCTCTCTGCTCAGATTGAGAAAAAACCAGTTTTCTCTCAGACCTTAATAAACCAGGCAGTGACAGAAATCAGTAGAGGGTCCCTTGCAGGCAGCACCAGTGTCACTTTTCCAGCCTCCTCAGGGTTGCTCTGAGGTTGCCATCAGAGCCTGCAGAGCCAGAGCTGCCCCTGGGCAGTGCCTGAGCTGGGAGGGCTCTGCAGGACAGAGCTGAGCCCCCAGGGCTGGGCTGGGCTCTGGCAGCACTGGGCACAGGGAAAGCACAGGGAAGCAGCTGCAGGCAGGGACAGCTCCAGGCAGCAGAGCCCTGGGCAGGCAGTGGGAAAGTGCCACCAAGCTGTGCTGGGATATTGAAAGTGCTCTCCAGACCAAACTATTCGATGATTACTTTTTTTACAGATCCCTATGCCAAGACACTGCAAATGGGGTGTCCCAGCTCCCTCTGCCCCAGGGAGCTCTGGGCAGGGCAGGCTGGAGGCTGGGAATGAGCTGACTCTCCTCCAGCAGAGCCCTGGACAGGACCCTGGGTGTGTCCTGGGGATGCCATCCGAGCTGTGAGCTGCCCCCAGGGGACACTGGGGACAGGAGTGTCCTTGGCCAGGAGTGGGGCTGAGACTGTGAGAAGGGCTGAGCCAGTTTGCTCTGCTGTGGCTCCCTCTGCTCTCAGCTGTGTCAGGCTGATTTTCAGGGGAACACAGGAACTGCCCTGGATCTCCGAAAGGGCAGCTGGGGACAGATGGAGCCACAGAGCAGCTCCCCTCACCCTTCACTGAGTCACAGCCAATGCTCTTGCCTTGTACAGTTCTCTCTGATCTCCCTGGGCGCAGCAGGAAACCCTCTCCAGCTGCCTTTGGCCATCACCATTCCTTAGCCCTGGCACAGGAGATGCTGCCAAGCTCCTCTGCCTCAGGAGCAGTTTGGGCTGATGAAGTCCAAACCCAGGACTGGCCCCTGTCCCTGTTCCCATGTCCCCAGTGCTGCAGGGCAGAGCTGACCCCTCGGTGTCCATGGGCAGAGCCCCTGCTCATCACAGCAACAGGGCCAGATCCCAGCAGAGCTCCAGGTACAAGGCTGAAGGAAGGGCTCTGAGAAAAGGAAAACTGGGTGGCACAGAGCAGCAGGGGCAGGGCTGGGAAAAAGAGCTAAGGTATTGCTCAGCAAAGTCTGCCTTGACTTGTCACTCTCTCTTTCTTGAACAGGACTCCATGGCCAGAGTGAAGAAATGCCCAACAGCAGCTCCATCAGCCACTTCCTCCTGCTGGCATTGGCAGATACGCGGCAGCTGCGGCTCCTGCACTTCTGCCTCTTCCTGGGCATCTCCCTGGCTGCCCTCCTGGCCAACGGCCTCATCATCAGCGCCGTAGCCTGCGACCACCTCCTGCACACGCCCATGTTCTTCTTCCTGCTCAACCTGGCCCTCACCGACCTGGGCTCCATCCTCACCACTGTCCCCAAGGCCATGCACAATTCCCTCTGGGACACCAGGTACATCTCCTACACAGGATGTGCTGTTCAAGTTTTCCTACTTATCTTCTTTCTTGGATCAGAGTATTCCCTCCTGACCATCATGTGCTACGACCGCTACGTGTCCATCTGCAAACCCCTGCACTACGGGACCCTCCTGGGCAGCAGAGCTTGTGCCCACATGGCAGCAGCTGCCTGGGCCAGTGCCTTTCTCTATTCACTGATGCACACGGCCAATACATTTTCCCTGCCCCTGTGCCATGGCAGTGCCCTGGGCCAGTTCTTCTGTGAAATCCCACACATCCTCAAGCTTTCCTGCTCACATTCAAACCTCAGGGAACTTGGGCTTCTGACTGTTAGTGCCTGTTTAGCATTGTGTTGTTTTGTGTTCATTGTTTTCTCCTATGTGCAGATCTTCAGAGCTGTGCTGAGGATCCCCTCTGAGCAGGGACGGCACAAAGCCTTTTCCACCTGCCTCCCTCACCTGGCTGTGCTCTCTCTGTTCATCAGCACTATCATGTTTGCTCATCTGAAGCCCCCCTCCATCTCCTCCCCATCCCTGGATCTGGCCGTGTCAGTTCTGTACTCAGTGGTGCCTCCAGCCCTGAACCCCCTCATCTACAGCCTGAGGAACCAGGAACTCAAGGCTGCAGTCTGGAGACTGATGACTGCATGGTTTCAGGAGCATTAAATTGCTGTCCAATTTCTGCTAAATACTTGTAATAAAAGTAATCTTTGATAATTCCTGTTAACTTCATTTTGGAGCTTTTTTTTTTTTTTTTTTTTTTTTTTTTTTTTTTTTTTTTTTATTGTCCACAAAGAAATCTAATAGTTTGTGCCATTTCACATTCTGGTTCTCTCCACCTCCCCTGTGGTCACCGACTGTGTAAATGAGGGGCTGTTATTTTGGTTGCTTTAAATGAACTCAAAGATCCCCCAGCCAAGATTTCTGCAGAGATCCCCCTTTTGTTCCCTTCTCTGGAGCTGCAGCGGCAATGTCTGTGTGCAGAGCTGGGGCAGATCAGTGCTGGCACAGCAGCTGTGCCCAGGAGCAGCAGCACTTGGTGTTGCCAGTGCTGCTCCCGTGCCCCTGCCCCACTGCCCTCCTGGCCCTGCTGTTGCTGTAGGGCCTGAGTGCTCTCGGGGCCGGGCACAGTGCTGGGGGTGGCAGTGCCGGGGCTGCAGCAGGGACAGGCCATGGGCACTGCTGGGGCAGCGCTCATGCCTCAGGGCAGGGCCTGGGGGCTCCAGGCTCCTTGCCCAGGCTCTCTCCAGAACACGCCCAGGCCAATGCTCAGCAGAGAAAAGCCCCGTGAGCAGCCCCAGGGTGGCCGTGGGCAGGCTGGGGGCAAACAGCATGGCTGGGGCTCTGCAAGGTCCCTGGGGGAGATGGGAAGGAGCAGCAGAGCAGGGGCTGATCCATCCCCACTGCGCTGGACACTCCAGGGCAGCGTCCCAGAGCGTCCTCATGCACCTGCCAACAACATCCCCCCCTCTGCAGCCCTGGCCTCTCCCCCAGCTCACACAGGTGCCGCATCCTTGCAGGCACAGACACGGCAGCACTGGCTCAGGAGCCCCTGTTTGCACTGCCCAGAGCAGGCATGAGCAACCCCATGGTGTTGGTGTGGGGAGATGAACCTAAGGGAGCACAAATGCCATCAGCCCCTGGGGCCAGGAAGGGCTGGGGGACAGCAGGGAAACCACTCAGGTTTGTGGTGGCCTCTGAAGTCATCCAGAATATTTGTTCCCATGAGCTGTGAGTTTCCTGTGCCACTGCAGATGATGTTGCTCAGAGCCAGGGCTGCCTGGCAGCCACCCCGAAACTGCTCTCAGCATTTCCTTTGCTTAACCTGGGCTTTCTTTACCCTTCCTGCTACAAATTTCTTCCTATTGCCCACCTCGTTTCCCTCCCCTGCAAACAGCCCATCCCTGGTTGCCATTTCCACTCTGGCCCTCTGGCCCCACTCCCCATTTCAGTTCCTAAGTTCCCAGCACCATGGGAAGGTCTCCTGGGGAGCAGGATCATCCTCCAAGTGCTTCAGGAATTGTCTGCAGGCTCCTGCAGCACCTTGTGCTGCTCCCTTGCCAGAGGCACCACAGACCAGGGGGGCACATCTGGGCTGCTGTGTCTGGCTCTGGGGCTCCCTGTTCTGGGCAAGGAGGAGGAGCTGCAGAGGCTCTGCAGGACTGACAGGATGGGCTTTGGGGCTGTGAGGAGAAGCTGAGGGACCTGGGCTGCTGGAGCTTCTGAAGAGGAGGCCCAGGGCTCATCCTGCAACTGCTGCAAGGGTGGTCTCAGAGAATCACAGAATCAGCAAGGCTGGAAAAGACCTTGGAGATCATCAAGTCCAACCTGTGCCCTGACACTGCCTTGTCTCCCCTGAGCCTCCTCTTCTTCAGGATAAACAACCCCAGCTCCCTCAACCACTCCTCACAGGACTTGTGTTCCAGTCCCCTCACCAGCATTGCTGTTCTTCTCAGGACACGCTCCAGCCCCTCCATGTCCTTTCTTAATTGGGGGGACCAGAGCTGGACACAGCACTCGCGGTGCTGCCCAAGCAGTGCTGAGCACAGGGGAAGAATCACTGCCCTGCTCCTGCTGCCCACACTGTCCCTGATCCAGGTCAGGAGCCATTGGTCTTCTTGGCCACCTGGGCACACTGCTGGCTCATGTCCAGCCTGCTGTCCATGAGTCCATGCAAGTCCCTTTCTGCCTGGCTGCTGTCCAGCCACTCTGTCACCAGCCTGCACCACTTCAGGGGTTGTTGTGGCCAAAGTGCAGGACTCAATATCTGGACTTGTTAAACCTCACATTGTTGGATTTGACTTCCTGCATCCAGCCTGTCCAGGGCCCTGTGCACAGCCCTCCTACCCTCCAGCAGATCAACACCTCCAGCCTACTTAGTGTCACCACGGTTCCTTGTGTCCCTAGACTGTCACAATGGTCTCCATGATTCCATGAGGCTTCCCAGTTGTCATAGTGTGCCTTTGGTTCCGTGGGACCCCTTGGTGTCACAAAGTCCCTTGGATCCTCGGGCCCCACAGTGTCACAATGGTGCCTTGGGCCCCAATGACCCTGGTGTGTCACAATGGATCCTTTGTTCCATGAGGTCTGGCAGCACAGCAATGATCTCCTTGGTTCCACGGTGTCACAGTGGCCTCTGTGGTTCCACCAGGCCCCAGACTGTCACCATGGGTTCCTTGCTTGCATTTAGCCCCACAGTGTCACAATGGCCCCTTGGCTCTATGGTGACATATCACGCACAGTGTCACTCTGGTTTTCTTAGTGCCACCAGGTCCCTCAGTGTCACAATGGCCCCTTGCTTCCCCAGGGCCCTGCAGTGTCACCATCATCAGAGAATCAAGCAGGCTGGAAAAGACCTTGGAGAGCATCAAGTCCAACCTGTGAGCCAACACCACCTTGTTAGGCAGACCACGGCACTGAGTGCCACATCCAGTCATTCCTGAAACACTGCCAAGGACAATGACCCACCCACCTCCCTAGGCAGCCCATTCCAATGCCCAGTCACCATTTTGGGAAGAATAATTCCTAACGTTCAGCTTAAACATCCCCTGTTGCAGCTTAAGGCTGTGTTCTCCTGTCCTGTCACTGTTCCGTGGGAGACGAGCCTGACCCCCATCTAGCTGCACCCTCCTTTTAGGGAGTTGTAAGGAGTGATGAGGCCTCCTCTGAGCCTCCTTTTCTCCAGGATAAACAACCCCAGCTCCCTCAGCTGCTCCTCACAGGACTTCTGTTAGAGACCACTCACCAGCTTTGTTGCCCTTCTCTGGATACACTCCCACCAGTCCATGTCCTTCCTAAACTGGGGGGTTCAGAACTAGACACAATATTTGAGGTGCTGCCCAGCCAGAGCTGAACACAGGGAAAGATTCACTGCCCTGCTCCTGATGGCAGCACCATTCCTGATCCATAGGAGTGCCAAGGGTTGGATGAGAGAATTGGTGGGGACGGGTTGAAGACAAAGTCTGATTGATTGTCAGCCATGAAGGGTCTTGATTTTTACATCTATTCAGACTGCAGAAGAAGGTGCTGGAAGTCAATATCAGTTGAACATTGCGGATATCAATTGATAAAAAGGAAAAGAAAACAGGACAACACAGTTCTCTCTGCATTGTTTTCAATATAGAACATTCACTCGAATAAACTTCTGAAATCTGTCTAATTGACCACAGAAGAATTGAAAACTTAAATCATTCCCAGGCACTTTTCTTCTTTGGTTTTTTTTTTTTTTTTGAACAAATGTTATGAGATTTTCTCAATGAATTCTGTAACTGAAGAGTTCAAGACGGAAGAGGCCTCTGGAGTAGTAAAATTCATCAGCAACCTCCAAGGTGCTGAGGATCCATCCTCATCACAGCAGGAATGGGCACAGCTTTCTGGCTGCCCCAGCTTTGGGATGGGCCCTGGGCCTGGAGCAAGAGCACCTCTTGAGGGCCCCAAGGCCAGGGCTGTTGTGCTGGCCTGGGCAGATGGGATGGCAGCAGGGGCTGCAGAGCTCTCAACACCTCAGGGAGAGGGGAGCAGGGCACACAGGGAGCCTCCTTTTCCCTTGGCCCAGCACCTTGCCCATGGCTGGGGCTGAGTCCTGTCTGAGCTGCAGCTGCTGCTGTGCCCTTCCGAGGGGCTGAGGCCGTGGGGCCCCTGCCCAGAGCAGCCTGCCCTGAGCAGAGCTGTGGGGCCAGAGCCGGCTGGGCTGTGCTGGGGAGAGGCCCTTGGTGCTGCCGAGAGCTCAGGGCAGCTGGCAGAGCTTGGAGGGAGCTGGGCTGGGCTGAGAGAGCCTGCCACAGAAACCATCAGTGTCCATCTCAGCCTGAGTGAGCGCGCAGGGGCAGGACTCAGCCCAGGCCTTGTGGGGCAGGGCCAGCGCCTATGGAAGGCATTGAAAACAGGCAAGTGGCCCAGAGAGGAGGCTGCTCTGTGCCCTTGGTGGCATGGACAGAGCAGGAACACGGCCCAGGACATTTGTCAGCACCAGCTTCTGTCCCCAGCCGTTGCCAGCCCTGGCTGCTCAGCCCAGGTTTGCGGGGCAGTTTGGCTGTGGCCCAGCTCCATCCTCCTGCGGGGCTCAGGGCCTGTTCCCGGCCATGGCCAGCCCTGCCCGGCCTCTCTGCTGGCCCAGAGCCCGGCAGAGCCCGGGGCAGGGCTGTCTGTGCAGCCCCACAGGTGCCTGGAAGGGCTGGAGGCTGTGCCAGGAATGGCCCCTCTGGCTGGGAGGAGCCTGCCGGAGGCACGGAAGCGCCCGGAGCAGAGGGACAAGGCACAGCAGGGCAGGTGGCCTCGCTTGCCCAGCTGCTGCAGGTGCACCCACAGCGCCCGCCACATGGCAGGATGAAGCGTAGCCCATGTCCCATGGTGAGACCGGAGCAGCAGCATCAGCCCCAGCAGCTCCTTGGCCACGCTGACGCAGGGACCGCAGCTGCCAGGTCCTTTGGGGCAAGTGGCGGGATCATCGGGACGCTTCCGAGGGCTTGCGCCAGGCCCGGAGGCCCTGGCAGCCACAGGGGCTCCTGGGCTCCTGCCTGGGCCCCTGGCCCGGCCCCCGAGCTGCTTGTGCGGCCTCCGAGTCCCGGCCTGCCGGCCCTGCCGTGCCCGGTGGCCAAGGACGCAGCGGACAGCCACCGTGGCCAGCAGCAGGGCAAGTGCAGCCAGCAGGACGCTGACGTCGCTCACGGCTCCGACACGTGCCATCGCCACTGCACTGGCGGCTGTGGGGCCGGCCCGCCTTATATAGGGATGGCCCGGTGACCTCACAATGCTGGGGCTGCCACACGGCGTGACATCACAGCCCAGCCTCAGGCCGCTGTCACGCCATTTGTGACCTCACAGCACCGCCTGCCTCAGGGCCAGCAAGACCCACTCAGGCAGCAGGGCGCTGATGGCCAGGAAAGGCCTGCCACTGAAAAGGGGAGCCCAGGCCGTGGCAGCCAAGCTCTCCTAGGAGCACGGGCCACATCAGGAAGAGGTCAGGTGCCACCAATGCCCAGCCCATGGCTCCCCCAATGCTGTGGAACTGCGTGCTGGGAACAGCCTCTGCCCTGTGCCGGAGAAGATCCTGCAGACACAAAAGCGGCTGCAGTTCCCCATGCCCAGGCAGCTCTCCCCACCTGCCTGACAGCTCCAACCCCTTAGCCTATCACTACAATTGCTGGCACAGAATGCCTCTGCAGCTGCCTTGGAGCTCCTGGCAGACACTGCAAGGCACTGGGAGGCCTCCCCACAACCTTCTCTTCTCCAGCCTGAGCAGCTCCAACTCTCTCTCTAGCTGTCTCCACAGGAGAGCTGCTCACCTTAGCAACCCGCTGGCCTCCTCTGCACTTGCTGCAACACTTGCATGGCCTGATGTGCTGGCCACACCAGAAGTGGAATCCCTGCTCCAGTTCTGGCCCTGCCTGAGCAGCTTCATTCCACAGGCTCAGGCTACGTGTCTGGCTGCTCAGTCCCAGCTGCTGTAAGTGGGCAGGATTAGTGCTGCCGCTGGATCACCAGAGTGATGGCCACGGCTCGCATGGGCCCGGCCCCATCCCTTGGGCATCTCTGCCGACGGAAAGCCCAGTCCTGCTGGGGCCAGCCTGCAGTCTGGCAAGAGGCTGCCCGTGCCAGCCTCTGCTGTCGCCAGGCAGGGGCAGCAGCCGGCCGTGCTAGCGCTGCTTCCAGCCTGCTGCGAGTCACACAGCGGGAGAGGGACAGCTTGGCTCCGGGCACTGGCAACTCCCAACCCATTGCTGCAAGGCAGGGATGAAAGCGCACGCACCCTGGCAAGCAGCTCCGGCAGCTGTGCTGTCCTTCCCCTCGAGGGAAACAGGAACGGCGTGCCCTCCGAGCCCCTGGCTCTCATGGCAGCAGCTCACACAGCTGCCCACACAGCAATAGGAACATGTTCTCCGGACACATAAGGAGCTCTGCGTGTCTTTGTTCCCCATTGCTTTACGTGCTCAGGTTGACGGTGCCTCTGAGGCACTGGCAAAAGGCCAGCACACACCTTCAGCCCCCACTCCTCATGTGCAACAAGTTCTTCTGCTCTCTTTGGCCCTTCGGCTGTCCTCTGTTGTTGCTTTCAACTGCCCCACTGGCAGCGTCCTGCGTCCCTTCACTCTGCCCGCTCTTCCCACACAGGCTAGCCCTTCAGTGGAGGCCTGCCTTGTGTCCCCTCTGCTCCCCAAAGTGTGCTCCACAGCCCACCGTGCCGGCAAGGCAGCCGCCGTAGCCTTTGGTGGCAGTGGGGGGTCACAGCGCCAGCACCCCTGCACGAGCCCCAGAGCTGCCACTGGTTGCCTCCAGGTGAGCCAGAGGACACTCTGCAGTGGGCAGCATCAGCTCCTGAGCCTGCACTTGCCTGCCCTTGAGCCTCCCTGGGCAAAGGGGAAATCGGGCAGGGACGGGACTGCAGGGAGCGACCATGGCCTACCTCTTGGGCAATCCACAGCCAGCACCAGGCAGCCCCTGCCTGCAGCATGGCGCAGGCACGGCCGCACAGGCACAGCCACACAGGCCGGGCCCTGTGGCCACCCAAGTCATTTCCTCCCCATCAACTGCTGCCAGGAACCAGGCTGCTGTCAAGCGCTGGAGAGGCTGCTCTTGCAGCGGGGCTGCCCTGGCCTGGTGCAAAGTCACAGTTGCATGTGGTTGCCCCATCCCTGCTTGTGGTGGTTCTTTTGAGAGACCCAGATGAGCGTCGATGGCAAAAGGCCCCGAGCTTGCCCTCTGTCCTGGGGCATATCATGGCTTGATTCTGGGCTCCTGCCCTGCCGGCCGCAGCTCTTCCTTAGCTCCTTCCCCGTCCCCGCCGGTGCCAGAGAGACAGAGCTCCCGGCAGTCGCAGGCCTTTTTCCCAGAGCGGGGAAGGGCCTAGAGGCAGGGACAAGCCACTCCCCGATCAGGGAGAAGGTGGGAGTGGAACAGAGTTGGGTTCCATTCCAGCCTAGGGGATGAGCGCAGCGAAGCGGGGACAAACAAGGTGCTCCACTTTCCAAGGGGAACAGGGAAGAAAACATCACAAACACCAAGATCAAAAGGAAACACAGTATCAACCAAATGAACACACTTTAACACCTGCTCCTACAAGGATGGGCAGCAGAGTGTTTGGACAAGCAGAGTGGAGCCCTAACTGTGTCCCTACCAAGCCTCCAAGCACTGGTCTATGGGTCAGCCCCGCAGGCATCTCTCTCAGAAGGATGTCAGTGGAAATGACAACAACACGGGTGAGGGTTTCACGTGATACTTGCTCAGCCTCAGAGGACAAACAGGAGTTTAAAGCAAGTCGTTGGGAATGGCCCAGCATCCCCAGCCCGTAGGCAAGCCCAGCCCTGAGCCAGTTCGTGGGAAGAAAAGAGTCCTCTCCCAGCAGGAACACTGCCACAGCTCTTTGGGGGAATCCTAATTTATTTAACACCTAGGGTGGAAGGGCCCCTCCAAGGCCTGTGACCACCTGCCTGGGCTGCGGGGACCGTCTCGGGGCAGCCTCCTGGAGACCACGCAAGCGCCATGGTCTCATGGGCACCGTCTGTGCCACCCAGCTGCAGCTGTTGCTGCCTGAGTCAGGCACAGCATCCTGGGAGCCCTGCGCTGGACACTGGTGGCTGCAGGATGTTTGTGGCTCAGCCACCTGCTCCTGGGAATGCCTCTCCTTCTCCAGCTGGGCTCCTGTTTGTGCTTCCCAGCTTTCCTTGGCCGTGTCAGTGCCCTGGGACACGCCGGGGCTCTCCATGTGCACGGGATGCTGTTGATGTGGAATGGAGCAGGAGCAGGTGTCCAGCGCTTGCTGAGGGTGCGCAGGCGCGGAGGCTTTCCTGAGAGGCTGGGAGGGCTGGAGGCCTCCAGGAGGGAATGTGTGGGAGGGAGGCAGGAAACTGGGCGCCAGGGATGGGTCTTGGCAGGCGCAGGATCTTGAAGGGCTGGGGGCTCTCAGCAGGGATGGAGGCTGTGGCAAGCTGCTGGGAGGGAGGCGGCGTCTCGGCGCTGGGGAGGTTCTGCGAGGGAGGGAGGTGGCTTGAGATCAGGGAGGGACTTGCAGGGTTGGGAGGCCGTCAGAGGCAGTGGAGGCTCGCGGAAGGCTGGATGTGGGCCGGCCTGAGCTTCTGCCAGGGATGCTTGGTGTCCAACACAATCTCCTGGAAGGGCTGGAGGCTGTGCCAGGAATGGCCCCTCTGGCTGGGAGGAGCCTGCCGGAGGCACAGGAAGCACCCGGAGCAGCGGGACGAGGCACAGCAGGGCAGGTGGCCTCGCTTGCCCAGCTGCTGCAGGTGCGCCCACAGCGCCCGCCACATGGCAGGATGAAGCGTAGCCCATGTCCCACGGTGAGGACCGGAGCAGCAGCATCAGCCCCTGCAGCTCCTTGGCCACGCTGACGCAGGGGCCGCAGCTGCAGGGCACACACAAGGAATTGCTGGGCATTGCCTGGGCTAGGCAGGGCTGGACTGTGCCAAAGGCAGAGCTCAGCTGCCCTTGGTGGCTGCAGGAAAAGTGCAGAGCCCAAAGAGCCTCCATGGCTGTGCTGGAGACCAAGGCTGGAGGAGGGAAATGCAGGCTGCTGCGGGATGGGGAGGGGATTGAATTCCAGCACACACCTCAGTTCTCTGATGATCCGGCACAATGCTGGTCCCTGTTCCAGACTGGAGCAGAGCAGATGTTTATGGGACAGGAGCCCTCTGGGGCTGTCAGGGACCTGCAGCTTGCAAGTTGCTCTGGTCTCCCTCAGCTCCTCTCTGAGAGATTCCAATCCCAGCTCAGCACCTCAGAGCACAAGAGGCACTGCCTGTCCATGGGCAGACAACTGATGTCTGCCTGGAATGGGGCACAGGTTTTAATATCTTTTACTCTCATAATGTAAAAGAAAATATTTTTTTATCTGCATCATTTGAGTACTTTTAAGAAGTGGCAAAATTTTCCCACCAGGAACAGGAATTTCCTGGATCTACTGGATACTCCTGCTGATGGCAGGAGAAGAAATACTGATCTTCCCCTCTGCCTTTGCCACCAGCATTCAGTCTAACAATTCATGGCCCTCTTCCTTCAGGTGTTTCCAGGTCTCCTGTTTAAACGGCCATGTGTAAGGGCATTTCTTCATATAGAGCAGCTGGATCTATATCCTTCCTGTTGCTCCCAGATTTCCTCCTGCAGCTGTTCTCCAGTCATTCCAATGCATCTCCCTTGACTGGCTTAATGCTTTGTTATTTACAGAATTGTCCAATTTTTCAGAAGTTTAAATAACACTTTTGTCATCATCTTAGTTCTATTTTATCTTATATATCACCTCTTCTTATGTCTTAGTTGAAAAATTCTTCCTGTATGGAAATCACTTGTGGGTTGTGGACATGTCAGATGTTACTGGGATGTCACAAGGAGCTGAGGAAAGTGTTTTGATTTTATTAAATTTTATCATGTTCACATTTTTTATATTGGCCATGAAGAGAAACCTCTCTGTGCCTCAAAGTCTCACCAGTTCCTGGTCCCTTCAAGGACACAAACCTGATGAGTTGTGGTTCCCACTCCAGTGGCTGCCGTTGCACTTCCCTCCATAGCCAGAGCAGAGCTCCCTTGTCCCAGAAAGTCCCTGGCAGTGGAGGGATGAAGGAAACAGGACAGGCTGTGGGGATCAGGTGCAGGGCAGAGCCAGGAGAAGAATGACTTTTGCATTTGATGGAGCTGTGCCTTCCCTTGGGTTTGTTGGCTGACAATAAATGAACATCCCTCTGTGTCTCAGGAAGCTCCTTCTCCAAGGAAAGCAGGTGGGAGTTGGAGCCAAGGAGCTGAAACCTGAAGGTCCAGCACAGATTGGAGGGAGCTCAGACTTACACAAGGCTGCTCGGAGTCCCGGGCTTGGATGGGGGAAATGGTGGGGTGGGAGTAGGGACAAAATCTGATTGAAAGTCAGACATAAAGGATCTTGATTTTCGTATCTATTCAAACTGCATTAGAATATACTTGGATTCAGTGTCAACTGGAGATTGCACATATCAAGGCATTTGCAGAAACAAAACTTGAACCGGACATAAAATATCTTTTCTCACTGCCTTTTGTAAATATATATTCACTTCTAATAGACTTCAGAAATCAATTAATTAACCACAAAAATATGAAAACCTAAATCAAATTATTCCCAGAGGCTTGGCTGTTAAGGTGTTCTGAATGTTAATGAGCCCTGGGACACTGAAGAGCTGAAGGCTGAACAAGCCTCTGGAGAAGTCAATTCCAGCAGCAGCCTCCAAGTGTCTGAGGCTGTCAGCAGCCCCCACTGAGGCCATCCCTGCCCAGAGACCGTGGGGAATGGGCAGACAAGGGGAGTGTCCCTGGGGCTGGGCAAGCAGAACTCAGAGGCACCAGCGGGTGCAGGTGGGAAATGGAGTGTGCAATGTGGCTGTGAAAACCCTGCCTGGGCTGTGCCAAGCAGGACAGACAAACCCTGACCCCCATCCCCCAAAAAACTCTCTTACTTAGACATTAAAAAGGAATTACAATTATTTTTGTACTCTGAGTTGGATGCACTGGAGAAATAGCAACATGAGATTCTCAAGAGCTCAAACAACAAAACAGACTTTACTGACAACTTCAGAAAAAACAGAATCTTTGGCAAAAGATTTAATAGAACATTCAATCAATAAAAAACACTTCTCAAAGCACTACTTGGCCCATTCAACTTCGCAAACTCTAGTCCGGTTCAATTTTAAGTCACTCAAAATTTGCGAGGGGAGGGAATTAGAAGGGGAAGACACAGAAAGAGAAAGACGAATAAGATATACAGAAGCACAAACACAGAGCTACCAACTCCTGGATTCCAGCTGTGTTCAGACAGAAATTCCAAGAGGAGGTGAGGTCAAGATGTGTGCTTGCCTTGTGGTCAGCCTTGAATACCCCATGGTCTTCCTGGGCCCTTCCCCCAGGAGGGACTTTGGGTCACTTGGTCTCTCAGGAGCTGGGCTGGGGGCTGCAGAGGTGGCTGTGGAGCATTGCCTTTGGTGTGCCAGGGATTGGCAGACACTGCTGGGCTGGGATAGAGGCTCTGGGGGATTGGGGTTACAGGGCAGGGCAGTGCTGGGGTTTCAGGGCAGGGCAGTGCTGGGGTTACAGGGCAGGGCAAGGCTGGACCTGCCCCTTCCTCCCTCACACATGAAATGTTTCCAGCCTGTGGAGGATGAGTTCCTCCAAAAATGGGGACATGTGAGCAATCCAGCTTATGAGAAAGAATAGGCCTGTAACCATTTCAAGGATGTCAAAGACACATACCAAGCAAAACAAGATGCAGAAGTCATGTACAAAGAAGAACAAAAGCTGGTAAATGACTCCGGGATGATAGAACCAGATGAGAGCCAGAAAAAAAGGACTATGTAATCTGCTGCATGTGTAAGAACAATCAACCAATAAGGATTAAAGGGCTAACGCATGCTTTTAGGGTGCAAGCAATTGTAAAGTAGCATGAAACGTGTGATTAAAGCTAAAAACTGCATAAAAGAGACTGTCATCTTACAATAAATGGCTCATTATGATCATATTGATCATTGTGTGATGTCCCATTTTCTTCCGCAGGTGGTGCCCAAACAGGGACCAAGACCCTCAGATTTCTCATGTACTGCGCAGCAGTGGAAAGAAGAATCGAGGGAAAGCAGGAAAGCTGACTGAAACTATCCCTGCTGCCCCAGGAAGGAAGCCTCACCAACAATACGTGGGAGGAGAGGTAACTATCCCTGCTTCCCTGGCAGGAAGCCTCACCAAGGATACGGTGGGAGGAGAGGTAACTATCCCTGCTGCCCTGGCAGGAAGCCTCACCAAGAACACACAGGAGGGGAGGTAACTATCCCTGCTGCCCGGCAGGAAGCCTCGCCAAGAATACGGTGGGAGGAGAGGTAACTATCCCTGCTGCCCTGGCAGGAAGCCTCACCAAGAATACGGTGGGAGGAGAGGTAACTATCCCTGCTGCCCTAGGAAGGAAGCCTCGCCAAGAATACGATGGGAGGAGAGGTAACTATCCCTGCTGCCCTGGCAGGAAGCCTCGCCAAGAATACGTGGGAGGAGAGGTAACTATCCCTGCTGCCCTAGGCAGGAAGCCTCGCCAAGAATACGGGAGGAGAGGTAACTATCCCTGCTGCCCGGCAGGAAGCCTCACCAAGAATACAACGGGAGGAGAGGTAACTATCCCTGCTGCCCGGCAGGAAGCCTCACCAAGAATACAACGGGAGGAGAGGTAACTATCCCTGCTGCCCCGGCAGGAAGCCTCACCAAGAAGTCGGCGGGAGGAGGAGACTGCCGAGGAGCCGATGAGGTGTGCCTATTAAAGCTCATGAAGAAACTCACCTTGATCAAGTGAGCAGTCAGGGAGGAGATGGGGGTTGTGGTAGCGGCATGCAAAGCAATAACACAGAGACAAGAGGTCTGCAGTGCAGAGTTGCTCCCCAAGCCGAGAGTGAGAGAACCTGTTTATTATTTTCATTTTTATACATTTGTGAGTCTGGTTGTAGATTGGCTTTTTTACTACCCTTCACCCCACTGGCCAGACCAGCTGTTAATTAACATTATTTTCAGGCTAGAAATATGTAAACAAAGGACAGGGAATGAAGAAAAAGGTTTGTTTATGTTCCCATGCATGAGAAAAGCAAAATATAGCTCCTAATATTATGCAGAAACTAAAGAAACTGACTCTATCTTATGAATAAGTAGAAGACTTTAAAAAAATTCAGAAAAACTAGGGTGACAGGGGTGGACAAAGAGCAAGGGGCAGTCCTAAAACCTCCTCCAATATATTACCTCTATGAGAGGCATGAAATGTGATGGCTCCATTTTAGGAATGTTATATGCTGGGCTTGGGAAAAAGGACTCATATCAGGTGCAAATGTAGCCTTGGAGCTCTTGGTATGGGAGACATTGGAAAAACATGATGGGTGCAATAAGCAGTGGGAGAGCAGCTGCTAAAGAAGCTAGTAAATATTCAACACATTGGAAGCTAATCATAGAGATTTAGTAATCTATGTAGGCAGAAAGACAAGCTGCTGCTTCTGCTTTTGTTGCTTTAACCTAGCGCTGAATCTATCCGCCCTGTAGCAACATCTACCTTTTCTATGTGTATTCCAGTTCCCATAACCACTGCATCTCCCTTGCTGAAGCACAAGCCGTTCACAATTCTGATAACAAGTGTAACAATCTAACAGAGGCTCAAGATAAATTCCAGAGCCTAAAAAATGACAACAAACAAAACAGACAGTTCAGTCAGAAGAGTCAGCCAAAATGTCCCAATTGCCAGACTCCTCTCCTGTCTCTTTGACAGAAAATGAGGAAGTAAAAAACTGTGATGACACAATCAAAACATTATTACAGGTAGTGTTAGGAAAACTCCATGCACTGAATTCCCAAACCCCTGTTGTGCCATCAGCTTCTTCATATTCGTTCTGTGACCCTCCACAAATCCATGATCCTCCACTGTCCCCTGCTGGAGCGCCGGCACCAGCAAAGCAGTTCGGATTTACACTGCTGCCAGCATTTGCTGAACCACATACAGATCCAAATGAGAGATGGAAAGGGGTAATCCGTGAAGCCTTAGTTGAGGGACAGCTTATTCCACAAGCATTCCCTGCAATACTGCAGCCAGGTGGTGGGCAAAAATAGGAAGCTTTTGACTGGAAACAATTAGATAAAGCCCAAAGAGCAGTACAATATGGGCTGCATTCCCTGTTCACCTACCAGTTATTGCAATATCTATTTACCTGCAATATGCTTTTGGAACAAGATATTGTGCAAATTGCTTCCGTCCTGCTATCGCCATCTCAGCAATTAATCTTTACAAAGCCTTGGAGGACATAGTGTGAAAGGGCGGCAGCAAAACCAAAAATAAAACTGTTTGGTGATCATTGTATGATGTCCCATGTCTCTGCCACAACCCTCTCTGGGAAAGCACACCTGGGTCACCTGTCATGGAATTGCCATGGAAACCAAGCTAACTGGAAATGCAGTGCTGGACAAAGGTTTTAGAGGGGCCTGTCACAATAGGACAAAGCATGGTGATTTTAAACTAAAGGAAAGGAGGTTCAGATAAGGGGAGATAAGGAGGAAATTTTTGATGATGAGGTTGGTGATACCTCAGGACAGGTTCCCTGGGAGGTGCTCAATGACCATCCCTGGAAACATTCAAGTCCAGCTGGGACAGGGCTCTGAACAATCTGATCTGGTGAAAGATGTCCCTGCTCATGGCAGGGGTTTGGATGAGATGAGCACTGCAGAGCTCTTCCCATCCAAAGCATTCCAGGATTGCATGGGGAGAAGGGGCTGCTCACTGGACTCCATCCACTCCCTTGACTCCTCCTTGTCTCTGCTGGAGCCCACATGCAGCAGCCAAAGCCAGCCCCTTCTCTGGCCTTTCCCTGCCCTGCCCCAGGGGCTGACAGAGCCAGGCTGGCACAGGTGACCTTTAGGCTTTGCAGGGCTCTCGGCACAGCGGCTGGGACAGAGTCAGGGCTGAGGTCACACTCTGTGGCTGGGGCAGAGCCCCCAGAAATGAGCCCTGGAGCAGCAGCTCTGCAGTGGTGGCCACCAGGCCGCCTTGCCAAGGGAGGCTTCTGGCCATGGCCTGGAAGCAGCTGCTGCTGCCAAGGTGCCTTTGGTGCCTCAGGCTCTCCCTGGCACAGCTCCCAGCACGGCACTCTGCACTTGTGCCCGAGGCCTTCACTGTGCTGGGCTGGCCTGGGGCTTTTCCTGCAGCGGGATCTGCCCTGGTCCTGGCACAGGAAAGGCAGTTCCTGCTGGAGCAGGAGGCTCTGCCTGCAATGGGCTCAAACAACTCCAGCAAGGCCCTGTTTACTTCAAAATTGCTTCCTAGAGCACTGTTCTCTATAATTTTTATAACATCTATACTGTGGAGCAAATAACTCTTTTTTATTTACTCTGGGGTGAATAAATCTTTCTGTCTAAACCTGATCAGAATCAATCATAGCTGTATTTATAGAAATATGTCTGGTAGTCCATAGTTAATCCTGTGGGACAAATTGCGTACGGTGCAATCCCACCTGTCCAATCTTTTGCACATAAACGTTTGGCAAAAAACTGCACAACTACTTGTATCATTAGGCATGACACTCTGTAGATTCTCACATTAACACTTGCATAATTATATATGATATTTCTCAATATATAAAGCTTTTTTTCTTTGTTTGCTTCTTTAAAGCTCAAAAAAAAAATAAATTCTCTTCTAAAAATGCAGAGACTGCTGTGTCCCTAAGCAAGCCATTATTTGCTTGCTCACAATCATTTTTTCCCTATCTTTTAGAGTCACCGATGCATTAATTGCTTACCCAAACTTGAAACAGTTCATGAGCCACTCTGAGCAAAATAAATATTAATGAGGCAATTTCAATGGAATTCATGTCCTCTGCCTCTTAAAGCTGAAAGACTGTATTTTTTACAGGTCAGAATTAAGTCTTGATAACTAATAAATGGGAAAATGTGAAATATACTGAGCAGATCACCATGTTGCAAGGGATCATTGCTTTTTAGTCCTATTTGACCAAATTAGTGATCAAAGAGAGGAAGGACTGGTCAATTCTAACAGAGAAAGTAGGTGAAAGAGATGTCGACATGTGCTGGCTTGAAAGCAAAACCAACGAAATACTCCAAGTCAGAAAAAAACAATTTAATAGGAGGTGAAAATAAAAGGTAAATAAAATAAATGCAATAGTACAAAAGATCACTGACAGAGTCAGAATACAACCTGATTCCCTGTGGTGGTGGTAGCAGTCCAGATGAAGTGGTCTGGTTGAAGCAGTGATCCCACAGAAAGGTCTGGTAGCTCTTGTCCTCTGGGAATCCAGTGGGTAAGGCTGCCTGTGCTGTCCCAAATCCCAGATTCTATCCAGGTGGGAATGCTTGGCTCCTCCCCCTGGCACAGCATCTCACAATGGCTGATATCATTTTATCAGTCTTGCAATGGGGCCTTGATTGCCCATTGAACAGAGATAGCTCCTGGAGGGAGTTATCTATGAGTCATGCAGCAGGGCATTGATGGGCCATTAACAGAAGATAGTCTGGAGGGAGGGGGCAAGGGAAACACTGCCCAACCTAGCTTCAACAGCTCATGTAGTGGTGATAGAATACATACTTTGGGCACATCTTACACTGTAACCTAGGACAAGATAGAAATAATATATCCTTACCTGCTAAAAATCATTCTAATTTCTGTATCTACAATTTTGTTAAGATTGTCAGGTACAACTTTTCATATTTAGCACCAGTTATATCCCACCAGTTAATCAAGTCTAATTATAAAACCTATCACCAATTGTTAGCCACTCTTATTAGAATAAACCTACCCTAGTAAAGCAATTAATAAAGCATGAAGATCTGAACAAAATTGTAAAAGAAATTCAAGAGAACAGACAAAAAACTGTAGTAAGTGTCCAACATGATACAAAAGAAATAAGGAGAGTTCTACAAAAAGTAAAGCAAGACACAAGCCACAACTCTTGTTGGATGCACTCTTTAGATAGTCACTAAATGCAACTAGAATCTTAAACACCCTATATCACCCCATCATTTTTTGCTGATCTTATTTAGTATAAATTTAATAACATCTATTGTAGTACTCATATAGAAGAGGATGTTAAAGCGAGTTGCAATTTTAACCTCATTATCTAAAACACTAGGATAATGTTAAAAGGAATTATCAAAGAGTGAGTTAAAGCTAGAGAGAAGCCCCAGTAGTAGTAAAAGAATTTACTGGGTCTATAGAAAAGGGAGGGCATAGGACAGAGGCTTGAAAATTCTAGCTAATCTTTATAGAAACTTAAGAGCATACACTGTATTTTAGAATGTACTGTACATTTTAGAAGGCATTTAGTGAATATCGAGTGCTGTGCCTGTTTACATATTTTAAAGCAGTACAAACCATCCAGGACCCCTCCGTGATAACAAGAAAGACTAACCTAAACATAACAAGATAACAAAGCAAAAATGCAAATAAAGAAAAACACAGACTCACTAGAAACTGATGTCTTGCCTTGAAAAATGCCAAAAGGACCAAAGCACACACAAGAAAAATCAAGGTGAAGAGTTCACTGAGGAAACTCCATTTCTTTCATCTTCTAGAGACCCTGGAGACCACCATGGGGACTAAGCATGCCCAAGAGGATGTACCAAGAGGAGTTATTACCACAAAAGTGAGGATGAGTGAGGCCAGAGAATAAATATGTATAAGGCAGATTTGTGCAATGCCATGCATATGTAAGACCTCAAAGAAAAATAAGAGAGGCAAGCTCTCTAGTGTTCATGCATGTCTTTAGTGAAGTTAATCCCCATGCACCTCAACGTCAATTAAAAATACATACCACTCTAACAACTGTTGTTATAAAGTTCTTTTCTGCCTTGTTTCAGGGGAGATATTTGGAGTTTGCAGGGCTCCAAAGCCCAGCTGCAGAGCCCCTGGGGGACATCGGGGGGTCCTTGGGGGGTGTTTTTGGGGGTCCCAGTGGCGGTGGTGGCAGAGCCGTGGCAGGGGGCGGGCGGATGTGGGTGCCCAGACAGGGGGTTGGGCTTC
>JAKJHU010000924.1:0-107393 GCA_022316685.1 Progne subis subis | reverse complement strand
ACAGCTCCGAGGCACCCGTGAGGGACAGGCCCTGCTGTGCCAGGCCTGGGCTCAGGGCTCGGCCTTTCTGCTTCCTCCAGCCAAGCCAGGCCTTGCTGAGCCCTGCAGTTCCTGCTGCTGTGCCCCAAGCTCTCTCGGCCGGTGCTGGAAAGGGACTTGAGGTACCTCGATCCCCTCGGGTGGCACATGGGAGAAACAACAAACTTCTCAGGAGGATGGAGAACAAACTTTTAACTTGCAAACTTCAGAGAATGAGATACGTGGGTAATCTTAAAGCAACATGGGATTACAGTAAATAACTTCAGAACGCACTGACTGAGCAAACTCTAAGCAGTCCAACTTCCAGTTCTCCAGATTTTGAGTAGAGGAAGTCAGGAAAAGAGAGAGGGAGACAGAGATCCACAGTCGCCCTTGGATCCAGCACCACCTCAGCTGCTGTGATCTCCGGGGCCGTGGGACGTGTCAGTGTCACAGCCGTGTCACAGCCTCACCTGCTCTGGTCACTCTCACTGGTGGGGTTTTTGGGGTGCCAGGGGCTTGGCAGCCACTTTGGGGCTGGACCAGAGGCTGCAGTGGCTGGGGCTGGGGCAGTGACCATCCCACCTACACAGAACTTGCCCTGGCCCCCAAACACACACTGGAGATGTCTGGGGCCATTCATCATTTCTCTGCTCTCCAGCACTGAGGCAATGGACTCTGGCTGCAGCTCTGAGCTCGGCCAAGGCAACCACCCCTGGCAATGGGGCTCCATGGAGCTGCTCTCAGGAAATCCCCCAAGAGTTGGGGAGTGGCCCAAAACTGCCTCAGAAATGTGGGATACCTCAAAATCTCTTCAGCAATGTGGAATATCTAAAAACTCCCTCAAGAACTAGCACCCTTCCCGTCATCATCCCCAGACTTTGGATGTCTTATTCCAGACCCCACCCCATCACCACAATCCCAACCAAATCCATCCCACCCCTGCCATCCCAAGCCCTATTTCCCCAATTTCACACCTCCCAAACCACATCCCACCCATCCTGTCCCACCTCAGCCCTTCTGATTGGCACCCTACTTCACCCATTCCCCTTCCAACCCCATCCCTCCCTGAGGGGATGTGCAATCAAGTATTTTTTGGTGAGATTGTGTAGTTTTAGCATGAAGTGGTTTTGAGGTGACAGATCAAACCCTCTCCTCTCTTTCTGTGCCCAGAAATGGAGACCACCACACCAGATACCCCACAAACCCCCAAATCCTCCCAAGTATCTGCCTGAGTCCCAGGTTGCCCTGAAACACTAGTAAAACATGAGGCTTTAGATGCCTTTGATGAATTTGTTGATTTTTATCCCCAGTTTTGTCTGGTTTAAAGGGATGAAGATGAATCAAAAGAATATAAGGGACCACCAAAGAAAAGGACCACCAGCCCAGTGTCCTTCCAGTGCAGATCGCTGGGAATGTAGGTCACCAATTCTCTGCCCAATGTGGGTCCTCTGAAGCAGGACTAAGTTGGAGCACTGCACAAAGCTCTTCCCGCAGCTGAGGCACTCTTAGGCCTTCCCTTACCGGTGTCTCCGTTGGTGTCTGTTCAAGTGAGAGCTCCTGGACAAGCTCTTCCCACAAGCGGGACATTCGTAGGGCCATTCCCTGGTTTGGATCCTCAGGTGGAGGATCAGGTGGGACCTTATGCTGAAGCTCATCCCACATTCCCCACACTGGTAGGGCCTCTTCCCATTGTGGATCATTTGGTGGATGACCAGTTGGAGGCTCTGGTGGAAGCCCTTCCTGCAATCCGCACTCTTGTAGGGCATTTCCCCAGTGTGGATACGCTGGTGAATGATGAGGGTGGAGTTGTGCTTGAAGCCCTTCCTGCAGCTGGGGCAGCGGAAGGGCCTCTCCTCTGTGTGAATCCGCTTGTGCACAAGGAGCCTGGAGCTCCTCTGAAACCTCAGGGCACTTGTCAGGTCTCTCCCCAGTGTGGATCTTTTGGTGTATGATCAGCTGGGACCTCCGGTTGAAGCCCTTCCCACATTCCCCACACTTGTATGGCCTTTCCTCAGCATGGAGATTCTGGTGGCGGATCAAGATGGAGCTCTGGCTGAAGCTCTTCCCACATTGCTCACACTGGTAGGGCCGTTCTCTGGTGTGGATCCTCTGGTGGCGGATCAGGTGGGAGCTTTGGTTGAAGCCCTTCTCGCATTCCCCACACTTGTAGGGCCTTTCCCCAGTGTGGATCCTCTGGTGGCAGATCAGGTTGCATCTCTGGCTGAAGCTCTTTCCACATTCCCTGCACTCGTAGGGCCTCTCCCCAGTGTGGATCATTTGGTGGATGATCAGTTTGGACCTCTGGTTGAAGCCCTTCCCGCATTCCCCACACTTGTATGTCCTTTCCTCAGTGTGGATGTTCTGGTGGCGGATCAAGTGGGAGCGCCGGCGGAAGCTCTTCCCACACTGCTCACACTGTAGGGCCGTTCCCTGGTGTGGATCCTCTGGTGGCGGATCAGGATGGAGCTCTGGCTGAAGCCCTTCCCGCATTCCACACACTTGTAGGGCCTCTCCCTGGTGTGGATCCTCTGGTGGCAGATCAGGTGGAAGTCTGGCTGAAGCTCATCCCACATTCAGCACACTGGTAGGGCCTCTGCCCGCTGTGGATCCTCTGGTGGCGGATCAGGTGGGATCGCTGGCTGAAGCTCTTCCCACATTGCTCACACTGGTAGGGCCCTTTTGTGCTGTGGATCCGCAGGTGGCAGATCAAGAGGGATCTCTGGCTGAAGTTCTTCCTGCATTACCCGCACTCGTAGGGCCTCTCCCGGTGTGGATGCACTGTGGGTCACAAGGGTGGAGTTGTGCTTGAAGCCCTTCCCACATTCCCCACACCTGTAGGGCCGTTCCCCTGTTTGGATCATCTGGTTCTGGACCACGTGGGAGCTGTGGCTGAAGCTCTGTCCATCTTCCCGGCACAGTCCAGGTCTTCCCTTCTCCAAGAACCCTGGGATGGGTTTGGAACCCTCCTTGAGCAGGATGTCTTGGGCTTTTCCTTCCCATTGGATTCTTGTGCAGTGGAGCCACTCAAAATGGCCTCTTCCATGAGGTTCTGCCATCGAGATTTGTCCTCCCTGGTCTCCATCCTCAGCTCCTTGCCTGGGGGAGGAAGGACAAGGACAGGATGGGATTTGCCTCTGTCCAATCAAATTGTGGCTGCAGTACTCCTGGGGTAACAGGTGTGGTTTTGTAGAAGCAGTGCTCCTGTAGAACGGTATAGTTTTCTTCTGAAGGTCCAGTGGTGGTGCAGATGGGTCTGGTCTTCCTCTGGGAATCCAGTGAAAACTGGCTGCTTCTGGTGTTTAAATCTCAGCTTATATCCAGGTAGGAATGCTTGGCTCCTCCCTCTGGGTGGAGCATCTCACAATGGGATGATGTAATTTTATCAGTCATGCAGTGAGAGGCAATGGCCCATTAACAGAAGATATCTCCCTGGAGGGAGGATGGGTCATGGAGAGATCAAGAACACTGCCCCATCTGGTTTTAACAGCTGGGCCATTAACAAAGATATCGCCTTGGAGTTATGAGAAATGGGTCATGGAACTGTTTTTACTTGGATCTCTAGTTGGTTTGTTTTCAAACTAGCACTCTGGGAGAAGTGGGCCACACTTGGAAACTATTGTGAGAAGTTTGGAGTTACTGGTCTACATTGTGGGTGACTGGGCATGACTGGGAGCATGCAGGGAGGGACTGGGATGACTGTGGATCATCTGTGGAGTGACTGGGACTATACTAGGGGCAACTGGGAATGGAACACACTGGAGGAAAGTGGGGCAACTGGGAGCAACTGGGACCATGCTGGGGCAAACTGCATCATAATGGGGAATGACTGCAGTGACTGGGCTCCTACTGGGAGTGCTGACAAAACTGAAAGCGCACAGGGTGGGGGCACTAGGCTGATACTAGAAGCAGCCTCTTCTGGCACCAGGACCACTGAACCCCTTTCCAGTGAGATATGAACTTCAAAGGAATCCAGGTTTTAGAAAAGATTTTAGCTACAGATAAGCTTTGCCAGAATTAGTTAAAGTAGATAGATAGATAGGCTGTGCTGGAAATAATTAGGAGTCAGTGGTTAGTTGAAAGGAAATGAATCTAAAACAATCCCAGATCTAAATACCTATTTGCTTGTCATTTTTGTATTTGTTTAGCTGCGCTTATAATGAGAAACAGAAGAAACTGGTAAATAGATCTAAGAACACAGACAGCTGTAAATCTTCTAACATCCAGAAGCCCATTCAGCTGTCACGGAAACAGGAAAATGGAGTTCTACCAGGTTCCATTTGTCTTGTTATCCATTGAAAAGTTTGAAAGTTTAGAATGAGGAAGACTCTCCTTGCTTCCTCTTTTTATTACCCCTCCCCATAAAAGAGACCACTGACCTAATTCAAAGAACAAACTCTGCATGTTTAATGGCCTCTTATCTAATTATAATATGAAGCAGAGGATGCAGGCATTAGTGTTATGCATATGTATTAGTATTTGGGGTATTCAACACTTCTGTAAATAAACTGAGTCTGTAATCTCTTGTAACTTTGCAGTGCATATTAGGGAGCGATCCCACGCAGCTGCCCGACATTGCATTAAATTTACACTTTCTAATTCTAACCTGTTAGAGAGTCTTTTGTCCGTCACAGTTGGGTATTGATATTAGATCAATATCCATATTTTAATAAATCACCCATCATCCGCCCCTCCAGCCCGGGGTCTCAGCAATCACAGGTGTCCTCCACTCTTGGGGTCCCCGCTTTGGGGTTCTGGGGGTTTCCTCTCTCAGGGGTCCCGCTTAGGGAAACTGCAGCTTTCCTGAGGATCCCCAAACCTGGTGTCACTGCTCCCCACCGGTCCCGTGCGGTCTCCACATGGCACTGGCAGAGCTTGGAGGGCCCGGCCGGGGAAGCCCAACCCCCTGTGTGGGCACCCACATCCGCCCGCCCCCTGCCACGGCTCTGCCACCACCGCCACGGACCCCCAAAAACACCCCCCAAGGACCCCCCAATGTCCCCCCGAGGGGCATCTGCAGCTCGGCTTTGGAGCCCTGCAACTCCAAATATCTCCCCTGAAACAAGGCAGAAAAGCACTTTATAACAACAGTTGTTAGAGTAGTATGTATTTTTAATTGACATTGAGGTGCATGGGCGTTAACTTCACTAAAGACATGCATGAACACTAGAGAGCTTGCCTCTCATTTTTCTTTGAGGTCTTGCATATGCATGGCATTGCACAATCTGCCTCGTACATATTTATTCTCTGGCCTCACTCATCCTCACTTTGTGTGGTAATTAACTCCTCTTGGTACATCCTCTTGGGCATACTTAGTTCGCCATGGTGGTCTCCGAGGGTCTCTAGAAGATGAAAGGAATGGAGTCTTCCTC
The DNA here is from genome assembly GCA_022316685.1 of Progne subis subis. Classification (NCBI taxonomy): domain Eukaryota; kingdom Metazoa; phylum Chordata; class Aves; order Passeriformes; family Hirundinidae; genus Progne; species Progne subis. The sequence continues at coordinate 102,003 of JAKJHU010000924.1, read as the reverse complement.
AGTGAACTCTTCACCTTTATTTTTCTTGTGCATGCTTTGATCCTTTTGGCACTTCTTCAAGGCAAGACATCAGTTTCTGCTGGCTGAGTCTGTGTTTTTTCTCTTTATTTGCATTTTTTGCTTTGTTATCTTGTTATGTTTACGTTAGTCTTTCTTGTTATCACTGAGGGGTCCTGGATGTTTTACTGCTTTAAATCATGTAAACAGGCACAGCACTCAATATTCACTAAATGCCTTCTAAAAGGTACAATACATTCTAAAATACAGTGTATGCTCTTTGGCTTACTATAAAGATTAGCTGGAATTTTCAAGCCTCTGCCTCATGCCCTCCCTTTTCTATAGACATAGTAAATTATTTTACTACTACTGGGGCTTCTCTCTAGGTTTAACTCACTATCTTAATAATTCTCTTTTAACATTATCCTATGTGTTTTAGATATGAGGTTAAAATTGCAACTTGTTTTAACAACCTCTAGTTCTCTATGAGTACAATACACATTATTAAATTTATACTAAGTAATATCAGCAAAATAATGATGGGGGGACAGGGTGTTTAAGATTCTAGTTGCATTTAGTGACTCTCTAAAGACTGCATCCAACAAGAGTTGTGGCTTGTGTCTTGCTTTACTTTTTGTAGAACTCTCCTTCTTTCTTTTTATCATATTGGACAGTTACTACAGTTTTTTGTCTGTTCTCTTGAATTTCTTTTACAATTTTGTTCAAATCGTCATGCTTTATTAATTGCTTTACTAGGGTTAGGTTTATTCTAATAAGCATGGGTAACAATTGGTGATAGGTTTTATAATGAGACTTGATTAACTGGTGGGATATAACTGGCGCTAAATATGAAAAGTTGTACCTGACAATCTTAACAAAATTGTAGATACAGAAATTAGAATGATTTTTAGCAGGTAAGGATAGATTATTTCTATCTTGTCCTAGGTTACAGTGTAAGATGTGCCCAAAGTATGTATTCTGTCACCATCTACATGAGCTGATGAAACTCGGTTGGGCAGTGTTTCCCTTGCCCCCTGCCTCCAGACTATCTTCTGTTAATGGCCCATCAATGCCCTGCTGCATGACTCATAGATAACTTCCTCCAGGAGCTATCTCTGTTTAATGGGAATCAAGGTCCCATTGCAAGAGTGATAAAATGATATCAGCCCATTGTGAGATGCTCTGCCCAGGGGGAGGAGCCAAGCATCCCACCTGGATAGAATCTGGGATTTGGGACAACACAGGCAGCCTTCCCACTGGATTCCAGAGGACAAGAGCTACAGACCTTTCTGCAGGAACACTGCTTCAACAAGACCTCTTCACCTGGACTGCAACCACCACCACAGGGAATCAGGTTGTATTCTGACTCTGACAGTGATCTTTTGTACTATTGCATTTGTTTTATTTTATTTTATTTTATTTTATTTTACTATTTTTTCCTCTCCTATTAAATTGGTTTTTTCTGACTAGGAGTCTCTTGCTGTTTTTGCATTCAAGCCAGCACACCCAGTCACTCCCGATTGCTCACAGTGTGTTCCCAGTAACCCCCAGCATGATTACAGACCCTCCTGGTATACCCCAGTTGCCCTCAGCATACTCATAGTCATCCCCAGTCACATCAACTTGTCCCAGTAAGGTTCCAGTTTCCACCAGTATGATCCCAGGCACTCTCAGTCTAATCCCAGTATATCCCAGTTGGTTCCACGATGATCCCTGTTCCCCAGTGTTGGTCCTGCTGGATCCCAGTGTGCTCTGATCCTGCTCCCAGTGGGTGCCAGTCCTGGGGCCAGGTCTATCCCGGTGTCTGCCCGTGTCCCAGTCCATCTCAGCCTGTCCCAGTCCATCCCAGCCTGTCCCAGTCCATCCCGGTCCCTTCCCAGCAGCTGTCGCCCTTTCCCAGATCCTGCCCCTCCCACTCCTGGAGCTGCCGCCGGACACCCTCCCAAGATGGTGCCAGGGCTCGGGGGCTTTGTGTTGGACTTTGTCTGCCTGGGCTGGGGCTTGGCCTCTGCTGCAGGAGAAGGTTAAGGGGGGACCCCGAGTGTCGTGTCCCCCCTTTGGAGTGCTTGGGATACCCCCATGTCCCTCCCATGCCGGGCTGACCCCCTTTTCTCTCCCCACATCTCCTCACCCAACTCCGGGACCCCCTGCACCCCATTATCCTGCACCGACACCCCCTGCACCCCCTTTCCCAGGTATCCTCCTCTCCCAGCCCCTGGATCCCCTGTTTCTGTCAGCCCAGGCACTCCGGGAGCCCCATTCTCTGCCAGCCCAGGGCACTTCATCCCCAGGCCTTCCTTTCCTCCCTTTCCTGGAAAACCTGGAATGTCCCAGAGTCTTCCGCTCCAGTTTCAGGATGACAAAAATGTAAAGAAGGCCCAGATTGCTCCAGGAGAGCTGACTTTTACCAATTATTGCTTTTGCAGTGACCCTGTGTCTTCCAGGATCTCCCTGAGACTCCTGCCAGGCATCTCCTGGTGTCTTTGACACAGAGGTCTAAGGAGCTGAGATCCTGGGTAGCAGCCCCAGAGGGCTCCAGGGAAGCTGCCCGAGGGGATTTTGTGCCAGGAAAGAGGGAGCTGTGCAGGCCTGCAGGAGCACAGGGGCAGCCCCGCTGTGGTGACTCAGCAGCAGCTGAATGTGGCTCCTCTTGTGCCGGGTGCGTCTGTGTGCTCTGCTTGGCACCTTGAGGAGCAGCTGGATGTGCCCGTGGCTGCAGGCTCTGTGTCTGGGCTGCTGCTGGCCACAGAGGGTGTGGGGCGGGTGAAGGGCTGGGCAGTGCCCCTGTTGCTGCCGAGCTCTGGGCAGGGCTGGCTGGGGCTGTGGCTGCTGGGGCCGGCCAGGACAGCTCCTGCCCCACTGCGGCCTTGTCCCTGCCAGGGCCCCTGGGCCAGGCCGCCAAGGCTCCCGCTGCTGCTGCTGCTGGAGCTCAGGGGCTGTGGGGCCATGCCGGCCTGTCCCTGTCCCCATGGAGGGACCAGGCCTGGCCCTGGCTGCCCTGAGGCTGCCGCTGCTGCAGCTGCGGGCACAGCGGGAGCAGGAGGAAGAGGAGGAGGGGGAGGAGGAGGCAGCGTGGGATGGAGGCGCTGCCTTGGCACAGTGCTGGGGAGCCCCGATGCCATCGTAGCCGCGGCCTCTCCCTCCTGCTCCATCCCTCAGCTGGTGCCGCCCTTGGGGCGCTGGGTCTTGGGCTTCCTCTTCTCCCTGGGCATCCCCTGCTGCCCGCCCGCCCAGGCTGTCCCAGGGAGCTGCTGCCTCCTGAGCCAGGGGCTCTGCTCTGCTGCACTGGGCACCCCGGGCTCCTGGAACACCCCACAGGCAGGGCGGGCCCAGAGTGTCACAATGTCCCCTTGCTTCCAGCAGGCCCCGCAGGGTCACAAAGCTCCCTGTGCACCCTGAGGCCCCACAGCAGCCAGCCCAGGCCATTGCTATGGTTCCAGTCACTCCCAGTATGATCCCAGTGACTCCCAGTCTCTCTTCAGTACATACCAGTTGCCCCCAGCATGCTCCCAGTCACTCCCACTTCCTCCCAGTTGCTTCCAGCATGATTCCAGTTGCCCATAGCCACTCTCAGTCACCCTCAGTGCATTTCCAGTTGCTCCCAGTATATCCCAGTTGCTCCCAGCATGGTCCAAACTGCCCTCAGCCTGCTTCGGTCACTCCTGGTATGACCTCACTCCCCCACAGTGTTGTCCCAGTTCATCCCACTATGAATCCACTTGCACCCAGTTGCCCCTAGTCTAGTCCCAGTCACTCCATAGATGGACCCAGTGCCTTCCAGTATGATCCCAGTCATGCCAGGTTGCCTCCAGTGTGGATTCAGTCATTCCCAGTCACTCCCAAGTTCTCCCCAGCACGGTCCCTGTTGTTCCCAGCATGTTCCCAGTCATCCCCAGGATGGTTACAGACACTCCCAGTATATCCCAGGTGCCTTCAGCATGTTTGCAGTCATTCCCAGTTCCTCCAATTTGCTTGTAGCATGATCCTGGTTTCCCTCAATTGCTCCCAGTAGCCCAAAATATGATCCCAGTTGCTCCCTTTCAATACCAGAATGATCCCAGTAATCTCCAGTATGATCCTAGTCAAATGCCAGCACTCCAACTACAATCTCAGTATCATCCCAATTACTTTCAATCACTCCCAGAATGGTCCCAGTTGCCTCCACTAGATCAACCCTATCAGTTCCAGTATGATGCCATTTGTTCCCGGTGGCTCCCAGTCACCCCCAGTATGGGGGATGATGTGCAGAGTATGTTCCCACCCCACCATTTCCCCCATCCAAGCCCTGGGACTCAGAACAGCCTTGTGAAAATCTGAGCTCCCTCCACCCCAGGCTGGACCTGCAGGTTTCAGCTCCTGGGCTCCAACTCCCACCTGCTTCCCTTAGGGAAGGAGCTGCCCAAGACACAGAGGGATGTTCACTTATTGTCAGCCAATAAACCCAAGGGAAGACACAGCTCCATCAAATGTAAAAGTCATTCTTTTCCCTGGCTCTGCCCTACACCTGATCCCCACAGCCTGTCCTGTTTCCTTCATCCCTCCACTGCCAGGGACTTTCTGGGACAAGGGAGCTCTGCTCTGGCTATGGAGTTGGACCAAGTGCCACTGGAGTGGGAAGCACAACTCCTCCAGTTTGTGTCCTTGGAGGGACCAGGAACTGGTGAGACTCAGAGGCACAGAAAGGTTTCTCTTTATGACCAACATAAAAAATGGGAGCATGATGAAATTTAATCAACATGGAAACACTTCCCTCAGCTCCTTGTGACAACCCAGCAGCATCTGACATGTCCACAACCCACAAGTGATTTACAAACAGGAAAAATTTTCAACCAAGACATAAGCGGCGATATATAAGAAAAAATACAACTAAGATGCTGACTAAGGTGTTATTTAAACTTCTGAAAAATTGGACAACTCTGGGAAGCAGAAAGCATGAAGCCAGTCGAGGGAGATGCATTGGAATGACCAGAATACAACAGCAGGAGGAAATCTGGGAGTAACAGGAAGGATATAGATCCAGCTGCTCTACATGAAGAAATGCCCTTAGACATGGCCATTTAAACAGGAGAGCTAGAAACACCAGAAGGGAGAGGGCCATGAATTGCTAGATTGGCTGTTGGTGTCAAAGGTAGAGGGGAAGATCCGTATTTCTTCACCTGTCATCAGTAGGAGAATCCAGTAGGTCCAGGAAATTCCTGTTCCTGGTTGGAAAATTTTGCTAATTCTTAAAAGCAGCCACTTCTTAAATGACCCTGATAATAGAGATTTGCTTGTATGATATGAAACTAAAAGGTATTAAAACCTGTGCCCCATTCCAGGCAGACATCCGTTGTGTGCCCATGCACAGGCAGTGCCTTTTGTGCCCTGAGGTGCCGAGCTGGTATTGGCATCTGTCAGAGAGGAGCTGAGGGAGAGCAGAGCACCTTGCAAGTTGCAGGTCCATGACAGCCCCAGAGGGCTCCTGTCCCAAAACCATCTGCTCTGCTCCAGGCTGGAACAGGGACCAGCATTGTGCCGGGATCATCAGAGAACTGAGGTGTGTGCTGGAATTCAATCCCCTCCCCATCCCACAGCAGCCCTGCATTTCCCTCCTCCAGCCTTGGTCTCCAGCCTCCATGGAGGCTCTTTGGGCTCTGCACTTTCCCTGCAGCCACCAAGGGCAGCTGAGCTCTGCCTTTGGCACAGCCAGCCCTGCCCAGCCCAGGCAATGCCCAGCAATTCCTTGTGTGTGCCTGGCCCTGCTGTCAGCCCCGGCAGCGGCTGCGTGGCCCCTTTGTGCCGCGCTGGCCCAGCCATGGTGCCACAGCCCCTGTGCAGGCTCTGTGCCCCATGGCCTCCCTGCTGGGCAGCCTCTGCCAGCTCCTGCACAGCCCGTGGCACCTGTGGGGCTGCACAGACAGCCCTGCCCCGGGCTCTGCCGGGCTCTGGGCCAGCAGAGAGGCTGGGCAGGGCTGGCCATGGCCGGGAACAGGCCCTGAGCCCCGCAGGAGGATGGAGCTGGGCCACAGCCAAACTGCCCCGCAAACCTGGGCTGAGCAGCCAGGGCTGGCAATGGCTGGGGACAGAGGCTGGTGCTGACAAATGTCCTGGGCCGTGTTCCTGCTCTGTCCATGCCACCAAGGGCACAGAGCAGCCTCCTCTCTGGGCCACTTGCCTGCTTTCAATGCCTTCCACAGGCACTGGCCCTGCCCACAAGGCCTGGGCTGAGTCCTGCCCCTGCATGCTCACACAGGCTGAGATGGACACTGATGGTTTCTGTGTCAGGCTCTCTCAGCCCAGCCCAGCTCCTTCCAAGCTCTGCCAGCTGCCCTGAGCTCTCGGCAGCACCAAGGGCCGCTCCCCAGCACAGCCCAGCCGGCTCTGGCCCCACAGCTCTGCTCAGGGCAGGCTGCTCTCGGCAGGCCACTGCAGCCTCTGGTCCAGCCCCAAAGTGGCTGCCAAGCCCCTGGCACCCCAAAAACCCCACCAGTGAGAGGGACCCAGAGCAGATGAGGCTGTGACACGGCTGTGACACTGACACGTCCCACGGCCCCGGAGATCACAGCAGCTGAGATGGTGCTGGATCCAAGGGCAACTGTGGATCTCTGTCTCCCTCTCTCTTTTCCTGACTTCCTCTACTCAAAATCTGGAGAACTGGAAGTTGGACTGCTTAGAGTTTGCTCAGTCAGTGCGTTCTGAAGTTATTTACTGTAATCCCATGTTGCTTTAAGATTACCCACGTATCTCATTCTCTGAAGTTTGCAAGTTAAAAGTTTGTTCTCCATCCTCCTGAGAAGTTTGTTGTTTTCTCCCATGTGCCACCCGAGGGGATCGAGGTACCTCAAGTCCCTTTCCAGCACCGCCGAGAGAGCTTGGGGCACAGCAGCAGGAACTGCAGGGCTCAGCAAGGCCTGGCTTGGCTGGAGGAAGCAGAAAGGCCGAGCCCTGAGCCCAGGCCTGGCACAGCAGGGCCTGTCCCTCACGGGTGCCTCGGAGCTGTTTGTGGGGCAGTGGGATGGGAGGGGCAGCAAGGACAAATGTCATCAAACTGCAACCCCTGCCAGGCTCCTCAGGGAGGGGCCAGGGAGGACCAAAGTGCAGCCCCTGAAAGGAAAGTTCCTTCTGTGGGGCCTCCAGAGGCACTGCCAGAGCCCAGGGGACAAAGGCCTGGGTGCCTGTGGCCCTGCCAGCCCTGCCCAGCCCTTGGCCATCTGTCCTGCAGGCTGTACCCCCTGTGCGTGCTGCTCCTGTGCCCTGGCCGGCTGCACACGCCCCTCTCACTGTCCCCCCAGCATTTCTCAGCCCAGCATTTCTGTGCCCTCCCTGGGCTCCCTGCACCCAGCGCTGCCGGCTCCTGGCACACAGAGCCAGGGCAGGAGCCCACCCTGCCAAGGGCCTTTGGAGCAGGGTGGTGGCTGCCATGGCTTCTGACCTCAGCAGCTGCTCCTGGCGTGGTTCCATGGGAACCCAGCACAGCAACGCTGCTGTGCATTGTCTATGCTGAGACTCAGACACTGTCAGGGCACATTCCCTGTCTGTAGGATTCATGCCTGACCCAAGCACTGCACTTGTGTCTCCAGCATTGCTTTCCAGCAAAAACGGGAAGGCAAACTGTGCGTAGCTCATGGTACTTCAGAGTGTCTAAAACTCACAATGTCATCAGTCTTAGAGGTGAGATCCATTGGGAATTAATGGGATGGAGAAGTAGTGCAACATGGAAAAAGGGCAGCATAGAAATAAATCAAGGAAAACATCTTGGCTTCTTTCTTTCCATTTTCATTTCACTTCTGGAAAGCTGTTTCAGTTTTCCAGGAATCTTCTCCACAGTGCTGTCTGCTCTTTTCAAGAACCTTTCCTGGAGAATGAGATGCAGCTTCTGTCACAAGATGTGCCACCAGCCGCAGCTTCTCTTGGCTTTCCACACTGTGTGTACAACACGACTCTTGCAGCAAAGCAGGACAAATGTTTGGAGAACTTTACAACTTGTCCTTTCTTTTCCTGGTGGACTAGGGACTTGTGCCATTTTTAAGGTTTTCATTGTTACTGTTCTACCCGAAGAAAACATGATGGGGTTCCAGGAATTGTTAGGGAATACAAGCCTGGCTGAATGCAGAGAAAGAATCTCCAGAGGCTGCAGCCTGGAGTGGAGAGTTGTGTAAAAATCATTCCAACATCTCCATGGATGCCTGGAACGTGATCTAGAGAATGAAAATGGGCTGACAGAGGGAGTTTGTTTCTGTGTTCAGTTTAGATGATTCTACATCTCTTGCATTGATATAAATCAAGAGTACAATCAGTTCATGATAAGCACCAGAACAAGGTGAACCTCTCCGAGGAGATGACTGAAAGAATCTGAAAAGGAGAGATGCAGGGAATTACTTGGTGAACTTGGTCTGTAAGAAGGGTCATTTTTAAGAATAATTTCTAATCCATTCCCTCTGCTTTTGTCTTTCTGCAAAAGGCCATTTTGATCACAGTTGCCTCATGAAATGAGAAACCTGAGCTTGTGAAAGATGCCCTGTTGCTCTGCAAGGAGCTCTGCAAGGCTAAAACAGGAGCCGGAGTGCCCTCTTGGGAAGCCTCCTCCAAGCTGGAATTTGTTTCGTGCTAGGAGAGGAGGAGGCGGGGGAGAATGATGGGTACTGTGTGGCAGGAAGCAATTTCTGCAATGATCTCTGTCAGTTGATTCTATTTCAGCAGCACCAGCAACAGGGCTGTGTTTGAGTGCCACAAATGTGGCCTGTGTGGCTTTAATTCTCCTCAACTTTGTGCTCAGGGGCTTGTGAACATTTGGGGATCTGCTACTCAAGATGCCAGAGTTTCCTGTCTGAAAGAACTCTGGGTGACACTGATCAAAAAAGGCAATTGCAGCTTTACAGATAAAAGTCAAATGGCAACCAGAGGAGGGACAAGAGCAGACAGGATCTACAATTCCCAAGGCAAAGGCAGCAGCAGCCTCCTGCTGTCACCTCAGGGTGAGTAAAACAGCACTGAAAACAGTGCTGGAACCCAATCCTTTCTTTCTCTGGAGGCTGGGTCAGGGCAGCACAGCCGGGCCCTGAGGAATCGGGGCTGTTTGTGGGTGATTGTTGCTCTACTCCAGCATTCAGCTGGAAAAAGCCCTTGGAAGCCGAGGCAGGAGCAGGTGGGAAGGGGCCGGCACTGCTGCTGCTCCTGCCCGGGAGCCCCGGCTGGGCCGGGCCGGCGCCCGCTGCGCTGCGGCTCCTGCTGCTGCCAGAGCCGGGCGGGACTCGGGCACAGGGAATGGACACGGGGGGACAGCAAAGGCCTGGGCGGCTGCAGGGATGTTCGCGCTGGGGGCAGCGCCAGCACAGAGCTTCAGCCGCAATGAACCCTGAGGGAAACGCTGGGGAAAGGCTCCATTTCAGCCTTTCTTTACTCATGGCTTTGAAAGGACCGAAATGAAAGGAAAACAAGCAGGGCCTGACCCCTTCTCCTTTGGGAGGAGCCCATGCCTGCGGCTGTGAGGGGTTCTCAGATCCTTATTCAGGGTCCATACTAACGTGAACCCAAACTGCTTTGACCACTCCCAGTTGAATACTTGCCAAGAGGATGGAAAAGTTTATCGGACCACAAAAAAACACAGCTAGTTATGCACAGCACCTCTTTGGGGAATGTCCTATAGGAGATACTTGGTTATGCTTTGACAAATTGATGCGAGCTAAAGCTCGATCAAAGAAATAGAGGGGGAGTTGTTATAAATAAATTCTATTCAAATAATCTATGTTTTAGTTACTTAATTGTTAAGTAATTCCATTAAGATTGTTAATGCTAGTTCTGTATAAAGAATTTGCCTTATTCCTGTTTTAATACTGATTTATCACCTTATTTACTTGTTTGTTAATTAAGAATTCACCTTATTACCTGTATCTCTGCTCCCATTCGCCGGAGAGTGTCTGAATATGCAAATAAAAAGAACACTGGAATTCTGGGAACAACCAAGAACAAGAGACTCTAAAAAGCAGGGAACCAAAGTAAATCCAGGACTGTAGTCACATTTTAGACTAGTGCAAGAAGTACGGGGGTCCGCCGAAGCAGCTTTATTTAGTCGCCGTGACCTGAGAAGGAGTCCCCCATCGCTGGACGACCCCTGATCAGCGAGCGAAACGGACTCCCCGGCAAGGGAAAAAGCCCGTGAGGGGGGTGGGAGTCCCCAGCTTTGCTGTGAAGCGAAGCTGTGTGTACCTCCTCCTCCACGTTGCCAAGGGAGCAAGCAAGCTCTCCCCCAAGGCCAAGCGATAATAAAGAAACATACAAAACCAGCAAGTCTCTGACTCTATTATTTTTTTTCCAGAACAATTTTTGGGGGCTCGTCCACGGGATCTGGCCACGCCTGAAGAGGGACCGAGGACGGGACGGCCGCTCGCCCTTCGGACCTCCGGGACAGCTGGACAAGCGGGAGCAGCCTGGGACCGGCAACGAGGAGGAGCGCCGGAGGGTGAGCATTCCGGGCGGGTAAAGGAGACGTGCGAGTGGGAGTGTGAGAGAGTCGGGGGCCGGCAGCTCGGACCCCCGGAAATGAGTGTGGACCCCTCGGTACTGCGGTTTCGGAACTCCCGCGAGGGGGCCGCCAGGAAAAGGGGGAAGCGAGAGAAACTAATGAGTGAGGCGTCTCCTTAGGGGCAGAAAGACCCCCCCCGGGCGTGCAGGGGAAAACAGAGTGTGAGTGGCACGCATTAGGGGCAGAAAGACCCCCCCCTGGGCGTGCAGGGGAAAACAGAGTGTGAGTGGCACGCATTGGGGGCAGGTCCCCCCCCTTAAAGGCTAGAGTAGCCTAGGAGGGTTTAGAGTCCCTGGAGGGGCGGGAAAACCGTACCAGGGTTGACAGGGTGTCCCCAGACACTGCGGGTGCCGAGAGCTCATGAGAGTCCCTGCTTCCCAGGACTGAGCCAGACGCACCGGAGAGGGTGTGCTGCCGCGGTCTCAGGGAGGAGGCCGTAAACCCATAGCCCGAGGACACCGGGGTGGGGAGTCAATGTAGAGGCAAGGCGGGCATCCTGCACACACACACTCATCCCTCTTGCCGAGGCTGCTTCGCTGGGGAGAAGTAGTCAAGCCAGTCCTGGTGGAAGGCAAAGGGGTCGGGCCCTGCTGGGGTTGATCCTTGGAAACAAGGAAGGGATACCCCCCCAGGTAACCCGTGCGGAGTCTTGACCTCTTACCTCCGTTTCAAAAAGTGAAGAGGGGACGGTACTAGTGACAGGGCAGTCTAGTCCGGGGTTCGGACTGAAGGTGTCCGGCCCGGCGGGGGCTAAGGCGTGGGAAGTCCTGAGGCCCGGAAGGGGATGCCAGTACTAGGGACCCTGTCGTGCGCCGCAAAGCGTGTCCAGAGTCTCAGGGGTGAGGCAAGGCGCGGGGGTACATAGGGGGTGAGGTCATTAGGACTCACCTCAAAGGGGTCAGAAGAGAGTCTGAGCCCCTGGTGTAAGTAAAGTGTGAGCGTCCAAGAAAGTGAGGAAGGTTAGAGAAAGTGAGTAGAAAGAGGGAGAATTTGTTCCCTAATGAAAGCAAAAGTGTAGGAAAGAGTAGAAAAGCATAAAGTTTAGGAGTTTTATGTTGAAGTGTTCAAGAATTAAGTCAGGAGATTTGAAGTAAAGGGAGAAAAGCTGAAGAATTTTTTTTGCTTAAAAAAACCTGTGTTGCCAGTCAGTAAGGGCACCTTTGAAATTTTTTTTCAGTTTAAAGAAAATGGGACAATGTACTAGTAAGAAAAAGAAATCCCAAAAGGAGAATAACAAAGTAAAGAGTATTCCACCCGGTAGTCCCTTAGAACAACTTTTAGCTAAATGGGATTCTTTAGAGGCCACAAAAGGACTAGATCAGGTTAAAATGGTGTTTTATTGCACAGAAGTCTGGCCAAAATTAAAATTACCAGGAGAGTGGCCATGGTTTGGAACACATGATGAGTGGATGTGCTATCAGTTAAACCACTACCTAAGAACTCAGGAAGATCCAGACGTAAACCAGTTAGCTTATGCTGCTTGTTGGCAAAAGAGAGCCACGAGTAAAGAGAATATAAAAGTCTGCAAATTAAAAGAAAAAGAAAAGTGTGAAAGAAAAGAACAGAAAGAGGAAAGAACAGAAACTAATCAAAGATGGGACCCTTTAGACCATTTACCCCCTCCAATTTACCCAGAGGTGCCCCAAGTCCCTCAAAATCCTGTCCCAGTTCCCCTACTAACTTCCCCGAGTCAAACTCAAACTCCTTCAGAACCCTCTCCTCCTCTTCCCCCAGTGGTTCCATCATCACCCCCCTTAACACCTCTCCTCCCCAGTCCTTAGTACCTTCTCCCCCTTCTCTCCCAACAGCCCCTTTGCCACCTCCTTCCAATAGTCAAATTCTTTAGCCCCAGTTATAACCCCTCAGTTTCCCAAAACACAACCTCTTCCCTAGCCCCCCTTCTCCCACAGTACCATCCTCTGTTTCTCCCCCTACAGATTTTACTACCTCCCCCTCACCTACAGTAATTCCCCTGCCACCCCTAATTGGGAGTTAACCAAAACCCCTACAGACTCCTGTGAGTCATCCCGTTCTCCTGGAATTCCCCAGGAATTGTAACTCAGCCAGTGTTATCAGTTAATAATGTAAGTGAAGGACCCTATTGTAACACAAGGTCAAAAGCCTTAAAGCCAGAAAACTTTTTCCCCTCAGGGAAGTGCCTATGGGAGGAGTAATTGGAGGAGTGGGATTTGTAAATGCCCCATTAACAGCCTCTGAAGTAAGAGGATTTAAGAAGAGCTAGGAAATTTAGTTGAAGATCCCATAGGTATTGCCACACAGGTAGACCAATTCCTTGGGCCCAATGTTTATACATGGGGAGAGTTAAATTCTATATTAAACATCTTGTTCTCCCCTGAGGAAATACGAATGATTAGAACAGCAAGTATCAGAATCTGGGAAAGGGAAAATAGGTTGGGGCCACCTGGAGATCATAAATTACCGATAACTGACCCAGGGTGGGACCCAAATCGAGAAGAGGAAAGACAAAATATGAGAGACTATAGGTCCTTGATAGTAAGAGGTATAAGAGAATCTGTCCCCAGAGGGAATAATACTAAATTAGCTTTTGATGGGTCCCAAGAAAAAGATGAGACTCCTGCCACTTGGCTAAATCGATTAAAAAGAAATTTTCAATTATATTCAAGCATAGACCCTGATAGTCCTGAGGGACAAGTAATTCTAAAAGTGCAGTTTGTAACAAAGTCATGGCCAGATATACGGAGAAAATTAGAAAAAATTGAAGATTGGCAGGAGAAAAGTATTAATGAATTATTAAAAGAAGCCTTAAGAGTTTACCTGAGGAGAGAAGAAGAAAAAGCTAAAGCCAAGGCTCGCATTATGGTAGCTGTAGCAAGAGAAAGTACTGGAGTAGCAGAAAACCAGAAAAACTCCTCCTGGAAATCTAGTGAGGGAGGACCAAGACCCTCATTTAAAGAACCAAAGTCACCCATAGTACCACCGTGGGTAAATTTAAAAAGAAGTAACCCAGGAGAGAATAGAACTTGTTATTACTGTGGTGAAATAGGGCATTTAAAAAGGGATTGTAAGAAATTATCACTTGATGAGGCTATTGCAAGGGAGCAAGATGCCCTGGAGAGGGTGCTGAAAGGGGAGGATTAGGGGTGTCAGAGGCTCTATAAAATAGGGGACCCAATAGAACAACAAGATGAGCCTCTAGTAAACTTTGATGTGGGGCCCCAAAGTGAAGAATATGAATTCTTAGTAGACACAGGAGCTGATAGTCGAGTTTAAGGAAATTACCAACAGGGGTAACAATCGGGACAAAAACTTGTGAAGTGTTAGGGGCTGAAGGGAGGCCCTTTCGAGCATTAATAGTTGAAGGAGTAGAGATTAAAGGGAACTCAAAGCACTGTGTAGCTGATTTTCTTTATTTACCACATACAGAAACCAATTTACTAGGCAGAGACTTACAAGTGCAGCTCGGGGTAGGAGTTATCCCAAAAGATGGAAAAATGGTTGTGCATATCATGAAACTGACCCAAGGGGATATACAAGAGATAAATCCAGAAGTGTGGGCTACAGAGGGAAAATATGGGTGTTTAGATATCCCTCCCATTAAGATAGAAATGCAAAAAGATACCCCTGCCATCAGAGTTAAGCAATACCCAATGTCACCAGAAGGAAAGAAAGGGCTAGCTTCAGTAATTGAGCATCTTTTAAAAGAAAATATCTTAGAACCTGTATGTCCCCTCATAACACCCCTATATTAGCCATAAAGAAAGATGAGGGAAAGTTTAGATTAGTCCAGGATTTGAGAGAAATAAATAAAAGAACTATTGCTCGACACCCAGTAGTACCTAACCCCTATACCTTGCTGAGTAAAATTCCAAGAGAGCATACCTGGTTCACAGTGATAGACTTAAAGGATGCTTTTTGGGCATGTCCCCTAGCAGAAGAGTGTAGGGATTGGTTCGCCTTTGAATGGGAACATCCAGACAGGGGAAGAAACAACAGCTAAGGTGGACCCGGTTACCACAGGGTATACGGAATCGCCAAATATCTTGGACAGGCCCTAGAAACATTATTAGAACAGTTTAGTCCCAAAGAAGGAGTTCAAATTTTGCAATACGTGGATGATTTATTAATATCAGGGGAGACAGAGAAAGAAGTTAAAGATGTAAGTATACAACTTCTAAACTTTCTTGGAGAAAAGGGGTTAAAAGTATCTCAGAGTAAACTACAGTTTGTAGAAATGAAGTCACTTATTTAGGACACATAATCGGAAAGGGGAGTAAAAGGTTAAGCCCTGCAAGAATTTCAGGAATAGTGTCTATATCACCTCCAAAAACTAAGAGAGACATAAGGAAACTTCTAGGCCTGTTTGGATACTGCAAGCACTGGATAGATAAGTACACTCAAGGGGTCAAATTTCTTTATGATAAATTAATAGACCAGGAACCAATGAATTGGACAGAGAGTGACGAGAGGCAGCTGCAGGATCTAAAAGAGAAATTATCCTCAGCACCAGTTTTAAGCTTACCAGATCTTAAAAAGGAGTTTGATTTATTTGTAAACACTGAGGAAGGGATAGCATACGGAGTTTTAACCCAAGAATGGGGAGGATACCGAAAACCTGTAGCATTTTTATCAAAACTGTTAGATCCGGTTGCTAGGGGATGGCCGGCTTGTCTCCAAGCAGTTGCAGCTGCAGCTATTTTAATAGAAGAAGCTCAAAAGTTAACATTACAGGGAAAGATAAAGATACATACTCCACATGATTTGAAAACAATCTTAAGTCAAAGAGCTCAAAAGTGGCTCACAGATTCTAGAATCCTAAAATATGAAATTATACTGATAAATTCAATAACCTAGAACTAACAACATCAAAAAGCTTAAATCCAGCTCAATTTCTCTCTGGTGAGCCCACTGAAGAAATAGAAACCATTGCCTAGAACTCATTGATATACAGACAAAAGTAAGAGAAGATTTAGAGGATACACCCCTTCCATATGGGAGGGTCTTGTTCACAGATGGGTCATCCCGAGTGGTGGAAGGGAAAAGAATATCAGGATACTCTGTGATTGAGGGAGAGAAAATGAAAGTTTTAGAAAAGGGAAAGTTACCAAGTAATTGGTCAGCACAGTGCTGTGAAATATATGCACTAAAGAGAGGGCTAGACTTACTTAAAGATGACCGAGGGACCATTTACACAGACTCTAGATATGCCTTTGTTATCGTGCACACATTTGGGAAAATTTGGGAAGGACGGGGATATTTAAATTCAAAAGGGAAAAACTTAATACACACAGAATTAATAAAGTCAGTGTTAAAATCTTTACAAAAACCAGTAGAAATTGCAGTAGTTCACATAAAAGGACATCAAAAGGGAGATATGCCCGAGATAAGGGGAAACCAGTTAGCTGATAAAACAGCCAGAGAAGCAGCTTTAGAACCAGGAGAACCAGTAAAAATCCTCAAATTAGAGAAAATACCAAGAAAAGAAGAAGAAAGGATAGAGCAAGGTTTAGTAAAAAAGAGCAGAAAGCAATAAAAGAATTAGGATTACACCAGGGGGAACACGGAGTGTGGTTAACAGCTGACAGACGAAATTCTTAAATAAAAGCCCTAGCCAGAAAAATACTTACAGAAATACATCATTTAACCCACTGGGGAACCCAGGGGTTATGTGACCATTTCCTAAGGGAAAACCTATGTATTGGAGTACACGAATTAGCAAAAGCAGTTACTCAGGGATGTATAATATGTCAGAAAATAAAATCAAAAAGTTATGAGAAAAACTGAGCCTGGAGGGAGGGAGTTAGCCTTAAGGCCCTTCCAGAATGTGCAAATTGATTTTACTGAGATGCCCCCTGTTCAAGGGTACAAACACTTGTTAGTGATCATAGATCACCTTACCCATTGGGTGGAGGCATCCCTACAAAAAAGGAAACAGCAGAAGTAGTAACAAAAATCATATTAGAAGATATCCTCCCTCAGTATGGGCTGATAAATAATGTTGATTCAGACAGAGGGCCACATTTCACAGCACAAATTCTACAACAGGTAACACAAGCCTTAGGGATAAAATGGAGGTTACACACCCCATGGCATCCCCAGAGCTCAGGCAGAGTAGAAAGGATGAACAAAACCATTCAAAATGTACTGACTAAACTAATAGCAGAAACTCAACTAAATTGGCTTAAATGCTTACCCCTAGCATTACTACGAATCAGAACACAGCCACGAGCAGATCTAGGAGTGTCACCATATGAAATGTTATTTGGGCTTCCCTTTTTGTTATCTCCTTATAGTTCTAAAGACTACCTGGAAGGAGAGGAAATCACTAGAAATATCTAAAAACCATTGGACAAACCTAGAAAATCTCAGAAAGAAAGGCTGTCTTCCTCAAACTTCCCCCTTGGATGCAAATGTGCATAATATCAATCCTGAGAGCTGGGTATTGATCAAAACGTGGACTAATACCCCGCTGACCCCCGAAGTTTGAAGGTCCCTACCAAGTACTGTTAACAACTCACACAAGCAGTGCGCACTAAGGAAAAAGGATGGACCCACATCACCAGAGTTAAAGGGCCAGTACCCCCTCCTGGAGAGAACCCGAGTTCAGCACCCTCACCGGAGGAAACCGAGTGACAGTAACACCACACCCGAAAGACTTGAAATTAACCTTTAAAAAGAAATAAGAGATAACAGAGACTGTGAAAACCTTTTGTTTCAGTTGCCTCTCCCATATTCAACAAAATCAAAAAAAAGGGGGGGGGGGGCACAATAAGGGTTAATTTCTGTAAACCTAAGTCAGTTTTTGTAATTAGCAATTTTAGATATGTTTAAGTAATAGATATATTAAAAAAGGGGTATAAGTTCTTTTTTGTATTAATTTTACATATAGTTTAAGTCTTTTTATAAGTAAGAATTTAAGTAAGTTTAAGGGGGTTTTTTTTATGATAATTTTTAAATTGTAAGTTTTATGAATAGCAACTTAAATAAGTTTAAGTAATAGAAAAAAGTATAAGGGGTTTTTTTATTAAGTTTAAATATTGTTTAGGTTCTATAAATAGTGATTTAAATAAGTTTAAGATTTTTATATGTTAATTTTAAAAGTTATTAAGTTCTATAAGTAGCAATTTGAACAAATTTAAGTAATAGAAAAATTAAAAGCGTGTAAAGATTTTTTTAAGAAAAAAAAAAAAGAGAGTAAATCTCCTACAGAACATTCTCTAAGGGCAACTAAATTAATAGGGAGGGGAAGTGGAAGCATGTAAGTGGGTTCTTTAGGAGACCTCTCCACTCCAAGAGGCAAGGCCCGGGTGGAGCAAGAGATCCAGGAAGGATGGCCCATACCGGACTTTGGGAGGGATCGTACTGGTGATGTTCATAAAGCACACCTACGAAACAAAAGCCTGTGCTAACTGCTACCATCCAGTGTACGATGGAGAGGATCTCAGATCCTTATTCAGGGTCCATACTAACGTGAACCCAAACTGCTTCGACCACTCCCAGTTGAATACTTGCCAAGAGGATGGAAAAGTTTATCGGACCACAAAAAACACAGCTAGTTATGCACAGCGCCTGTTTGGGGAAATGTCCTATAGGAGATACTTGGTTATGCTTTGACAAATTGATGCGAGCTAAAGCTCGATCAAGAGAAATAGAGGGGGGAGTTGTTATAAATAAATTCTATTCAAATAATCTATGTTTTAGTTACTTAATTGTTAAGTAATTCCATTAAGATTGTAAATGCTAGTTCTGTATAAAGAATTTGCCTTATTCCTGTTTTAATACTGATTTATCACCTTATTTACTTGTTTGTTAATTAAGAATTCACCTTATTACCTGTATCTCTGCTCCCATTCGCCAGATAGTGTCTGAATATGCAAATAAAAAGAACACTGGAATTCTGGGAACAAACCAAGAACAAGAGACTCTAAAAAGCAGGGAACCAAAGTAAAATCCAGGACTGTAGTCGCATTTTAGACTAGTGCAAGAAGTACGGGGGTCCAGCCGAAGCAGCTTTATTTAGTCGCCGTGACCTGAGAAGGAGTCCCCCATCGCTGGATGACCCCTGATCAGCGACGTGAAACGGACTCCCCGACAAGGCGAAAAAGCCCGTGAGGGGGGGTGGGAGTCCCCAGCTTTGCTGTGAAGCGAAGCTGTGTGTACCTCCTCCGCCACGTTGCCAAGGGAGCAAGCAAGCTCTCCCCCAAGGCCAAGCTTGATAATAAAGAAACATACAAAACCAGCAAGTCTCTGACTCTCTCTTATTTTTTTTCCAGAACACAGGCCACATTTGCAGCACTCAAACACAGCCCTGTTGCTGCTGCTGAAATAGAATCAACTGACAAGAGACCATCACAGAAATTGCCTCCTGCCACACAGCACTCATCATTCTCCCTCACCTCCTTCTCTCCCAGCATGAAACAAATTCCAGCTCATAGGAGGCTTCCCCCAGAGAGAGCTCAGACTCCTGTTTCAGACTGAGTATCCCTGCAGAGGAACAGGGCATCTTTCAGGCAGTTCCACAAGCTCAGGCTTCTCATTTCATGAGGCGTCGGGGATGAACATGGCCTTTTGCAGAAAGACAAAAGCAGAGGGAATGGATTAGAAATTATTAGAAAAAAATAACCATTCTTACAGACCAAGTTCACCCAGTCATTCCCTGCATTTTTCATTTTCGGATTCTTTCAGTCACCTCCTTGGAGAGGTTCACCTTGTTCTGGTGCTTCTCATGAACTGATTGTATTCTTGATTTATATCAGTGCAAGAGATGTAGAATCATCTAAACTGAACACAGAAACAAACTCTCTCTGTCAGCCCATTTTCATTCTCTAGATCACATTCCAGGCGCCCATGGAAATGTTGGAATGATTTTCACACAACTCCACTCCAGGCTGCAGCCTCTGGAGATTCTTTCTCTGCATTCAGCCAGGCTTGTATTCCCTAATAATTCCTGGTACCCCATCATGTTTTCTTAGGGTAGAACAGTAACAATGAAAACCTTACCAATGGCACAAGTCCCCAGTCCACAAGGAAAAGAAAGAACAAGTTGTAAAGTTCTCCATACATTTATCTTGCTTTGCTGCAAGAGTCGTGCTGCACACATGGTGTGGCAAGCCAAGAGAAGCTGCAGTTGGTGGCACATCTTGTGACAGAAGCTGCATCTCATTCTCCAGGAAAGGTTCTTGAAAAGAGCAGACAGGACTGTGGAGAAGATTCCTGGAAAACTGAAACAGCTTTCCAGAAGTGAATTGAAAATGAAAAGAAATAAACCAAAATGTTTCCCTCTGCTTATTTCTATGCTACCCTTTTCCATCTTGCACTACTTCTCCTTCCCATGAATTCCAGATGGATCTTATCTCTAATATCCATGACTTGGCAAGTTTTGGACACTGTAAAATACCATGAGTTACACACAGTTTGCCTTCCTCTGTTTTTGTTGGAAAGCAATGCTGGAGCCGTAAGTGCAGTGCTTGGGTCAGGCAGGAATCCTACTGGATACACCGGGGTACACCGAGCCCGGTACTGGTGTGCACTGGGAGCAGGATCAGAGCACACTGGGACACAGCAGGACCAGAACTGGGGAACAGGGATCAATGTGGGACCAACTGGGATATACTGGGATTGGACTGAGAGTGACTGGGATCATACTGGTGGAAACTGGAACCTTACTGGGACAAGTTGATGTGTCTGGGAATGACTATGAGTATGCTGAGGGCAACTGGGATATACTAGGAATGTCTGTGACTATATTGGGGTGACTGGGAACACACTGAGAGGGACTGGAAGTGACTGGGTCTGTACTGGAGGCAACTGGGTTTGACTGGGACCATGCTGGTGGAGACTAGGATCATGGTGACTCATACTGGGATCATACTTGAAATGACTGGGTCTATGTTAGGGCCACTGAGAGCAACTGGGACCAGACTGGGAGGAACTGGGAGCTACTGAGACAATACTGGGGGCAGCTGGGACCATGATGGCTTCAGAATAACATCATACTGGGAGTGACTGGATCTGTGCAACTGGGATTACACTGGGAGGAAATGGGACCATGCTGGGGACAACTGGGATCATACTGGGAGCAACTGGCAGCACACTGAGGGTGACTGGGGTCATTCTGGGATCATACTGGGAGTGACTGGGAGCAGGCTGAGGGCAATGTTGAGGAAAAGGAAACTGGGATATACAAGGAGGGACTGGAATCATGCTGGAGTTGACTGGGAGTGGCTCTGAGTAGGAAATCATGTTGGAAGCTACTAGGAGCAAATGGGAGTCAGTGGAAATAAACTGGGATTTCCTGGCAGAGACCAGGAGTGACTGGGATCGCAGAGGAACCATAAAGGCAGTTACAGGAATAATACTGGGAGTATCTGGGAGTGACTGGAACCTTACTGGGTGACTGGGTGCAACTGGGACCATGCTGGGGACAAATGGCACCATATTAGGAGTGACTGGGTTCACACTGGAATCAAACTAGGAAGGACTGGAGCCATAGTGGGAGTGAATGGGATCATACTGGGGGTGACTGGGAGCCACAGGGCCCATGTTGGGAGTGACCTGGGCCACCCAGGGGGAACTGGGGGGACTGGCCCAGCTGGGGCTCAGGGTTGTTCTCCCCCAGGGCTGCCCCGGGTCCTGCTGCCACCCCCGGCCCCACAGAGCTGAGGGACAGGGCACAGCCGAGGGACAGGGGACAGTTGAGGGACACAGGACAGCCAGGGAACACGGCCTGGCCCAGGGACACTGAGCTCCAGCACTTTGGGCTGTTGTGCCCGGGCTGTTGCCCTTGGGCTCCCAGCACAGGCCAAGGGGGGAGAATCCCCTCCACAAAGTGTTGTTTGCTTGAAGCTTTGCTCTGGAACATTCCCAAGGAGCCACCTGCAGTGGCTGGAGCCATCTGGGTGCCCGGGGCCACCAAAGCCGCTCCGGCAGTGCCCTCCTGCCCCGGGCAGGGCAGGAACACCCGAGGAAAGGCTCGTGCTGGGCTCAGGGCAGGGACAGGGCACTCCCCTGGTGCTGCCACGGGCACAACAGAGCCGGCCTGGGGAAAGGATTGGTGTTTGTGTCCCATGCAATCCCAGCAGGGATTGCTTCTCATTTCACTGCTGTCATTGGATTGGTCATCGATTCAAATCATTTCCCCATGGAATTCCCACGGCAGTTGGTAGTGGGGAGAGCCATCCATGGAATTCTCACCTGACTGGGATAAGAGTGAGATCCAGCCATGGAAATCCCATGGGAATTCCGGCCTTCCCAAGTCCCCCCATTTCTGAATCCCACATTCCCATAGAAATTCCCCTCCCACACCCATCTTTGTGCTCCACAGCATCCCAACCATATCTGATGTATTTTGGGAGCTCTTTCACGCAGGTGTGTCCCAGGTAATACTTCATCTGCTCCACCATGATCCCTTTGGATTCCCAGCACTTCTGGGTGATCCAGTTGAACCATCAGACACTGCAAAGCTCCTGGATCACAGCTGGAAGGAGATGAAATCCCACCTGTCATAGCCACAGGGATCCATGGGATCCATGGATTCTCCGTTGGACAGGAGGTCACAGCTGGAAACCACCTGCACCATGTGGAGACCTGGAAATGAGGAGAGAAGGAACCCAGGAGTCGTGTCCCAGTCCCACAGAGCCTCTGGGAGTTCCCTGGATTCCCATTCCAGTCCCACAGATCCCCCCCATCCCTAGAGATCCCATCCCAGCCCCTTAGAGTCCTCCATTCCCAGAGATCCCAGCCCCTAGCTCCCTCCACTCCCCCCTCTTCTGCGTGTACCGGCCCCATCTCCAGGTCACTGCCAGCCACGTACTGGTTCCTCTCCTTGAGTCGGGTGTGGCTATCTATCCTGGTTTAGGGCAAATTTGGGAGAAAACCCCTGAATGGGATCCCTCTGGGAAGCAAACCCAAATGGCCCCTCCCCCCAACCACTCTGGTAAAGAACTTCCTTGAAGAAAATTGGAAAAAACTATTTTACTTAACAAACAAAGTGCATACAAGTACAAAGAATGAATAATATGAAACAATAAAACCTCTCGTTCTGGAGTGAGATGGCAAATTGAGAAAGTTCTTGCCGTGGGTGGAGCTCAGCTCTCTCTCAGTCTCTCATCAGTCCTGGTCCGTCCTGCTGGAAAATGCCAAGGTCCAGGCCCTGGTGGGCTGCAGGTGCAAGCCCCCAGTGCTCCCTGGGTTTTTCCAGTCCCGAGCAGGTTTAAACAGTCCCAGGAGAAAAAAAAAAAAAAGAAAAAATACAGTCCAGGGAACTTCTCTGCCCTAGCTAGCTGAAACTAAGTAAAAGCAAAAAGATCTCTCCTGCAGTCTCTCCAAGCCTCCACTGAACACCCTGTCCAGAGAAGAATGTGGAGGAGTCAGGCAATTCTCTCAAAACAAACTCCGCGCTTCTCCTTGCTCTTAGAACCAGTCTTAAAAGCACAGAACTCAATATACAGCATAAACAGAACAGAGGACTTGGGATACAAGCATCATAAAGTCATCCTAGGACACTATCTCAATATCCTGGGTCTGCCTATCCCAATATTCCAGCTCTGGCTATCCCAATATCCCAGCTCTGCCTGTCCCAATATCCCAGCTCTTCCTGTCCCAATGTCCCAGCTCTGCCTATCCCAATATTCCAGCTCTGCCTGTCCCAATATTCCAGCTCTGCCTGTCCCAATGTCCCAGCTCTGGCTGTCCCAATGTCCCAGCTCTGCCTGTCCCAATGTCCCAGCTCTGCCTATCCCAATATTCCAGCTCTGGTGTCCCAATATCCCAGCTCTGGCTGTCCCAATGTCCCAGCTCTGCCTATCCCAATATCCCAGCTCTGCCTGTCCCAATGTCCCAGCTCTGCCTGTCCCAATATTCCAGCTCTGGTGTCCCAATGTCCCAGCTCTGGCTGTCCCAATATTCCAGCTCTGCCTGTCCCAATGTCCCAGCTCTGCCTATCCCAGTATCCCAGCTCTGGCTGTCCCAATATCCCAGCTCTGCCTGTCCCAATATTCCAGCTCTGGCTGTCCCAATGTCCCAGCTCTGCCTGTCCCAATATTCCAGCTCTGGTGTCCCAATGTCCCAGCTCTGCCTGTCCCAATGTCCCAGCTCTGCCTATCCCAATATCCCAGCTCTGGCTGTCCCAATATCCCAGCTCTGCCTGTCCCAATATCCCAGCTCTGCCTGTCCCAATATCCCAGCTCTGGCTGTCCCAATATTCCAGCTCTGCCTGTCCCAATATCCCAGCTCTGCCTGTCCCAGTGTCCCAGCTCTGCCTGTCCCAATATCCCAGCTCTGGCTGTCCCAATGTCCCAGCTCTGCCTATCCCAATATCCCAGCTCTGCCTATTCCAATGTCCCAGCTCTGGCTGTCCCAATATTCCAGCTCTGCCTGTCCCAATATTCCAGCTCTGCCTATCCCAATATCCCAGCTCTGCCTGTCCCAATATCCTGGCTCAGCTCCCGCTGCCATCCCCAGTGTCTGTGGCTCCATCTGGCCCCGCTCGCTGTCCCAGCACTCACAGGGGTCCCGTCCACGTCCCCACAATCAAGGACTGGGGGACCCCCACACTGGGCTCCAACACTGCCACTTCCAGGGACTGCAGGGAGTGGAGAACTGCGGGGACACAGTGATTTGGGGGAGCTGGGGGACTGAAAGTGGGAGTTTGGGGATCCAGGGGGGTTACAGGTCAAGGAAAGGGAGGACTGGAAGAACTGGCTGAGCTGGGAAGGAGGTTCAGGGGCTCAGAGTCAAGGAAAGGGGGTGCAGGGACTGGGAGAGGGGGGATGGGGTGTCCAGGGAATCCTGCGCCCAGGAAAAGGGCTGCCAGTGATGCCTTGAGGAGGCTGACCTGGAACAGAGACTAGACAGAGCTAAAAGAATAAAGTAGTTATTCATTAAATGGCCATAAAAGGATACACCTTGGGCAGAGCAAGAGTCTGGCCAGGGCTACACCCAAGATGAACCCAAAATGGTCACAAAATGGATGACCAGTCACGAGGTTTCACACTTTGATAAGTTTTTGGTCCATTTTCGTATCAGGGTTAATTGTCCAATTTCAGCTTCAGGGTCTGAAGTCTCATCCTCCTTGTTTGCTCTCTTCAGTTCCCTGTTGTTTCCTTTTTGGGCCTGAAGCTTGTAAGGGGTGTCCTTGGTCTCAAGCTGGAGAAGGATTTGTTTTGTCTACCTGCCCTGTGAAGAGAACTTACTGAATAGGAAGCTCAGAGTTCCACACCAAGGCAGCACAGAACCTGAAAAATACGAAAGCTAAAACTTAAGGCATCACCAGGGCTCCTCAGAGTGAGGAAGGGAGGGGCTGGGAAATGCAGAAGTGGGGGCCCAGGGGCCCCAGGAACAGGGAAAAGGGTGGGTCTGGGGGCTGGGAGAGGTGGGGTGGCTGGGAATACTTTGTGTTGGTGCCGGATAAGGGGGTGCAGGGGGATCTCAGTCCCGGGCAAAGGGGTAAAAAAGCATCTCGGCTCTCAGGAATGGGGGTGCAGGGACGTCTCAGGGTCAGGGAAATGGGGGGGCAGGGAGTTCCATGGGGTCCTTGACGCCAAGAAAGGGGATTCCAGGGTTTCCCAAGAAGGGGGGACCAGGGTGGGGAGACTTGGAATGTTTGGGAAGGGGGAGTTCGGGGGGGTCTCTGGTTTTGAAGAAAGGTGGGGCTGGGGGCTGGGAACGGCAGGAATGGGGTTCCAAGGCATTCCAGGGCATCGCAGGGTGAAGCACACGGGAAGACTGGAGGCTGGGAGCCATTGGATGGCCGAGAATAGGGGAGCGGGGGGGTTCTGATGTCTGGAAATAGGGATTGGGGGGGGGGGGGGGGGGGGGGGGCGTGTATCTGTGCAGGAAAAAGGGAACAGGGGGGTCCCGGTGCCGGGAATGGCGGTCCAGGGTTCCGGTGCCGGGGGGACCCACTCCCCCCTCGCCCCCCCAGGAGCGCCCCCAGCCCCAGCGCTGGAGCCATGGCGCTGCTCCCACGCACTCCCAGTATGATCCCAGTATGATCCCAGTACAGCCCAGTCGCTCCCACTGCTGGCATCCCCCTCACCCCTCTCTGCATTCCAACCTGTCCCGGCTCCATCCCCGCTGCTCCCGCGGGCTGCCAGGGGTTCAGGGAACGGGGGAGGAGGAGGAGGGAGGGAGGAAGAGGCTGAGCGGCAGCAGGAAGCAGCAGGAAGAAGAGGAGAGGAGGGAGCGGGCGGCTCCAACGCCCCCTGAAGCCGCAGAAGCCCCGGGACCATCGTCCCCCATCCCGCAGGTGCCCGGGGAGGGGGAGCTCGCCCCAAATATCCCGGGGCTCCCTGGGTTTGGGGTTTTTGGGGGGGTGTTTGGAGCTTGCAGGGCTCCAAAGCTGAGCCGCAGGTGCCCCTCGAGGGGACATCGGGGGCTCCCTGGGAGGTGTTTTTGGGGGTCTCGGTGGCGGTGGCGGCAGAACCCCGTTGGGGGGGCGGGGGGATGCGGGTCCCCCCGCGGTGGGGGTTGGGCTTCCCGGGCCGGGCCCTCCGAGCTCTGCCGGGGCCACGTGGGGAGCGCGGGACCGGCGGGACAGGCGGGGGGACACCGGGTTTGGGGAGCCCCGGGAGAGCTGCGGCTTCCCTGAGCGGGACTGTGAGGAGAGCCCCAGAGGCCCAAAGCGGGGACCCCGAGAGGGGAGGACCCCTGGGATTGGCGGGACCCCGGCGGGGGTGCTGGGGCTGGAGGGGCGGGATGGCCGGGAAAGGGGTTTGGGGGTCCCGGTGCTGGAAGTGGCTGCTCCCAGTATGAGCCCAGTCACTCCCAGTCATTCCCCATTATGGTGCCATTTGCCCCCAGCACAGTCCCAGTTACTCCCACTTTCATCCAGTGTGTTCCCAGTTCTCCCACTTGCTCCTAGCGTAGCCCCAGTCACTCCCAGTGCTATCCCAGTATGAGTCCAGTACAATCCCAGTTTCTCCCAGCAGGGCCCCAGTCACTCACAATTGCCCCCAGTTTCCCCCAGCGTGGTCCCTGTTCCCCCCAGCACATTCCCAGTGGCTCCCAGTGTGGTCCCAGTCAGCACCTGCATGGTCTCAGGCACTCCCAGTATATCCCAGCTGCCCTGAACACTCTCGTAGTCATTGCCAGGCACTTCCAGTTACTCCAGCGTGGTTCAGTTGTCCCCAGTTTTATCCCAGTCACTGCCAGGACATGCCAGTTGTCACCAGCATGCACCCTGTCATTCTCGGTTGCTCCCAGTTTCTCCCAGTGTGAGCACAGTTGGTTCCCAGTATGGGCCTGGTAGCTCCCAGTAACCCCCAGTCAGGGTCCAGTCACTCCCACTATAATCCCAGTATGATTGTAGCCACTCCCAGTATGATTCCAGTCACTTACAGTATAATCCCAGTATGATCCCAGTCACTCCCAGTATGAGGCCAGTGGCCCGCAGTGAGATCCCACTTGTTCTCTGTCAATGCCAGTATGAGCCCAGCAGCCTCCAGTATGATCCCCATGACTGCCTGTCTCTCCCAGTATATCCCAGTCACCCCCAGCATTCTGCTAGTCTCTCCCAGTATATCCCAGTTGCTTTCAGTGTGATTCCAGTTGCTCACAGTCACTCCCAGTCAATCCCACTATGATTCCAGTCACCCTCAGTGTGATCCCAGTCTCACCCAGCATGAACCACGCTGCTGTCACTGTGATCCCGCTGATTCCGCCAAGCCCGTTCCCTTGGCTGTGGTTTCGCTGGATAGTAGGTAGGGACAGTGGGAATCTCGTCCATCCATTCATGCGCGTCACTAATTAGATGACGAGGCATTTGGCTATTTTATAAACACATAAAATTATGTTTCTGTTCCGGGTTAAGTATAGGTGGTCCGTCCACCTGTCCAGATTGGAATTTGATGCCCAAAAAGGGCAACGACGTGTTATGATTGGATGAACCCCTCCCTCCCGAAACCAATTCCATCTGTCCAGCTGATACCACTCAGGGAAGGGGCCTTTATTCGTTCAAAGGTACAATCTCCCGTGCTTTACTAGTAAATATATGAACAATGTCAACGGAAGAGAAGAGCGCTCTGGAAGCCAGGGCCCGGGCTATCTTCCCTAGCCTCATTTTAGAGAGACCCAGGGCCTGTAGCAACTCAGAGTTCTTCTCGAACCACTTTCCCCGCGCTCCCAAGGGAAAGCCCAAGAACTCGACCGTTGTAGCGTTAGTAAGTTCACGAATTTGAGGAAGGAGATGCTGGTATTTCTTTGCCTTCTCGGTAGCGGCCTCTTTTAAAGATGAGTTGCTATGCTCATATCGAACTGTCACATCCACTACAAGTGCCTTCCCTTCCTTTACAAAGATTAAATCCGGTTTATATAGTTCATTTTGTGCGTCTCTCAAGTGTGGTTCCTGGAACACTGTCCAATTTTCTCTATTGGCCTCAGGGCTAAGAGTTTCACAGATGGAGTTATGTCTTTTTATTCTGGCTTCTTGCGTGATTGGGCAATTCCCGATGGCATGGGCGGTTGTCTCATAATCGGCGCCACAGTGCCTACAGGATCTTACATAGCACTCATGTCTACCCCTTGCCAGAAATTCACGTGTAGGGTAAACATTCGCTCTTAATTGTAGCACAGTTATAAGTTTCCTGTGAGGGATGCTGCGGTAATGCACCAACCAACCATTACTGATGCTATCGTTCTCAAAGTTCCCAATTCCATGGCCCTGAGCGACCAGCTGTTTCCATTTGTTGAATTCCACCTTCCTCCAATCACACAGTTTAGGAAGGTGGATCCGAGGACGGGGAGCCTCCCATTCCGACAAGGCTTCCTCTCCTGTAACAAACTCTATCTCAGGGATGGGCTCCCAAATCAGCGGGATGGACTCCTTAACTCCTCCTGCTCGTCCCCACAGTTTTTTGTGTATCCTCTCGAGATGTTCACCCTTCAAAAATGAAACCAGAGTACCATCCGAAGATTGAGCCAGTTTATGCAATCTTCGCGCTTGAATGCTTGGTAAGAGCGCAGCCAATTTGATGAGTCCGAGCCCTCCATCTTTAAACTTCGAGTACAAGATGGCATCACAGGTACTTGATGGAAGGTGAAGCCACTCCTTGACCATTCTCCTTATTAATAGATCAAGGGATTTGAGGAGCCCAGATGTTACTTCGGTATGGTCGGCCAGATATATCAGCCTTGGGATGGTATAGGTCCTGAGTATATTGACCTTCTGGAAAGGTTTGAGTGGTGCATCACTAATCCGATGGAGCCAGTCTTCAAGTTTCCTGGATAAGTCTGAATCGGCAAAGCCCACCCAGGGGTCGATATGGATGCCAAGATATTTTTCTGAGCTTCCTGGGTCGATCATGTTAAGGGGAGTCCCTTTAATCAGCCAGGCAGGACAATCATTGATGGTATACGAGTCCTTAGTCGGTTTGATGTAAAAACCGTGGCATTTCTCCCCTTGAGTCTGGAGACCGGTAAGTTCACAAAAGGTCTCCAAGATCTGGATGTTATATTGCATGCCGTCCCAAGAGTCGCTCAGTAGCACCAGATCGTTTGCAAAAGCCATGGCCGTAACTTGAAACCCTCCATGATGGAACCCTTTACCTTCTGTCTCAAGTTTACATAGAAGAGGGTCGAGTGCCAAATTGAGTAACAGAGGTGACATGGGGTCACCCTGCTTGACACCAGAACGGATGTTAATTGGGTCTGTTTTCGCTTTTTTGGTGATGATGTACGTTTTGATGTTTCTGTACATCTCACCTACCAGATGAATAATGTGGGCATCAACCCCTCTCTCGACTAGACCCGCAATAATATGCTGATGACTTACAGTGTCAAAGGCCTTGGCAATGTCCACGAATACATGCCCCAGATCTCGATGCTCCTGTTTTGCACATTTAACAAGAAGCTGGAACAGCTTCAAGTTCTCAGAACATCCGGATGCACAAATAAAACCCCATTGCCTGGGGTTGATGGGACATGCACATGACAGCCTCGCCGTTGCGATCCAGGAGAACAACCTAAACACCACAGATCCAATGGTGATAGGTCTCCAGTTATTGATATCACCAAGTCTCTCGGCACATGTAGACTTGGGTATCAAAGCTGTCCTACAGTCCCGAAGTGCATCCGGAATAGTTCCGGTTAAAAGCCATAGGTTGAAGATTTCACTCAACCAGGAGAACTTAGGGTCAAGTGTAATAATGTGACCCAGAGTAATCCCATCAGGCCCAGGAGCGGAGGATTTACGCATTTCATTCAAGTTCTTACCAATCTCTTTCTCTGTAATCAGGTCCTGAAACATGGTGTTATCTGCATCCCTATACACAGGGAAAGTTTCAAGACCCATAAAACCACCAGATGGTTCCCATCTTGCCTGAAACGCATTGTGGACAATGCCAGTTGGTATCTGGCATTGCAGGGTTTCCGTGTTATCCAAGATAACACGTGCCAACCGTCCTCTATGAAACTGAAACATTCGCTGATAACGAAGATATTGCCCCCGCTTCTTAGCTCTTTTCTGCATCCATTTGGTATTAACCTTGGATGCATCACGACCACGTGACCTTTGAGACTTGGGACCACTGGGCTTTAGGCCGAGCTTATTCAGACTATCCCGAAACTTCTCATAAACCTCATTTACCACCACCTGCGGATCATGCCCATCTAATATTTTCTTGAAGGCTTCCTGGCAGCTGGTGACTCTGCCTGCCGATAGCCTCAGTTTGATGGAATCCACGTAATGGAGCTTTAAGCGTCCCTCTACGGGGCCTTTAGCAGACTGGGGAGGCTCCTCCCTCCCCCTTTCGACGCTCTGTATAAGTTGGACCTTTTTAGAGGGACCTTTCACCAGAAGGCGTCGTTTGTCACTAATCTGCTTGGCCGTCTTTGATGGTATATGCTCCATAATTAACTGATTGATGTTCCTGCTACCAGCATACTTCACCACCAATTGACTCAGGAGAGCCTCCTCCTCTTCCGTCCATACCCTCTTGTGGGCCCCTCTCAAAGATGACCCTTTGGGATGGGAGGCTACAATCCGCTCCTCGTTACGTACAAGAGGATGTTTAAGCCTCTTGTGTTGGGCCAGACCAATCTTGGTTGCAAAACCACGTGAACACACCTCACAGACCCAATCACCTGTTGGAACCACACACACTTCGCCTTTGCACCGAGGGAAGCGACAGGCAATACTGTGGTACTTAAGATTTTGCTTCCCACACTTAGAGCATCTAAACCAGATCTTTCGCTGCCCATGGGCCTGTTTAAGATGGTCAATCAGCCCCAGCATCTGTGTAAACCGGGTCATACAGAGTGGACATGATGGATTTTTGTCCGGGATGGACACAGTAGGTGTTCCAATAAGTGTCGCAACACCGCTGATCACCGGTGGAGCCTCAGGTGTTTTAGACTCTTCAGACTCTCTTGTTTCGCACTCAGAACGTACATCCTGAACCTGCCCCAAAGGCAAGATCTCATATGGTTCAGGTAGTTTGGCCAAACACTCCCTGGCGTTACCCAGATGGAAACCACCAAAAGAAATCAGGTTGGAGTTTACAAACTCCAAAGACACCAGATCAAATCTAACCTCACCTGACGCTACCGGAGGAGGTGGAATATCAGCCCCTTTGACCCTCAGATCTAATGGGTCAGTCTGAGTGCCCGTTGACGCGTATCGTAAAGTCAGTGATTGTACCATAGTTTGACAGAAGATGGCGTTTAGTCAAAGTCACAATCCAGTGAGGGTTGTCAAAGTCTGCAGTCGGAACCCTCGACCAAATTGCAGACTGTGTCCAACTTAGCCCGGGGACAAGGCTTCGGGCGACAGCAAAAAGCCACGCCAAGAAACTTTTGTTTCTGCGAGTCGTGAAACTACCGCTGGATGGCGAGGCCAGACGATAGAGAGGGGGCAACCAGTGCACCCTCGCTCACGCTGGGGCAGAAGTCAACTTTGTTACCCTTTACGGGCATCCGGCGGGACCATGTGGAGGTGTGACTTCTGCAGCTAAGCCCAGTTAGTAACTAGCTCTCTCAAGCTATTTTTCGAACACATATAAATTATATATGCTCCTTTTCCGGGGTAAGTAAAGGTGGCCCGTCCACCTTGGACAAATCCGGTAAATTGGTCCAAATCGGGTGGTAATTGACGCGTTATGAAATAATAAATTCTGTCCCTAATTACTATCAGCTACCTAACTGGCTTGTGGCTGCCCTACGCCCCAGCTACCAGTCTACTTTATTATTAAATATATAAAAAATAAGAACAATTAAAACATACAAGAATAACTAGAAAAATATTACCAAAAAACACCCCTACAATGCAGTAAAGAAAATGCAAAAATATAAAAATTATAATAACGCAAACATACTATACTAGTCTGAATTCCGTAACTGTCTAGCCCTACTGGCAAACATATGTACAATGTCCACAGATGATAAGAGTGCAACTGTGGTTAAAGTCCTTGCAATTGACTCTTGTCTTGATTTGGAGAGGCCAAGGGCCCCTAAAAGTTCAAAGTTTCCGCGGTACCATTTCCCTCGCGCCCCGAGGGGAAAGCCCATAAGGACAACGTCCTTTGCATTGGTGAGGTTTCGTACCTCAGTTTCCAAATGTTTGTACTTGTCTACCTTCTCTGCAGCAGCTGCCTCTAGCGTTGTTTTTTCTGCTTCGTATTGTACTGTCACACCGACAACAAGTGCACGACCGTCCTTCACAAATATTAGATCTGGTTTGTACAGTTCCTTGCTGGTGTCCCTTATGTGCGGTTCCTTCAACACTACCCAGTCTGCCTTCTTTGCCTCCTCAAGAAGCATTTCGCAGATGTTGTTGTGCCTCTTGATTCGAGCGTCCTGTGTCACTGGGCAGTTACCGATGATGTGGGCGCAGGTTTCGTTTTCTGCATCGCAATGCCTACAGGATTTGATGTACGTATCCTGTCTACCCCGAGCGAGAAATTCTCTTGTGGGGTAAATGTTGGCCCTGAGTTGTAACGCAAGTGAGGAGTTTCCTGTGAGGTATGCGCCTATAAAATTGGAGCCAATGGTTACTAATTTTATCACCTTAAGAGATAAGAGAGTCATAGTTACTCCCGCCGTTTACCCACGCTTCATTGAATTTCTTCACTTTGACATTCAGAGCACTGGGCAGAAATCACATCGCGTCAACACCCGCCTCGGGCCTTCGCGATGCTTTGTTTTAATTAAACAGTCGGATTCCCCTGGTCCGCACCAGTTCTAAGCCGGCTGCTAGGCGCCGGCCGAGGCGGGGCGCCGGCCCGGGGACCCCCACCGGGGACCCTCCCCCGCGCGAACCGCTCGGCCGACGCCGGTCGACGGCCGCGCCGGGCCGCCCACCGCGCGCCACGGGAACCCCGCCCGGCGGGGAGCCGGGACGAGGTGGCAGCGGGTGGCGACGAAGACGGCGGCCGCCCCCGGGGCGCCTGGCCGCGGCAAGGCAGAGGGCAGGCGGAGGGGGGGGCGGGCGGCGCCCACCGCAGCTGGGGCGATCCACGGGAAGGGCCTGGCGCGCGTCTCGAGTCGCCGCCGAGCACGCACGCACCCCGGCGCCCAGGCGGGCCACGCGGAGCGCACTCACCACCCGCACACGGCGCCTCGTCCGGCCCCGTCCCACATGCACCGAGATGACCGCCGCGGAGAGGTGAGAGGGCGGGAAGGAGGAGGGGGGAGCCGCCCTCCTCGTCCCCGGCGCTCGCGGCCTCGCGCGCGCGCGGCAGCACGGCACGGTACTCGCGCGGTACCCACCCGCAGACAGCCGCCCGCTGCGGGGTGGAGTCCGGGGGCGAGGCCCGCGCCTCGCCTCCCACCTTCTCGAAGCCCTCTCTCTCTGCTGGGTGTCCCCTCGGTGGCGTTTGCGACGCCGTCTCTCTTGCTCTGCCCCGGCCACCGGCGCCACGCCGCGGTGCAGCCCCAGGGAGTGAGGACGAGCTTCAGCCCTGCGGCTCGCTCCGGGAGCGGGGAGCTACGGAGCGCTCTCCGAGTCTGCATGTAGGGGGACGAAGGCCCTCGCACGGTTGCCGACAACCGCGACGACGCCCGCCGGGCCACAGGGAAAGAGGGGAAGGGCGGCAGCCGCCGAGGAAAAGCAAACGCTTCCCTCGCCGACCCGCCGGCTGCAACCGCCTTCCCCTGCGGGCACCGGCCGACGGCAGCCGCCGCCGCCGCCCACCGCGGGCAACGGGGCCTGCGAGGCAACCCCCAGCCGCGCCGTTGTGGAGTGACCCCCCCCCCAAGACGGCGATTGATCATCAAGCGACGCTCAGACAGGCGTAGCCCTGAGAGGAACCCGGGGCCGCAAGTGCGTTCGAAGTGTCGATGATCAATGTGTCGTGCAATTCACATTAATTCTCACAGCTAGCTGCGTTCTTCATCGACGCACGAGCCGAGTGATCCACCGCTAAGAGTTGTCTGGCTTTCGGCACCGACCCCGCACAGCGCGGAGGGGCCGGGGACCGGCTCAGCGTGGAGCAGGCCTCCCTTTTTTTCTCTTTTCCCCTTGTGAGGATGGGAAGGGCTGGCGCGCGCGCACCTCGCTCGGACCGTACGAGCACAACCACCAACAGAGGAGGTGAGAAAGGTTGGAGAAAAAAAAAAAAAAGGGACAAGAAGCCCATGGAATGCTCCCAAGGCTGGCAAAAAGGCAGGGGGGCTCGCACCCCTGACCGCCGCCCCCCACCAGGCGGGGAGAGACGCCGCCTCAAAAGACGCCCGTCCTTCGGAGGTGGCCCAGGCGCCCGGGCTCGGCCCAGCCTCCGCGCAGAGGGGGCATCGCGACACGCGCTGGACGGCAGAGGGGCACGGCGGCCCGCCCAGCCTCCTCTTCACGGGACGACGCACGGACAAAGGGCGGGGGCGTGCCCACCGGCCCCCGCTCATGCTGGACTGCCCTCCACCGCTCCACGGGCGGGCGACACGGCCAGCCTTCTCCGCAGCGGCCTTACAACGCCCGAGACGACACGCGGCGACGACCGCCTCGCCGACGCGGCCTCGACCCGCGGGACCGCTCCTGCCGGAAGGGCCGAGCGTCGGGCGGCTGCACTCCGACGCTGGAGGTGGACGCCGCCGAATCCTGAGCCGGCATCGCGAGCGCCTGAGGCCTTGCTGGCCGGCAAACCCCTGCGGCCGCACTCCCAGGACCGCTGCCGGGCACGGCGGCCGGCAGCGGCCGGCCCCGGAGCCGGGTAGACCTGGCATCGCGGGGCCGCCCCGGACCGCGGTACTGAGTCATTGAAAACCGATATAGTCACGGACAAAGACCCTGTAACTGATTAAAGTTAGAGAGTGGTATGTTTATTCACCGGCGGGTGGCCACGCCTTTCGGAGATGACTCCTGTGCCGCCCGCCGGTGAATAAACATACCACTTTCGAACTTTAATCAGTCAGAGGGTCTTTGTCCGTGACTATATCGGTTTTCAATGACTCAATTTGGCGAGCCAGCCAGGAGAAGGTTCTGCTCGGCTGTGAGACCAGCTCGGGTGGAGGACCCCCTCAGGGCGCCCCCAGGATATTCCTGGAAGAGTGGGCTCCGCTGCCCGACCTGTTCATCCAGCAGCAGACAAGAACTCCTGACTACTAGAACTCCGGACAAAAAGGTATGTTTATACTTGAAAAATAGGTACCTTTTTGGTAAAGGCGGTTGGTAAGACACTGAGAGACGTCTCCTGCACAACGCATGCCTAGGTTGCTCTGCAGAGCCTGGTTTGGCTTGGTTTGGTTTGGTAACCCGTGTCCCGTGATGGGGAGCGGCAATCGGTTTTTGTTGTGCCTTGATAATCTGTGTCCCGTGGTGGGGGCAACAGCGGCAATAGGATAACCGGGTTTGTTGTCAGTTTTTGGTTTAAAGGTACCTTGGTCATCCATAATTCGAGCGGCTAGCCTGAGTTTTAAGATGCAAAGGGTCCCGTCGTGCGTCGCAGAAAATCCTGATTGCGGCTCCATGCGCACCAGGTGTGTGTGGGTGTGGGTGTGTGTAGTGTGCACAGATTTGTGTTTTGTGGGTTTGTGTGTCTAGGCTGTGGAAGAATTATTGGTGCACCATGTGTGTTGTGTTTTTTAAGAGTTTGTGTCGTATGTGATTTGACCTGTAAGGCGTACGCATGGTCAGGAAAGGCTGTTGGTAAGTCGTGGGAGACGTCCCACGCACAACTCGTGCCTCTGTAGTGTGCTTGCAAGCTTGATTGGTATCTGGTCAGTTGTACTTGGTTGCCAGCAGAGAAAGCTGTTAAGTTGTTGTACCGGTCCATGGAGGGCTCGGATTGTTGTTGCTGGCAGAAGGGGATTTTGCCATTTGCTGTGCCATAGAGGGCTCAGTTTGCTAGAATCCGGGACTATTGTAAGGGCAAATCCTGATTTGTGGTTGTTACACTGTGTGAATGTGTCCTGACTGTGAGAAAGATTGTGAGAGAGTTTGTTGAGACGTGCTACCAGCACAGAGTGATTGAGGAGTTTGGACCCGCGGTTCCGTTTTCGGACGACTGAAACGGCCGGGGAAAAACGAAGCGAGTGGGGTGTATGAAAACCCTTAAAGCGCCCTCCCTGCTGTGACTGTGGTGTGTGTGTTTTGGTTACCGGGAGGGTGTTCACTGTAACTGTATTTTTGAGGCAACATCCATCTTGTGTTAAAAGTTTTAAGTGCAGCATAAGCTGAGTGAAAGAGTTGATTAGCCTCTGAGAGCTGAAGCGTGAATGTTTTTGAAGTAGATTGAGGACAGACAAAGAACAGAACCAGTTTGCCACAAAGTAATAGAAACCCTTGACAAGAGCTTAGTTGTGATTTTAGGTATGGAAACTGTGTTTGTAGATTGTTGGAATTCAAATAAGGGTAACTTCAGTGTGAAAACTCAATCTGGCCAGATGAATAAAAGCAATTCCTTTACCTAAGTGGTTTAGGCTTGACTCGTAGGAGTTTGTGAATTCAGCAAACTGGTGAATAGACAGAGAAAATAAGAGAATGTATCTAGAAGGTTTATATCAGATATCTGTTGGGAGACTAGTGGCTCTGGAGTAGGAGCAATGGGCTATGGAGAATTTAGAAAGTCAAAAAGAAGTGAATGGAATATCTTGTATTTTTGGGAATTTTCCTGCAGCTTTTGGTGCATCTAGAGGTTGTCACTGTGCCTGGGTGCTTTTGCAGTGTAAAATTTGTGCAGGATGTTACTATTGTTCTTCTGCTAACTGGTACAGAGAATGTGCCCAGTGTAAACAACAGCTCCTTGATCAAGCTGATTTAGAGCAACAATTTCTGTTTTAACTCCAGCTCTACCTTTAACTCCAACTCCATCTTTATCCCCTACTCCAACTACTCCACTTACTCCTAAATCTCTCCCACTGCCCAGCAGTGACAGCGAGGAAGAGGAGCCCTCTCCAAAGGTTCCTACAGCATCCTGGACTCAGAAACAACCCAAAGAAGAGAACATCACAACGGGGAGGCAGTGGTTGCTCATGTTAAGAAAAACTAAGATGGACCGGAGGATCTTACCCTAGGAGACCCTCTAGTTATAATGAAACTAGGGAACGGAGAAAAAGAAAGGAAGTTTTTGATAAACACAGGGGCAACATATTCAGTGTTAAATAAAGCTTTAATACCAATAACAGATGATTATGTTATGGTGAAAGGGGTAACTGGCCAATCTGAAAAAGCCTATTTTTGTAGACCATTGAAATATAAACTTGGGAAACAATTGGGAATTCACAGGTTTTTATATTTGCCCAGTGCTTCATCAGCACTTTTGGGCAGGGATTTATTGGAACTATTAGAGGCAAAAAAAAAACCCTAAAAAAAAAAATAGTATTTAAAAATGGAGAGATTACTTTGGAGGTTGAGGATCAACAACATGTGGAATTGTTAAGTTTGATGTAGATAACTAATGAGGCTAAAGTTAAAAGTGAAGCTGAAATTTACAGGAAAATAATAGATCAGGTATTTTCTGGGGTCTGATCTTCTAACATACGAGGAGAGCAAAGAATGCACCCCCAGTGCAAGATGAGTTTTAAAAAAAGGAAAACAACTAGTTAGAGTTAAGCAATACCCCCTGAAGAAAAGTTAAGGGATTAGCCTAGTGATTGAAATTTTTTCTGTTAAAAAGCCTGATGGATCATAGCTGTTAATAGGATAACTGAGGATTTATACCCAGTGGTTCCCAACCCTTACACTTTGTTAACTTGTTTAACACCTGAACTAACATGGTTTATTGTTTTAGATTTAAAGGATGCTTTCTTTTGCCTTCCTCTCCATGAAGCCAGCCAGAAAATTTTTGCATTTGAATAAAAAAGTCAGCTCACATGGACAGTGCTTCTGCAGGAGTTAAAAAAAAAAAAAAATAAATTTGCCAACCT
Source organism: Progne subis subis (assembly GCA_022316685.1). Lineage (NCBI taxonomy): Eukaryota > Metazoa > Chordata > Aves > Passeriformes > Hirundinidae > Progne > Progne subis. The sequence continues at coordinate 64,235 of JAKJHU010000924.1, read as the reverse complement.
TGTTTGGAGAACAACTAGCAAAAGATCTGGAATCCTGGGAAGCTCCATCAGGAAGACAACTGTTACAGTATGTGGATGACCTCCTGATAACCACCAAAACTCAAGAGGCATGTCTGGAGCGAATGGTAAGCCTCCTAAACTTTTTGGGCCTACAGGGGTATCGCATATCCCAGAAGAAAGCCCAGATGGTGAAGCAAACAGTTATTTATTTGGGCTATGAGGTTAGTACTGGACCAAGAACCTTAGGGTAGGATCACAAGGAAGCAATATGCCAGACCCCAAAACTCCAGACAGTAAAAGAACTGAGAACTTTTCTAGGCATGACAGGGTGGTGCAGACTGTGGATTTCTAACTATGGGTTGTTTGTTAAACCTCTGTGTGCCTTGATCACGGAAGGGAGCAGGGATCTCCAAAAGAAGCAACACGAGCCTTCGACCAGCTAAAGAAGGCCCTCATGTCAGCTCCAGCCCTGGGACTTCCAGACTGTGAGTAAACCATTCTTTTTGTTTTCACATGAGAAGCAGGAGATCGCCTTGGGAATACCAGCACAAAACCTGGGCCCGTATCGCAGGGCACTCGCCCAAGCAGCTGCATGCAGCAGCTAAGGGATGGCCAGGGTGCCTCAGAGCCATTGCAGCAGTGGCAGTGAACATCCAAGAGGCATGGAAGCTCATCCTAGGCCAGAAGATGACCGTGCCAGTATCCCACACAGTGTCTGCCACTGTCCCACACAGTCCTAAAAGTGAAAGGGGGACATTAACTCTCCCCACAGAGACTCCTGAAGTACCAAGCCATACTGGTAGAACGAGATGATGTTGCCAGCTTTCTTCCTCAGCGGGAGTACGGGAGAACCAGTGATCCATGAGTGCCTGGAGGCCATTGAAGCCACCTACTCTAGTTGCCCAGATTTGAAGAATACCCTGCTTGAGAATACTGAGACCTGGTCCACCGATGGAAGCAGCTGTGTTATCAGTGGAAGGCATGCTGGGTATGCGGTTACCACGAGATGAGAGGTAATAGAATCTGGACCATTACCAATCAACACCTCAGCAAAGAAGGCTGAAATAACTGCCTGAACTTGGGCTTTAGACCTGGTAACAGGAAAGAAAGTTAATATCTACACAGACTTAAGGTATGCATTTGAGGTAGTTCATACACTTGGAGCCATTTGGAAAGAAAGAGGACTGTCGAATTGACAAGGAAAAAGTATTAAACATGCACAAGAGATAATAAAACTTGAAGGCAAAGGTAGCCATCATGCATATCAAGGCACACCAAAAAGTGAGCTCTGAATTGGATGAAGAAAACAAGCTGGCGGACAGAAAGGCAAAAGAAGCAGCTAAAGGTGAGATAGGCAGTCTTAATTCCAGATGGGCAAATTTCCATTGAAGGTAAGCCAAAGCACAGTAAAAAGGACAAGAGGGGTGGGCTATTACAGATAAAAGGAAAGGAAGACTTATGTTCCCCCTCTTACATGCTATAGTCATTAGTGAAAGAGGAACATGAAAAAACACACTGGGGAATAAACTAATTATTTGAAAGATAGAATCATAGCTAGAAATTTGTAAAATATAGTAATTTAGGTGACTTGCCAATGTAGCCTTTGCCTCCAAACTAATCCCAAAAATATTTTTAAACCAAAGCTTGGGCAAATTGGGAAAAGATATGTACCTGGGCAGCAATAGCAAATTGATTTTTCAGAACTACCCAGGAAAGGAGGGCATGGATAACAGATACCTTTTCAGGGTGGCCAGAAGCTTTCCCTACCAGAACTGCCAAAGTGCAAGAGGTAACCAAAGCAGTGTTATAAGAAATAATACCATGCTTTGGAGTTCCAGCCACAATGTTTTTAGATAGGAGGCCATATTTTATTTCAAAATTGTGTAGCAAATTAAGCAGCAAATTATAAAACTGGGGCTCAAACCAGAGAACTAGATGGACCAGTACATGATGTATAGCCTGGGGATTATGTATACATTAAGTCTTTTGCAGAAAAAACTTTGGAACCACGGTGGGGGAGACCATTCCAAGTGCTCCTCATCATCTTTAATACAATCAAGATCAAGGAACAAAGCACCTGGATCCATCACTCACAAGTGAAGAAAGCTCCTGAGAAACTCTGGAAAGTTATATTGGGTGACAATGAACTAAAATGGGAAAATAAATGATAAGTATAATATAACAACTTTTTGAAAAATAGGAAAGCTTGTAATTGTAATGGGTAATCAAATAGGTATAGCCTGGAAAATTGTGGCATTTATGACCATCGCTATAGCCACAGCTAATGCAGCACCACTGCATTATAATGTGACTGGTAAATATAAGTGCTAAGGGAAAGCTTATGATTTTATCTCCTGTAAGTCTCTGATTCAGATGCTTAAAAATTACAAATGCAACTGTGTAAGAAACTTTGTCAAAATTGAAGAATGTGATTTTTTTTATTAGGCACATGTTGTATCCCACCAACATATAAAGGCAAACTTGACTACTGTTCAAGAAATATTGCCTGTGCCTATAGACATGAACTTAATTTTAGTTGCACAATTATTGAAACACCATGGATTAAAGCAAATAAGAAAAAAAATAGAAAGAAAGAGAACTTTGATTGCAATGCATCATGACACAGAGACTATACGGAGTATTTAAAAGTTAATAGAAGGCCCATCCCATCATTGGTGGGATGTGCTTTTGGAGTAGTCACCAGCTGCAACTGGTTTGGTCAATACCTTGGTTTATTTGATTATTGTTTTGTTTAATTTAGTTGGTATAAATTTGATTTTGTTTGTTATAATATTTCTTTGGAATTGGAAAATGCTGAAGTGACTAGCAGCTTTAACTTTAATATTAAGAGCATATAGTACAGTTTTAAAGGACCCCCTACCACAGTTTTGCTAGATGAAGAAGAATTTACATATTAGTAAAAGAATTTACTAACTTTGAAGAAGGAGTGGGGAAATGATACATGACTTTAAAGAGTTAAGATTTTAGCTAAGGGTTAGAAGCAATTTATATTGATCAAGTTGTAAGTTAGATTAGCAAATGGTAGGTTAATGATTATTAGATGCCCAAGCTAGAGCTAACTGTTACATTATGAGCTTGTTTATAGAAGAAGTGGAGTAAGTGAACCGTCATAAGAACAGATTGAAACCAGTAAGAACAATGGCCAGCACCTGGACTTGGTATCCATCAATCACGAAGCAGGGGACCTTGGACAGTGCCAGAGGGTCACAGAGACCTGATGAAGACTCTCCTGACTTCATCCTTTGAGACCACTGACCCAATTCGAGACCACCGACCCAATTCAAGAGAAGAACTGCGCATGCGTGAAGGACTGATAGCCTCATTTCAATAGAGAGCGGGGATGGGAGGTGCTGGGGTTATGCATATGTATTGTATGTAAGATCTTGGAGAATAAATAGAGAGCAAAGAGCCTTGTTCGGGGCGGCCACGCCTTTCGGAGATGACTCCCGTGCTGCCCGCCGGTGAATAAACATACCACTTTCTAACTTTAACTAGTTAGAGGGTCTTTGTCCGTGACTATATCGGTTTTCAATGACTCAGAACATCCCTTGGGGAGCAGGATCATCCTCCAAGTGCTTCAGGAATTGTCTGCAGCCTCCTGCAGTGCCTTGTGCTGCTCCCTTGCCAGAGGCACCACAGGCCAGGAGGGCACATCTGGGCTGCTGTGTCTGGCTCTGGGGCTCCCTGTTCTGGGCAAGGAGGACGAGCTGCAGAGGCTCTGCAGGACGGACAGGATGGGCTTTGGGGCTGTGAGGAGAAGCTGAGGGACCTGGGCTGCTGCACCTTCTGGAGAGGAGGCCCAGGGCTCATCCTGCAACTGCTGCAAGGGTGGTTTCAGAGAATCACAAAATCAGCAAGGTTGGAGAACACCTTGGACATCATCAAGTCAAACCTGTGCCCTGACACTCCCTTGTCTCCCCTGAGCCTCTTCTTCTCCTGGATAAACAACCCCATCCCCCTCAGCCTCTCCTCACAGGACTTGTGTTCCAGACCCCTCACCAGCTTGTTGCCCTTCTCTGGACACACTCCAGCCCCTCCATGTCCTTCTTAAATTGGGGAGCCCAAAACTGGACACAGCACTCGAGGTGCTGCCCAACCAGTGCTGAGCACAGGAGAAGAATGACTGCCCTGCTCCTGCTGGCCACACTGTTCCTGATCCATAGGAGTGCCAGGGGTTGGATGAGGGAAATGGTGGCGAGGGAGTGAGGACAAAGTCTGATTGATTGTCAGCCATGAAGGGTCTTGATTTTCATATATATTTAGATGGCATTTAATGTGCTGAGGATCAATATCAATCGGACATTGTAGATATCAAACTATAAATATGTACTAAATGAAAATATTTATGCTAATTCTAATCCTATCAATATTTTGGAAATCTATATATGTCAGCAATAATTTCTTATAAAGTAGTAAAGGAAAAAGTAGATGTGATTAGTGTTACAAAGCAGATGGGCCCCTTTGCAGATGCTGCATGAGAAAAATAAGCTACAGGATGCAGTTTGAGTTAAGCAAGAGTCTCAAAGCTGGATTGGCCAAAGCTGGGACTACTCCAAGGTCGGGAGATGGGGGCCCTTTGCAGCTGTTATGGGATACAGAATGTCTTAAGACAGAACTGGCCTTGAGATGGACAAAGTTGGGACTATTCCAAAGCTGGGAGTTTGGGTGGTGGTGTGATCCATGAAATAATTACTTTTTCGAACATAATGCTTAGTTATGTATAACACAAAACTTAAAGCGCACGTGCCGCCAGTGAGGTTATTCAGGAGACAACAGGAAGATGATGAGCCTTCATCTGAAGAGAGCACCAAAAAGCCAAGACCCCCTAACAACAAGTGGAGCATGCACTATGTAGTATAGCGACGTAGATTTTACAAATTAAAAATAGAAAGAGATTTACAAGAAATATTAATTAATAAGTATTAGCATACAGTATATAAGTTTAAGTTGGATTACTTTGTTTTGTACATGAGGTAGGGTGAGAAACTCCCCCCTGCACCTTGGTCGTTTTTGCTTATGCTTTATCCGAACATTACTTTAATTAATGACTGCCAAATTTTTGTATATGCTTGATTATAAAATGCTACTTAAAAAAAATTGCATTGCTGCTAAATTCAACTTTGTTGCTTATTAAATTAGACATATAGAGCTTCATTTATAACAATTTGGTGCTGAAACCCGGGAACTCCAGCCTGGGGAAGGATGGCTAGTCTCGGGAAGGAGCTCCCCACCAGCTCTTTTAAGGTGGTCCTGAGGTTTGACCAGGCTCCCTTGGAGAAGGAGTTCCAATTAGGATAATGCATAAGGAAAGGAAGCCAGCAATAGGAGGCACACACCAACACTGCCATTGGAGTGCCAGCTGAAGGTAAAGGCGCCTGTAAAATGTCTTGTGCACAAGAACCGTGTGGGAAAATGGACTGTGTAAGTACCACGGGGTTGGGCAGGCAGGCGGCTGTGTGTTTGTGTGTGTTTGTAGAATATCTAAAATGGGGGCTGGTAGCCCAGACCCCCGAAGTGAGTGTGAACCTCCCAGTACCACGTTTTCAGCTCTCTGTGAGGAGATCAGGCAGGAAAGGAGGGAAGTGAAAAGAGAGAACGAGTGAGGATCCCTGGGAGGGACTGGCAGGGAGGGTCCCGGCCCGAGAACCCAGGGGAAGGTCCTCGAGGAGAAATTAGTGATCTGATCGCTGGGCAAGGTGAATAAGGAGGGAGCAATTGAGTCAAGTTCAATTTTCTTTGAGAAGTAAATAGTTGGTAACTTTAGTATGAGACTAAGAGGGATTGCAAGGGAAAGTGGCTAGAAGGATATAGTCGGGGAAGACAGATTGGGAGAAAGATTGGAATTAGACATGAGGCAAACAGTTGGTAAAAGACAAGATAGTGCAACAGAAAAATAAGTGAGAGGACTGAACCACAAAGTGAGTGAGGGAGACCAAGATTCTCCTGGAACTAGTGATTTCTTGGTTTATTGCCGCCAAAAATGGGTCCGAGGAAAAGTAAGTCCATAGATGGAGGAGCTGTGAATTATGAATTCACATGAGCCTGGTATACCTGGGAACCGTGAGGGGGGTTCTCAGAAGGGGAGCATCCCTCAGGACAGTCCACTGGGGATGATGTTATGATACTGGGATGCATGGGAATCCCTAAGAGGAAAAAGCAAGCAGAAAATGATTAATTATTGTATATTTGAATGGACAAAGGAAATGATTGGGAAAGATAATTTATATTAGCCAAAGTCCAGATCGTTTGAAGATTGGATTTGCCAGGCTTTCAATTTGTACATGAATTCAAAAGAACCTTTTATTCAGGAAGAATGTGAATACGCTGCTCTGTGGCTTCCCAGGGGAAAGGATGAATTTGTCACTCAAAGGCAAGGAAGCAAAGGTCATCTGTTGTATCCTTTAAAAACCAGAGGGCAAGCAGCCAAAAAAGACAGACACAAGCCCTAGGATCCGTTAGATCACCTCCCGGCCCCTTATAGGCAACCTAATCAGCCTGTTCAACCCCAAGCCCCCGAGGGTCCTCCTGTAAATGCAAATGCACCCCCTATTCAGGAGGGGCCAGTAGCACATAGAACTAGAGGGGAGGGGATGGGGAGAAGTGATGATGGGAATGGGGAAGCAAAAATGGAAGATGGACTATACCCGCTTAGAAAAGTTCCAGTGGCAAATCCAGAACAGAGACCTATTGGTGATGTGAGTGTTCCCCTGAACACAGGGGATGTTAGGGAGTTTAAGAAGGAGATGGGCAGGCTGCTAGAGGATCCTCTTGGAGTGGCAAAGAGAGATTAGATCAATTCTTGTGGCTGAATATATACGCCTGGGTGGAACTGCAGTCTGTCTTAGGAATCTTGTTTACCATGGAAGAAAGAGAAATGATTAGACATTCAGGAATGAGGGTTTGGGATAGAGAGTGTCAGGGGCCAGACCAGGGGCATCAGAAATGGCCTGAGCAAGATCCAGGTTGGAATAATCAGAATGAAAGACACAGGCAGAATATGAGTGATCTCCGGTGGATGATAATCCGAGGAATCTGGGAAGCAGTGCCCAAGGGGCAGAATATAGGGAAAGCTCTAAGTGAGCACCAATGGAAGGATGAACCCCTGGCACGACTGGTCAGAAAGACTAAGAAAAGCCTTGCAGTTATATTCAGGTGTAGACCCCAACACTGCAGCAGGACAGGTCCTTTGGAAAACACAATTTGTAGCTAAGGCCTGGGGGCACATCAGGAAGAAGCTGGAAAAAGTAGAAAATTGGCAGGATAGGGGGCTTCAGGAATTGTTAAGAGAAGCACAGAAAGTGTATGTGAGAAGAGATGAGGAGAAGGAAAAGATAAAAACACAGATTTTAATGGCATCAGTCAAGGAAACACAGACAACCATGAATACAGAGAAGCGCTCAGGAAAGAACAAACAACAGAAAAAGGCAGGTCCCACCTCTGGGGATACGAGACCCACGTGTTTTTCCTGTCACCAGAAAGGACACTTACAAACTTCTTGTCCTACCTCCAGAAGGTAGGACTCGTTTTTATTGCCACAAAAAGGGACATCTACAGAAATTCTGTAGAAAGAGGCAGCAAGATGAGAAAATGTTTCAAGAAGACTAGGGGGGTCAGGGGCTCTATTTAATGAGGATTGTACACCTAGAAGCTCCTTTGATAAAACTGAAAATAGGTCCTCAAAAGGAAGAAATCACATTTTTGGTGGACACAGAAGCTACTAGGTCCACAGTAAGAAAACTACCACAAGGATGTGAATTAAATCATGAATGTGTCCCAGTAATTGGGGTTAAAGGAGAAGTTTTTCAGGTTCCTGTAATTAAAAATGTACAGATTGAATTGGATGAAAAATTTGGACTGAATGATTTGGTATTAATACCAGAGACTGATAATAATTTATTAGGAAGGAACTGAATAATAGCCTTGGGGATTAAAATAACGCTCTGTGAAGGAAAACTTAAAATCTATTCTTTAACTGAAGAAGATCATTTTGAGATTAGCGACACTGTGTGGTATACTGGTGAAGTAGGAAAATTAAACATTCAGCCCATTAACGTTGAAATACAGAACCCAGAAATCCCCATTCCAGTAAAACAATATCCGATATCACTGGAAGGTCGGAAGGGATTGAAACCGGTAGTTGAGAATTGAGTACATCAGGGGGTGTTGGAGTCCTGTGTGTCACCACATCATACCCCCATCCTGCCGGTAAAGAAGCCTGATGGTAGCTACCGACTAGTCCAGGATCTCAGAGCGGTAAATCAAAGAACCATTACCCGCTTTCCAGGAGTAGCTAAGCCAGATACCTCCTAATTACATTTGGTACAGTGTCGTGGATTTAAAGGATGCCTTTTGAACTTGCCCTCTGGATGAGGGCAGTAGGGATTGCCTTTGAGTAGGAGGGCCCAGATACAGGTAGGAGAGAACAATTCAGGTGAACGGTGCTACCGCAAGGTTTTACAGAGGCACCCAATCTTTTTGGGAGGGCGTTAGAAAATCTTTGGGAGTCCTTTGAGTTACCCAAACGAATTAAGCTGCTACAGTATATGGATGATTTTTTAGCAGCAAGAGAAAGTGAAGAGGAAACGAGAAAGGGTACTATTAAGCTTCTAAATTTTCTAGAAGAAAACAGGCTGAAGATATCAAAGTCAAAATTGCAGTTTGTAGAGTCAGAAGTGTGGTATTTAGGTCACTGGATTAGTAAGCAGAAGAAAAACAAGACCCTGAAAGGGTTTCAGGAATATTGAACATGGGACCCCCAAAGTCTAAAAGAGAAATAAAGCAGGTTTTGAGTCTTTGGGGTTATTGTAGGCAAGAGACAGAAGGGTTTAGTAAAAAAGTAAAATTTCTAAATGAGAAATTAACTACCAATTGCTTGAAATGGACTGAAAGGGACCAGGAGAATTTGGAGCAAGTTAAAGAAGCCATACTGCATGCTCCTGTACTGAGCCTTCCCAATTTAGACAAGCCTTTTCAATTATTTGTTAATACAGTTGATGGCTTATGAAGTGTCGACTCAAGATTGGACAGGAAGCCACAAGCCAGTAGGATATTATTTCAAATTATTGGATCCAATTAGCAATAGCTGGCCAACATGCCTGCAAGCTCTGGTAGTCACTGCTGTGTTCGTAGAAGCCCAAAAAGTAACCTTTGGGGCACCACTGGAAGTGTACACCCCCATAATATTAGGGGAATCCTTGCTAAAAAGGCTGAAAAATGGTTAATCTGATAGCAGAATATTAAAATATGAGGTTATCTTGATAGCTTTCCCCTGGATTAGAGATGAGTGACAAATATACAAAGCCCCGCTCAGTTCCTTTTCAGGGACCCAGGGGAAGAATTAATACATGATTAACACATGGAGGTCATAGAGTTACAAACAAAAATATGCCCAGATTTAAGAGAACAAGAATTAAAAACAGGAGAAAAATTATTTATTGATGTATCATCCCGAGTGGTAGACGGAAGAAGGAAATCTGGGTATGCCATAATTCGTGGAGAAAAACTGGAAGTAAAATAATCTGGTCCCCTTAGCCCGTCCTGGTCAGCACAAGCCTGTGAACTCCATACATTATTCTGTGCAATGCTGTTATTAAAGGATTGAGAAGGGACCATATACACCAACTCAAAATATGCCTTTGGGGTAGTGCATACATTTAGAAGAATTTGGAAAGAAAGGGGACTTAAAAACACTCAAAGAAAAGGATTAGTACACCACGGTTTGATAATTCAAATTCTTACGGCTTTGAAGAGCCCAAAAAAGATAGCAGTGGTTCATGTGAAAGGTCACCAGAGGGGGAGAGACATTAAAACAAGAACAATTTGGCTGATTATAAAGCTAAGAAAGCTGCCCAGAGGGAAAACAGCAATGTAATTATGACTTTTCAGGAAGCAGGAACACAAAATCAAACACCATACTTTTCTGTAGCAGAAGGAGAAGCCATGAAAAACCTAGGAGCAACACTAAAAGAGGGACAATGGATTCTCCATGACAAAACCACAGTTCGAACGTCAGAAAAAGGCTAGACTCATGCTTCAAGGGTAAAAGGACTTATATCAAATAAAGATTGGAAAATTATTTCAACACCAGGAGACCTTGAAAGTAAAATGAAATAAGACTTAAATTTGATTAAACCTTTTTATTAAAAAAGGTTTAATTTATTAAAAAAACTGTGTCCAAAACAGTTTAAAGCAAAACTGTAATTAATCCACAACATGGCTGAAGAGAGCATTTGGTGCCCAGAGGCTAAAACTCATATGGAAAATCGTTTTCGGCTGTGGATTTCACATAATGCTGCAACACATTTGGTGTGCCACCCACATATTGAAAGAATAACCCAGCCCCAGGATATTCCAGATATCCTTAGGACAGAAAGGTCAGAAGCTGCCATCCCGCAGAGAGAAGTTTCCGTGTTTCAGCAAGGTGGCTGCAAACACGGTCATCAGGTGTGAGCGGTGTAAAGCAGTGACCATGAAGTGGCTGAGACAAAGACATGGGCACAGAACAACTGTACCTTGGGACCAAAGAGATGTAGCTTCTATGATTAATTGTATACGATGTTTTAGTAGAGTAGAGCGAGAGTTTAGAATGCACAATTGGGTTTTAGCATAGACCAACATTGATAATTATATAATAGAAGATCAAGTGCAAAGAGCATTTATTTATTTAGCATATCACATGGAACGATTAGTGGCTTTGAGAACACTGCAGGAACAACAAAGGATAATAAAAGTAAGATGTGGATACAGTAGGATACCCAGAAACAACAGAAAAAGATAAATTGTCTTGCTTAACCTGTTCAGGTTAACAAACTCCTTTGATAGTTAACGATTAAAGGTTTGTGGTTTGTAATTGCAACTAACTTTAATTTATTAGAAAAATTAGGCATTCTGGATTGGCTGTTTACAGCAACTCCACTGAGTTTGGAGTCAGAAGAATGCTGGTGGAAAGGGATTAGACACTTCCTTGATCAATGGGAACAGCCTGAACAGATTGAAAATCTTTTAAGAGGCCCTCAGCGACTAACACTAACAGATTTCAAGGAGGAACTACAATTCCAGAAAAAGAGACTAGGAACACCTGTTACTAAAAGAGTCCAAGGACAAGTAACACACTGGGAGTGTACTAAGCATGGCTTAGAGTGTCGCCCATGGGTTTGTGTTATTTGTGCGCTTTGCCTTAATTCGTGGTGGAGAATACCAAGAGCAGAAGAAAGAGAGAGACAATTGATTTGTTTAACTTGCTTAGATAGTGTGCATGAACAGTTAACTTTAAAATGATTTTTCAGTGATTTTTTTGGAACACCTTTGAGATATGAAGATGGAACCTTTTTATGCAGCAGTTTGATTAATAGAAAATTTAGACCAATGAGTTTTTACTCTATTAGCTTTTGAGCAGGTAAGAGAGCAAATAATTCCTAGTATTATAGACCACTGTATCATAATTAATATCTCCTGTGGAGAAGGAATTTGTGTGCTGCGGTACAGACACATTTCTTACATGTATAGGCATTGTGAGTGTGCCTATTTGTGGTGATGAAGACTTAATAATTATCCCCGACGTCAGAGAAAAAAGTGACCAACAAATCAGGTTGTTAACTGAAGTAGTGAAAAAGCAAATCTTATTATGTTGGTACACCTCCAGAGCTTTGGTTTAGACTAAAAGAAGAAGTAGATGACTAACCCAGAGAGAGAGAGAGAGAGAGGGCAGTGCTGCGAGAACTGTGAGTAATCTGTGCCATCCTTGAAACAAACATGAGGCCAAGGGTACCAGTGAGACCAAAGGCACCAGTGACTAGATCCCAGGATATAAACTTTCCTCCCAAGAATGCTGACATCTTGGCCCTTGGCTGCAGCCCAAAGGGCCTTGAGGACAGTAGAAAGTTGAAATTCCTGAGGATTATTTTCACTGTGTTTGTCGTGATGCCCTTGGCAACTGGCCAAAACTATGGAGCCACTCTGGACAGAGTCCATGAGAGAAGGGAATGAGCATGCAGGAACAAACAATAATAAAACAAGCAGCACAAGAGCAGGCAATGAGAGAGCAATCTATGCAAAAACAAAGTCCCAATAATGTTGATCCCTGTAATAAATGCCATCACTCCATGTGGCTCAAGGACAAGATGGAATTTGTGTTTGTGGCATATCCACATGTTAGTGCTGTCTGCTAAAATCACAGCAATTTTATAGAAGTTTGTCTCAAAAATAGAAAAATGGATTGGGTAGGGAAAAATTTAGGATTTAATGGACCAGCTCCTTATCCTTACAGTGATCAAATTTGTCCTCCATATGAAATTTCTTTTTATTTTGAGAAAGATGAGAATGGGAACGATCCAAGTATAGGTAGAGGAGGTATAGCACTAAGGAAAAAAGAAGAAAACCAAAAAGAAACAAAAGAAATACATAAAAAGACCATAGGGAAAGAATTAAAGGAACTGGATAAGCTGTATGAACAATTAAAACAGCAGAATAGCGACTGGGATTTGACAACCTCAGCTAAGAACCTTTTTGTAGATTTGATGCAAGAAATTGCTACGGAATTAGGATTATCCAAGCGCTGGATCTGTGGGAATGGCTGAAAGATGGCTGTGGAGAGGTGAGAGTCTAGCTCCAGAACAATTTTTAAAATTGAATCACACTCAAATTTCCAAGACATCAGAATGACCTGAAGGATGGATTTTGAGTCATCAAGTAATTGGAACAGTCTGTATAACTTGAGAAGGAAGGAAATATAATGAAGTAGTAGGATATACTCCTTGTATATCTACTTTAGTAGTTAATTCGGATAATAAAACTAAGACCTGGCGACCAAAAACTTTTACTGGGTATTGAGGAAAAACCAAGGAAATTAATTGTGAGTGGAATAATCAAACTGATTTGTGCGGGTATATACTGAATTACCTCGAAAGTGGGAGGGAACCTGTACCTTAGGAGTTATACGACTCTCCTTCCTCATCATCCCAAGGTCTAGGAGCAATATGCTAAGAACACCACTTGATCAGACTCTAGAAATGAATAAAAGATATTTAAACCTCAACTTCCCAAAGGCAGGGGGAAGCCAGAAATGGAGGGAAGACAAATGGCCTGCAGAAAGAATCATAGCATATTATAACCTAGACACTTGGGCTGAGGATGGATCATGGGGATCTGGAACCCAAATTTATCTATTAAATCGGCCGATAAGACTCCAGGCAGGAGTAGAGGTTGTTTCACACCATACTTCTGATACCCTAAAGTTATTGGCCAAGCAGCATTCACAAATGCGATCATTTGTATATCAAACCAGAATTGCCCTAGATTATCTGTTGGCTGAAGAAGGGGGAGTTTGAGGAAGATTTAAGGAATCTGAGTGCTGTGTGCAGAGAGATGATCAAGGGGAAGCCATCACAAAACTTGCTGAAGAAATTAAAAGGGTGGCACATGTACCTGTTCAAAAGTGGAATTCATTCTAAAAACGGATTGGTGGGATAACCTCTTTGGAGGAGCCTGGTGGAAGAAGGTGGGATTTATGCTGTTATGTTCTGGATTAGGATTGTTATTCTTACCATGCATGATTCCATGTCTTACTAGACTAATCCACCCAGTGATACAAGGAATGCAAATTACAGCAATGCCCATTGATCCAGAATTGGCAGCAAAAGGGAAACCAAATCCTTTGATGATATTAAAAGCTAGACCTACTCACACTCAAAAGAAAGAACGTGAAGAGATGTTGACTGAATATAAAGAGCACATATAGCACAAGAGATGTCAAGCAAATTTGAGAAGGAATGAGAAAAGCTTGATGCAGCACGGGAGATGTTGGAAAATTTAGAGGCTGAAATGAGAGAGCGTGAAAACCTGGATTATTGGGAATATAGAAGAAATCGAGATTCAGTTTTAATTAAAAAGCATGAATCAATATGATTAAAAAGAGAAATGGGGGAAATTGTAATAAATGAAAATGATTCATGCTAATTGTAACTATATTAATATTTTAGAAATATATATTTTTTAGAAAATATTTGTTATCAAGTAGTAAAGGAAAAAGTAGATGTGATTAGTGTTACAAAGCAGATGGGCCCCTTGGCAGATGCTACATGAGAAAAATAAGATACAGGATGCAGTTTGAGATAAGCAAGAGTTTCAAAGCTGGATTGGCCAAAGCTGGGACTACTCCAAGGTGGGGAGATGGGCCCTCTGCAGATGTTATGGGATACAGCATGTCTTAAGATAGAACTGGCCTTGGGATGGACAAAGTTGGGACTATTCCAAGGCAGGGAGTTTGGGTGGTGGTTTGAACCATGAAATAATTACTTTTTGGAACATAATGCTTAGTTATGTATAACACAAAACTCAGAGCGCACGCACAACCAGTAAGGTTATTCCTAGGACACAAAGAAGATGATGAGCTTTCATCTGAAGAAGACCACCAAAAAGCCAAGAAGACCCCCTAACAACAACTGGACCAGGATCTATGTAGTATAGTGAGGTAGATTTTACAAATTAAAAATAGGAGATTCACGGGAAATATTAATGAATACGTATTAGCATACAGTATATAAATTTAAGTTGGATTATTTTCTGTAGTACATGAGGTAAGGTGAGAACCCACCCTCCATACCCTGTTCAGTTTTGCTTATGCTTCATCTGAACCTTAATTATCTTTAATTAGTGACTGCCAAATTTTTGTATATGCTTGATTATAAAATGCTGCTTAAATAAAATTGTATGGCTGCTAAATTCACCTTTGTTGCTTATTAAATTAGACATATAGAGCTTCATTTAAAACCCTTCCTTCCTTCTCTCTCATGTCTTTCTTTCTTCCTTCCTTTCTTTCTTGGGAGCAGGTGCCTTACCTCCCTAAATCTCTGCCACTCTAACTCAGCCCTGCACAGCACCTTAAACTCAGCCTTCCCAATTTCACAGCAACCTCCCACAAGACACTTTCAGGCCTCAAAATTCCTTAAAGCACCAGCAGCCTTCAAGAACTGCTTCTTGATTTCCCTCCCTCTACTCCACTACTCCAAGAGTCCAAACCATCCCATCCCCCATCCTCCCACTGCAATCCCTACACCACACAAATTTCACACCACCCCCACGCTTCAATCCTCACATTACACTGATCCATCCCATCCCATCCCATCCCATCCCATCCCATCCCATCCCATCCCATCCCATCCCATCCCATCCCATCCCATCCCATCCCATCCCATCCCATCCCATCCCATCCATCCATCCCATCCCATGCCTTCTGGACAGGAATCCCCCCGAACCAGGCCTTGCACACTTCCAGTCATTCCAGGGCAGCCGCAGCTTTTCCTCCCACTCTGTGCCAGGGCCCCACCGCCCTCCCAGGGAACAAGTCCATCCCCACATCCCAGCTCACCCTGGCCCCAAGCAGTGTCCAGCCATGGCCTGTGTCCTGGCGCTGCAGGCCCTTGGCAAGAGTCTCTCCCAGCCAGAAATTCCTGCTCTTCCCTGCTCTGGGGCAGCAGCTGCAAGTTGATTTGCTCCCTGGGCCACTGGCCCAGCCCCAAGCCAGGGCCGGGACCTTTCCCCAGAGCTCTGCCGGCACTGGCTCGCTTCGGCTGCAGCCCAGCAGCAGACGGAGCTCAGAGCTCCCCGGGGGCTGCGCCTCCTGCCCAGGGACAGCAGCAGGGGCAGCTGAGACTTCTGCCCCGGGGCCAGCAGGGAATGCACCCCAGGGAACGGCTGGGGCTGGGCCAGGCCAGCTGTGGGCTGGAGACCAGCAAAAGCTTCTTCCCCTACAGGGGGCTTGACCACTCACCAGGCTCCCCAGGGAATGGTCACAGCTGCGAGGCTGCCGCAGCTCCAGGAGCCTTTGGACACCGCTCCCGGGAATGCTCAGGCTGCCACTCTTGGGCTGTCTGTGCAGGGCCAGGGCCTGGACTCCATGATCCCGCTGCCTCCCTCCCAGCTCAGCCCCTTCTGCAGTTCTCACCCTTGGGCTCAGCCTTTGTGTCTCCTCCAGGCGCTGGCAGAGCTCTTGGGGCCGGGGCAGGAGCGGCACAGCCCCAGCGTTCCCCTCTCTGTGACACCACGGTGGGGACAGCTCCAACGTTCCCTGCCTGGAGACGCTCCAAGGGAAGCGTCCAGAGCCACAGCCAGACAGCAAAACTGAGCGGGCACTGAGCACCCCCGGCCTGGGCTGATGTGCATTCCTGTGCACACAGCTCGGGGAAGGTCCCCCTGGCCACCTCCACAGTGCCACAGGCAAGTGTCACATAGAGTTACAGAGCTCTGCCCAGAGCTGACAGGGGGAGTTAAAAAAATAACAAACAATGACAGGACCAAACCAAACAAAAAAATACCAAACCAAACCCCTACCAAGAAAAAGACAACTCCACCCCCCGCAGAGCTGCTGCCTCCTTCAGTGGTTTCAGCTGCACTCACACACAGCACTGAGACTACAAGCAATGACCATTCCTCAGGCACATCTGCTGCAAAAGCAGCTTGAGGACAGCCCTGGAGCAGGACTCCTCTCATGCCAGTGAAAAAGGCCCCTTGGCAGGCAGCTCTAGGGCCCTTGCAAAGAGCAGGGGCCAGAGCCTCAGGCCACAGGGGAGAAAAGGGCTCTCAATTGCCCACCCCTGGCACATCAAGCCTGCTCCCAGGCTGCTTTCCACACAGCATTCCTCTGGAGGACTGTGGAAAGCTGACAGTCAGCTCTGCCTTCTCCATGTTCTGTGCCCTAAAGCTGCCTGCGAGAAGAAATTCAGGCTCAGCTCCAGTGGCACAATCCCTCCTGGCCAGAGCACAGCTCCGGGAAGGCCTTTGCACACCCAGCCTCTGCTGCAGCCAAGGAAAGCTCTTGGCCCAGGCTCAGCTTTCCTGCCCAGCCAGACCCCTCATGTGCCCCAGCAGCAGGAAATCGCTGGATATGGCTGATGGCAAACAACTGCATCTGGAGTCCTGGCACCACCAATGGAC
Source organism: Progne subis subis (assembly GCA_022316685.1). NCBI lineage: Eukaryota > Metazoa > Chordata > Aves > Passeriformes > Hirundinidae > Progne > Progne subis. Next base: position 47,285 of record JAKJHU010000924.1, on the reverse strand, counting down.
CAGATCTGGGCAGTGCCACTGCCGGCACAAGGAAATTGCCAGTTTGGCTTTTTGTGCCAGGAAATTGCTGGACTTAGGTTGTGCCAGCACTGGAAAATTTCTGGATCTGGGCTCTGGCTGTGCTAGCAAACACCAATTTTCAGGCTCCAGATGCTGGGAAATACTTTTTCCATTTTCTTTTTTCTTTTTTCCTTTTTCCTTTCCTGACCCACCCTCATCCTCCCAAACTCACTGCCAATCCATATTAGCCCTGCAACAAAATTCCTAAAAGCACCAGCACCTGCCCCAAACTGCCCTTTGTTCTTCCTCCCTCTATTCCAAGAGCTCAAAACACCCCAATTCCCCACTGCAATCCCTACCCCTCCCAACTTTCACACCAACCCCACACTGCAAACCCTACATCTCATCCCATCCCATCCCATCCCATCCCATCCCATCCCATCCCATCCCATCCCATCCCATCCCATCCCATCCCATCCCATCCCATCCCATCCCATCCCATCCCATCCCATCCCATCCCATGCCTTCTGGACAGGAATCCCCCCGAACCAGGCCTTGCACACTTCCAGCCATTCCAGGGCAGCCGCAGCTTTTCCTCCCACTCTGTGCCAGGGCCCCACCGCCCTCCCAGGGAACAAGTCCATCCCCACATCCCAGCTCACCCTGGCCCCAAGCAGTGTCCAGCCATGGCCTGTGTCCTGGCGCTGCAGGCCCTTGGCAAGAGTCTCTCCCAGCCAGAAATTCCTGCTCTTCCCTGCTCTGGGGCAGCAGCTGCAAGTTGATTTGCTCCCTGGGCTCTGGCCCAGCCCCAAGCCAGGGCCGGGACCTTTCCCCAGAGCTCTGCCGGCACTGGCTCGCTTCGGCCGCAGCCCAGCAGCAGACGGAGCTCAGAGCTCCCCGGGGGCTGCGCCTCCTGCCCAGGGACAGCAGCAGGGGCAGCTGAGACTTGTGCCCCGGGGCCAGCAGGGAATGCACCCCAGGAACGGCTGGGGCTGGGCCAGGCCAGCTGTGGGCTGGAGACCAGCAAAAGCTTCTTCCCCTACAGGGGGCTTGACCACTCACCAGGCTCCCCAGGGAATGGTCACAGCTGCGAGGCTGCCGCAGCTCCAGGAGCCTTTGGACACCGCTCCCAGGAATGCCCAGGCTGCCACTGTTGGGCTGTCTGTGCAGGGCCAGGGCCTGGACTCCATGATCCCGCTGCCTCCCTCCCAGCTCAGCCCCTTCTGCAGTTCTCACCCTTGGGCTCAGTCTTTGTGTCTCCTCCAGGCGCTGGCAGAGCTCTTGGGGCTGGGGCAGGAGCGGCACAGCCCCAGCGTTCCCCTCTCTGTGACACCACGGTGGTGACAGCTCCAACGTTCCCTGCCTGGGGACGCTCCAAGGGAAGCGTCCAGAGCCACAGCCAGACAGCAAAACTGACCGGGCACTGAGCACCCCCGGCCTAACCAAATGAAACAAAAACAAACAAAAAACCCCACAACAAAAACAAAAAGAAAAACAAACAAGAAAAAGAGAACTTCCCCCAGCAGAGCTGTTCCATCCATCGGTTCTCACACCTGCATGCACGCAAGACCTGGGGCTGCAAAAAATGTGGACTCATTGGGCACATTTGCAGGAAAAGCAGGTTTAGGACAGGCTTTCAGGAGAACTTTTCTCAGTTGAGTGAAAAAGGCCACTGTGGCAGCTGCAGGGCCATTGGAAATGCAGACCTCCAGACCACAGGGGAGAAAATGGCTCTGAATTCCCCTCCTCTCACATGTAGACCCTGTTCTCAGGCTGCTTCCTGTCACCCTGGTTTTTCTGAGTTTTTTAAAGCCTTTTGGTTGTTCATAAAATGGAGTCAGACCTTTTAGCTACTGTACAATATTAGGAGCAGTTTCTACCTTTTTCTCACACATGTAACATAAACAAATCCTTTGTTTTTCATTCCCTGTCCTTTGTTTGCATATTTCTAACCTGAAAACAATTGTAACTGACAGCTGGTCTGGCCATTTGGCTAAAGGGTGAAAATTCCAGAAGCCAATCCACAGTCAGACCCACAAATGTATAAAAAGTAAGAAATAAACAAGCGGAGGGTCTCTCGGCCTTGGTTCTCCGCCTTGGCTCAGCCCTTGGGCTCTCTCGGAGAGGAACCCTCTGCCCTGCGAAATTTCTCTTCTCCGTGTGATTGCTTTGCGTATCCTGATCACAAGTAGTGACCCTTCAATGTGTGGAAGAAACAGTCTGGTGAGGTTTTCCTTCCCCTTTTTCCCTGTTTTGTGTCTGCCATGCAGGACACTCTGGTATTGGAGCTTTGGGAGGACCTCTTGGAGCAGAAACACGCTGAGGTCTCTCGGGAGGGGCTTCAGCGTCTGCTCACGTGGGGCAGATACCGTGGGCTCTTTCACACGCCAAATGCTGTGCTCAGTCGGCAGGTATGGTTCCTCCTGGGGGAACGTCTGATGGGCGCCCTTGAAATAGATTATGATAAGGAGATTGCAGACTTGTTGCTGCAGTGGAAGTTAGTTGAGTGGGCTGTGTTTAGGTCGACCCCTCCCAGCTCGCAGGCTGCCAGCCCCATTTCGAAGCAGGATGGGAAGCTGGAGGGGGGCGGGGTCATTATGTCAGACCCAGAAGTATTGTCTGAGTCTGAGCTTCAGCTCCTTGTGAGACAGACTCAGCCCCTCCCTCCCCGGTCCCTGCACAGGGTGGTTTTTCCCCTTCGGGCTCCGGCGCTGATCTCCCAGGGGAGGGGTGCGTCCCGACCCCATCGGCGCTGCTTGGGCAGGGAGGGGTCGGGACCCCGCCGAGCCCGGGGCCGGTCCCCCCTGTCCCCGCGCTGCGGAGCCGCCGGAGCAGGGCAGGGCCGCCTCCCCTCCATGCCTTTCTGGCATTGGTAGGAGGAGGCGGCCCGGGGGTGCGGCCCCCACTGTCATTTGACCGGGATTCTGTCACTGTGCACTGTCCGTGCTGCCGCACGACCGTCACCTATCCAATGGAGTCGGATGGAGCGGAGCTCCCTGCTCTGCCACCCGGGCCGGGGCCGGAGGGGGTGCGTTGGCCGCTTCTGTCCCCACGCTGCCTGCTGAGGGAGCGTGGGGCGGGGATGCTGCCGGAGGCAAGGTCCCGGTCAGTCCTTCGATGGACGCTGCCCCAATGGGCAGACTGACAGCTCTGCCCCGCTCGGGGGTGGCGGTGCCTGCAGGCCTCCGCCCCCGCGCAGGGACTCTTCTCGGGAATGTCCCGGACACTCCGGTCCCCGCACCAGTCCCGTGGCCTGCGGCTGGGGGCGGTGCTCACGGGGCAGGGAGAGACTCTGGCACAGCCAGCTCTGATGGGCTGCTGGCGGGGGACGGCGCGACCCCAGCAGTGGCCGAGGTGCTGTCACCGTCTCTGCCTCAATACAGCCCAAGCTCCCCAGCTGCGCCGGGATGTGTGCCCGCCGTGGAGCCCTTTGACTGGTCTCTGGTGGCCTGTGCCGCAGTGCTGCTGGCGGGCTCCAGCCCCGCTGAGGATGCGGCGGGCCTGGCACCAGCGGCTGGTCCGGCCCCGTCTCCGCTTCCCCCTGCAAGCGTTACGGCGGCTGCAAGCGCCGAGGTGTTTAAGTTCAGCTCGAGCGGGGACACGGCCAGAATGCGGCCAGTTTTTGACAAGAGCAGGGGGTCCCGTGCTGTTGGCTCTTCATCCACAGCCTGCTGGATGCTCACCCCCGTCAGGTGACCGTACGCCCGAAAGACCACGGGCTATTCTGAGGGGAATTGAAAGCTAAGGTTGAAGGACTGAGCGATGGTGCTGATGCTGGTGCTGAACCTGCAGTGTCTGGTGTTCAGCCGGTCCCCAGCCGAGTGCCTGCCTCTGACCCTGTGGGGCCCACAGGGCAGGATAAGGCAGGTGCTGCTGCTTCATCTGAGGGTCTTCAGGCCTTCCCTGTCCTTCAGGGTGCTACTCATGACACCTATCAACCCTTGGCTTGGCAGGCCTTGACAGAACTGCGCGATGCAGTCAGGAAGTATGGTCTGGGCTCAGCTGAGGTGATGCAGGTTCTCCGTTATTTTAATGCCAGTCTTTTGACGCCCTTTGACATTCGGAGCTTAGCTCGAGCCCTTTTCCCACCGTTTGAATATGACTTCTTTGAGCATAAATGGACTCAGCTGGCAGTCAGTGGAACGGAATAGGACACTGGGTCCAGGTGATCCTAGGCGTATGGTTAATAGCAATATGCTAATGGGAACACGCAATTATACCAGGGCCGAAGGGCAGGCTGGTTATGAGCCCTTGGTCCAGGAGCAGTGCCAACAAACAGGCATGGCAGCCCTGGTTCAGACCTTACAGCTGGCTACTCCACAGCAGCCCTTTGCAACGATTGTCCAGGGAGTTGGTGAGCCCTTCCTGTGCTTTGCAGGATGGCTGACGGCTGCTGTGGAGAAGCAGGTGAGTGATCCTGCAGCAAGGAAGCTCATGATTCAGTCCCTTGCTCGAAGCAGCTGCAATGCTGTTTGCAAGAGGATAATTGAAGCGCTTCCTGGGGAACCGTCCATGTCGGACATGGTTGGGGCCTGTGCAAAGGTATCCCCTTCCAGCCAACAGGTGGTTGCCGTGCCTACAGCTGTGCAGCCAGCTGTGGCTACGATTGTTCAACTGACGGTGACTACAGCTGTCCAGCCGGCCGTGGCTGTGGCCGTGCAACCGGCCGTGGCTGCTGCTGTGCAGCCTGCTTGGGTCGTTCCCAAGGGGGTGCAACAGCAGCAGTGGGGTGCTCGGACCAGGAAGAAACAGGGCGGAAAGGCACAGAAGTCTACAGCTGTCTTGTTTTATTGTGCACGATGTGGAAGGCTGAATCATGCTGCGAATGCGTGTAAGGCGACAGTGCATGTGAATGGTCAGCCATTGGGCAGTTCGGGAAACGCGACACAGAGCGCGAAGGTGAGATGCGTGCCGACACAAATGTCTCTGCCTCAGCCCCAACCAATGGAGATCTGCTCAGCAGGCTTGCAGCCAGCACATGCAGTTCAGCAGGTGTTGATGTCTGCACAGCCGAGTCTGTCGTGATTGATTCGGACAAAATACCCAAGGTTCCCCTGGATGCCTTTGGTCCTTTGGGTGATGGCATGAGCGCGTTTTTGATGGGGAGGTCCAGTGCCACCATTCAGGGTATCATAGTGCACCTGGGACTGATTGTTGCAGATTTTTCGGGACAGATTCACACAATGGTCTCCACACCCACCCCCTCTCTGACTATCCCACAAGGCACACAAATTGCTCAACTTGTTCCTTTTAAGTCTTCTGTTTCCAGAACCGAGGACCGGTGGCAGGGAGACAGTGGCTTTGGCTCTACAGGGCCACCTTAAGCGCGCTGGACTGCTGTCCTGACCAAAGACCGTCCTGAGACGCTGTGTACCATGTCCATGATTGGTGCCACGCTGTCAGAGATTCACCTTCGTGGCCTCCTAGATACGGGGGCTGACGTGAGCATTCTCTCCCTGGCTGCTTGGCCCCTGCAGTGGCCTTTGAGCCTGGCAAAGACACCGATCGCGGGCTTCGGAGGAACGAAGCAATGCTACGTGAGCCAGAATCCCGTGGCCATCACGAACCCGGAGGGACAGACAGCCATAACTTGGCCTTGTGTTACTGAGATTGCTCAGAACCTCTGGGGGAGGGATGTTTTGGCCGCGTGGGGGGTGCAATTGGGAACGGATTTTTGATTGGGGCCACTGTGATGAAGGGCGCAGAGTGTCCCACGCCTCCTTTACGGTGGCTGGTGGACAGACCCATCTGGGAGAACCAGTGGCCCCTCCCTCATGACAAGCTAATCGCCCTTCGTGAACTCGTACAGGAGCAGTTGGATCAGGGGCATTTGGAACCATCTACCAGTCCCTGGAACACTCCTGTCTTTTGTATCAAAAAGAAGTCTGGGAAATGGAGGTTGCTACAAGACCTCCGAAAGATCAATGCCGTGATGGAAGGCATGGGGACATTGCAGGCTGGTATGCCATCGCCTACCATGCTTCCTGCGGACTGGCCAGTCCTCATCGTGGATCTGAAGGATTGTTTTTTTACGATCCCTCTGCATCCCGATGACAGACCAAAATTTGCCTTTACGGTACCAACAGTAAATAATGCCAAGCCCGCACAGTGGTATCAATGGAAAGTTTTGCGTCAGGGCATGCGAAATTTCCCAGTGTTATGCCAATGGTATTTAGCCCATGCCTTGTCTGGAGTTCACAAGCAGTTTCCTGATGCTCACGTCTGTCATTATATGGATGACATTTTGGTGGCTGCGCCCACCCAGGATGAGCTGCTGAGGATACAGCCTCAGTTGTTGAATGCTTTGCATTCACATGGACTGCAGGTAGCTCCAGAAAAGGTACAACAACAACCCCCCTGGAAATATTTGGGGGTCAAAATTCTGGAACGGACAATCCGTCACCAGGAGGTGCAATTTGTGCAATCGGTGAAGACACTGAATGATGCTCAGAAGCTGGTAGGTGTTATCACTTGGTTACGTCCTTACTTGGGACTGACCACAGCACAACTGTCTCCCTTGTCTGAATTGTTGAAAGGGGACGCTGATTTAAAGTCACCTCGTGAATTAACCCCTGAGGCACGAAATGTGCTGGAGGAGGTTCAGCAAGCTGTTTCGGCTTAGCAGGTGTACCGCATTGAACCTTCCATTGATGTCACTGTGTTCATTACCACTCCTGATTTACATCCTACAGGTATCATCAGCCAGTGGAATGATGATTGGACTGATCCTCTGCACATCTTGGAATGGGTCTTCCTGCCTCATCAGCCGCATAAGACGGCGACGGCACTGTTTGAATTGATTGCGCACTTGATAATCAAGTGCCGGCAACGCTGTTTGCAATTGATGGGTGCAGATCCCTCAAAGGTCATACTCCCGGTTCAGAGGGAGGAATTTGATTGGAGCTATGCGAACAATGTTTCACTGCAAAGTGCTCTCGAGGGTTTTTGAGGGCAGATCACTTATCATCTGCCCAGCCACAAGCTATTGCAAGTGGCCAAAAATACTCAATTTTCTCTACGACCCAAAACTAGCCAAGAGCCAGTGCAAGGACCCACCGTCTTCACTGATGGTTCGGGCAAAACAGGAAAAGCAAGGGGAATTAATTGGTGAAGATATTTTGCTTTCTCTCCCTCCACCCCCAGATTTCACCAGCTCTGAAGGCTATATAATAGATTTTAGTAACTTTTATTTGTTTTTCTCTTGTAGAGGCATAAGACTTACTGAGAACCAGCTGGAGTAATAGGACTCCTATTTTCTTTACTACAGGACATCATGGCAGCCCATCAGGAGAAAAAACTTGCTGAAGAAAGAAAACACCAAAACATGCAAAATGGTCCTAAAGCATCTCAAGGCCAGTGGGGAAGAGCATGGTGAGAGAAGCTGATGATCCTAAGTAGTCCTTGTATTTCCAATTGCTTCATTGTTACTCTTAGAGATGCTGTATTCCTTTTAAACTTCCCTCTGTTAAGAACAGGTTTTTGTGTTGCCCTGCTCTGGAAAGCTTATGGGTAAATTGCTGTGGCAACAGGTGCTTAGGAAGAGTTCTTCAAGTTTTTGAAGGCAGAGAGTTTGCCAGATGGTTCGAGTTAAAACACCGTCCTTGCAAAAAAAAAAAAAAAAAAAAAAAAAAAAAAAAAAAAAAAAAGCAAATCATAAAAATGGGTAAAATTTCTTATTCCTTCAAGGAAATAAATATTTGCCAAGATTGGGAAAACAGACATCCTGGCATCAGCTGGCATTCCCAGCTGACAAGTCCTGATGTAGCAAGATTTATGGCTCATGTCCCACTTCTCAAAGGGTTGGGCAGGTATTAGTCGGGCACTGCAGTGGAGCTGGGAACAGCAATAGTGGCACAATAGGTTCAACATATGGCTATCCAAGGTCTGTCTTCTCCAAGTTTCCAAGCTTTGCATAATGTTCTTGGGATTCCATTATCGCTTCCAGCTGAATACTCCACCAGTCAGAGCCACAACTGCCATCAAAAAAAGGTAGAGTCTGTAATAATAATAATCTGGTTTTTGGAAGGGAGATTTTATCTAATCTCTTGCTCTGATCAATTTAGCATAATTTTAGAGCAGTTTGTGGCAAAGTTTGTGCTGTTCTGTGTTTTTTATGGCTGTTTGAACCCCAGACATGTCCATGCCCTGAACACATTTTCAGCTTTCATCCAGTGAAATCTAAAAGGTCCGCTGAAAAAATTGTCTGCCGTAACTCATCTTTGTGAAACCTGGGGAGACAAGACGCTCTGTCTTGGATTGCAGGGAGGTGGACTGGTTTTCCTTGGCGAGCATCCTTTTCCTGCTGATGCTTGCACCACTGATTGTGTATTACTTCATCATGTCCTGTGCCCAGTACCAGTGCTCTCTGACTGATCCTCTCCTGGACTTGCTGACGGGCAACAAGCACCTGTCTGCCATCTGGAACAGGACTCCCATGCTCACCTATAGGGCTGCTGGCATCTATTCCCTTTGAGTCACTTTCCAGGTACACGGTTGGGTTATGCTCTGGGTGCAGTCTCTGCTTTCTCACACAGCTGTTGCATGATTCCTTTTGCACAAAGGATGGTGGAATGCTGGACTGGCATTTGGAATGCATGAAGCCCGTGTACTTGGAAAAGAAATATGATGGGAATATACACAAGTATTCTTTGTGTGACATATTCCTTAATGAGGTTTTTAAGAAAAAGCAGCTTTGTAACAACAATACGTGTTTGTTTTAAATTAATACATGAGAAATAGATCAAAATAAAAGAACAAGGACCTGAATGTAGTTACCAACTGTCCCCACCAATAAAGGATGACAGCCTTACATGAAACACATCTTGAGAGCTGTAGAATAGCTTGGATGTATTACTAGTCCAAAATCACAACAGCTAAATATTGCCATATTGGCTTACCCAATACTTATCAGAAACTTAATAGAAATGTTATATTTGGTATATGTACGTAAGGTACAGTGTTGGGGGGTTTTGTCCTGTATTTACTGTGAATGCAATCTCTCTCTTGTAGGTGGTTTTGTGCATGTCCATTCCTGATTTCTGCCATAAAATTCTCCCTGGCTGTGTGGGAGGTGTCCAAGAAGGCGCTGTCACCCCTGCTGGTAAGGTCTGCCTTGGAATCCATGCACACCATGCAACCTTCTGAAATTACAGCATTTCTGTTCTTTGAGTGTTCAGTAACCCACGTGTAGCCAGAAGAAACATGGACATAAATGCTCTCACCTTCCTCAAGTGTTCAGTTCAAACAAAACTAGAAAGCAATCTAGGTCATCCTTTAGAATATGTGGTAGCATTTCTATCTCTTATGATTAGTAAAACTGTTGATCTGGTAGGCACCACACCATTAGTGGAAAAGTACTGGTTGATAATTCTGGCACTTGAAACTGTCAGTGGACTTTTGCTGGTATTTGACAAGGTAATTTTACCTGCTCAAGCTCCGTTAACCCAAGGGACTTGGACAAAATGTGTGACGTGAGCTGTTACTGGTGGCTTGTTACTCAAGTCAGTTTTGGGGAAAGTCTAAATTCAGTCTTGTGAGAAGAAAAACTCAGCCTTAAGAAAGCCTAATGGCTACAGCAGAGTTTAATGGAACTTTCAGAAAAGTGCCTCGGGGTATTTAAGTGGGAGGATGAGGGAAGAAAAGTCATTTCATGAGCACTTGATTGAGCTTCTGTGTATTCTGTGCATCCCCATATTAATTAAAAGCTCTATTAATGCAGAGTCATTAACACTCCATTGTTTCTTCATGTTTTAGGTGTTGTGAATAAATATGAAATCGATGGACTTCAGGCCTGGATCATTACCCACGTGCTTTGGTTTGCAAATGCTTCTTGCTTGCACTTTTTCTCACCTACCATCATTTTTGACGACTGGATTCCTCTGCTGTGGTGTGCCAATATCTTGGGATGTGCAGTGTCCACCTTTGCAATGATTAAAGGCTACTTGTTCCCTACCAATGCCAAAGACTGGTATGTGAATTTTAGGAATGAGAGAATGCTAGATATCAGAGATTAAAGCAGTTAAATAAAAATGGGATATACAAACTGTATAACAGAGTGTATTTCACTGGCACAGAGAGCTAGGCCAGTGTTTGGCAGGGGTTCTTTGCTTCACCAGCACTGTTCCCTGTGTTTCCTGCTGCACATCATGGGACTGGCAGCCTCAGTGTCACAGATACACCCATCCTAAACTCAGGCACCTCTGAAATCCTACAATTTATGAGTATTAATGTAATACTTCAGTGGGGTCAGTTTATGTTATCTTGTACAGTGTTATGTGGTTTTCTGATTTTTATTATTGCTACATCTAATTAATCTGAATTCTGTAGTCAGAGTAGCAATTACCTGTATTTGTGCATAACCCTGTACTTTTTTAATTTTTTTTGTTTTGTTTTGTTTTGTTTTGTTTTGTTTTGTTTTACAGCAAGTTCACTGGAAACTTCTTTTATGACTACATGATGGGGATTGAATTTAACCCTCGAATAGGGAAGTGGTTTGATTTCAAGCTGTTCTTCAATGGGCGCCCTGGGATTGTGGCCTGGACTCTGATCAACCTTTCCTTTGCTGCCAAACAACAGGAGCTCTACGGTGAAGTGACAAACTCCATGATCCTTGTCAATGTCCTCCAGGTAAATTCCAAGGGGGAAATTAAGAAACCAGTTTGGAAATGAGCTAGTATGAAAATAGGAAAAAAACTCCTTCCATGGAAATGAAACAGAGGCATTTTTTCCTGTCCTGAAACAAGCTCATTCAGCGATGGGACTTCTTTGGATTTATTCCTTGATCTGTGTAAATGGAAGCCTGCTCAACAGAATCTCTGTCCCCCTTCTTTGTAAGCCCGTGACTCTAAGCTGAGGAAGATCAGGGTGCTCAGTTGTGAGTTCACTTCCCAAGTGTTTGTCCTTGACCTGTACGCTTGCCTGCGTCATCCTGTTCTTGCTTTATCTGTCCAGAGAGATAGATGTTGTGTACCCAGGTAGGTTGTATTTCCGTGGTAGTTCTTCTTAACTGTGTTCAGAAATGTCTGGTTTTGAAGTGCTAACATGAAAACACCGAGGAATTTTGAGACCACATCACAAGGCAGCACAGACATTAAGCTGATGCTGTTAAACAGGGTAACTGGTGACAATGCTCTGTTATTAATGTGAAATTATTCTCTTGCAGGATATTTATGTTCTGGACTTCTTCTGGAATGAAGCCTGGTACTTGAAAACCATTGATATCTGCCATGATCATTTTGGATGGTACTTTGGGCTGGGGAGACTGTGTTTGGTTGCCTTACCTCTATACTTTGCAGGTAAGAGTGTGTACACTGTGTATTTGGGCTAACAAGAATGAAACTTTGCAGAAACATTCTAGCAGTCTGATTTCTACCTTATATGTTTCTATGTAGCTGGACTGTTGAGAAAGTATTGCAACATTCTCTGTAACAATTCTCTTGTAGGAAGGCTTCCTGTCCCTGCATGGATTTGACATTCTTTCCTCTCCTGCCCAGTCTTCTGTGCCTCTTTCTGTCACTGTCCATTGTGTCTGCCTACTTTTCTAAAGCCTTTCAGTTTCCTTTAAGGAAACTGCCTGTTGAGGGTCTTTTGGTTAGTGGTGGTTTGTTCGGGTTTTGTTCCTCGGGTTTTTCCTTCTGTCCAGTTTGCCTCCTTCTTGTTTCACAAAGAGGTGCAGTGTTGGAGAAAGAGAGAAGGAAACTCTAGCATGCAGAGTCTTCTGAAAGTTTGGGGCAGTTTCACTATTGCAGTGGATCTTTTCTACTGCTTCTTCTGCTCTGTTGTGCTCTGTCACTGTAGTCAAGGAATTGACTTGAAAATTGACAAGGCATGCCTAGCCTGTGTTGGAAGCGAATGGCTGATTGTTTCTGTGCTCCCCAGGGTCTGTATTTGGTTTACCATCCCGTCCAGCTGCACACTGCTCACGCCATAGGGGTCTTGATCTTGGGCTTGCTGGGCTATTACATCTTCAGAGTGACCAACCACCAAAAGGATCTCTTCCGTTGCACCAATGGCAACTGCAGGATCTGGGGGAAGAGGTCCGGAGTACATTGAGTGCTCCTACACATCCGTGGATGGCACCAAGTGCTACAGCAAGCTGATGACCTCTGGATTTTGGGGCTGGGCATGTCAATTCAACTACACGGGAGACCTGATGGGCTCGCTGGCCTACTTCCTGGCTTGTGGATTTGAGCACATCCTGCCTTACTTCTACATCATTTACATGACCATTCTGCTCACCCACCGCTGCATTAGGGACGAGCACCGCTGTAGCTGTTACCCTGGTTTTCCTGAGTTTTTTATTTAGCCTTTTGAATTTCATAATGGAGTCAGATCTTTTAGTTATTGTACAATATTAGAGCAGTTTTCTACCTTTCCCACAGATGTATCATAAACAAATGCTTTGTTTTTCATTCTTTGTCCTTTGTTTGCATATTTCTAACCTGAAAAACAACTGTAACTGACAGTTGGTCTGGCCACTGAGGCTGAGGGGTGGAAACCCCAAAAAGCCAATCTTCTGCCAGACCCACAAATGTATAAAAAGTAAAGAATAAACAAAGAGGCTCTTCTTCCTCCTCTCTCCGCTCTCTCAGCAGGAGCTGGGATCGGGAAGAACCTCTGCTTTGCAAAATATTTGTCTGTGTGTGACTGCTTTGTGTGTCTCAGTGACACTGTAGCAGCAAGTATGGGAAGGACTGGAAGCACTACACCGCTGCAGTGCCCTACCGCCTCCGGCCCGGAGTGTTTTAAGGCTAATGTGGGATGCAGGGGAAAGAAGGAAGAAGAAACATGCAGGCATGCCGTGTTTAAAGTAACTGAAGTGAGGCACTGAACTGCCCTGCTATTTTAGAAGATTCTTTTAATTGGAATACCCTTCTGAATCTCCCCATTTCCAAATTAACTTGGAGTTTAAGGAAAGATGCATGTATTGAGACTCCTGAGAAATCCCAAAGCTGGGAGGTGGCCTTACCCTTGATAGTAGCAGGGTTCTGGAAGCAGTTTGCAGTGCTTCAGAAGAAAATAAAAAAACAATTCTGCCATCTCCTTAGGAAAGAAGTTCTCTGATGCAGTTGCTTGTGACCATCAGAACCTACAGCTGGGAACAATGGCAAGGTTTGATTCTTGGTTGCTTGTCAAGAGATGAGCAGTGGAAATACTGAACTGCAAAACCTAGTCTGATATAACTGTTATAATCGAAAACAAAAGTGAAAACTGTTATAAATTCGTGCAATTTTCAGCACCTGTCAATAGGGAACATGACCAATTGAGGATTATTTTGATCCTGAAACCAGACTTTGTGAAGCTACTGAGCTGTGCTGCTTGGGCTGGAGTAGAGTTAATTTTTTTCATGGTAGCTGGTATGGGCATGGTTTGGGATTTGAGCTGAGACAGAGTTGATAACACAAGAGACGTTTTCACTATTGCTGAGCAGTGTTTACACAGCAGCAAGGCCTTTTCTGCCTCTCACCCCACCCACCAGGGAGCGGTGGGTGCAAGGAGTGGGGAGGGGACACGGGCAGGACAGCTGAGCCCAGCTGACCCAAGGAATATCCCAGGCCATATGGCATCTGCTCAGCACATAAAGCTGGAAGGAGAAGGAAGTGGGGGATGTCAGGAGGGATGGTATTTGTCATTCCAAGTCACCATTACATGTGATGGAGCCCTGCTTTCTTGGAGATGGCTGAACATCTGCCTGCAGGGGGCAAGTGGGGAGTATAGATCCCTTATTTTGCTTTGTTTGTGTGCAGTTTTTCCTTTACCTATAGAATGTTTATCTCAACCCATGAGTTTTCTTCCTTTGTTGATTCTTTCCCCATCCCACGGTGGGGGAGTGAGCAAGCAGCCATGTGGAGCTGAGTTGCCAGCTGGGGTTAAACCATGACAGCCCTTTGTGGTGCCCAACATGGAGCTGGAAGGGTTTGAGGTAACAGCAGCTTTGGCTGGAATGTGCTGAGCTGCATTTAGAGCTGTTGGTGCTGTTGAGTTGTCAGGCTCCTCCTTTCACAATAACAATTTACATTCCCAGTTTAACCGTCAAATCCTTTCCCAGTGAATTGCAATCACAATTAGGAACAAACAGAAATTCATGCATTTCAAACCTATCTCCCACATTTACCAGTAGTGGTAGTGGAAGTATTTTCCCTGGACTGTGTTGGCCGAAGAGGAGGGCAAGGATGTGCAGAGCCGTATGTCCTGAGGTCACGGATTTGGGGACATGAGGAAAGTTGGGCCATGGGATGGGATGGCACCTGGCACCACCTTGTCCATCCAGGGCACCCTGAGAGCCAGCAGTGCCAAGCCTGCAGTGCCTGGTTCTCCGGACCAAGTGCCTCCCCTTCCCTCCCCTTCCCTCCCTTTCCCTCAGCTCAGCCCTCCATGGCTGTGCAGCCCACCAGGGCCAGCAGGACCCCAATACCCAAAGCCTGGGTGTGCAAGAAGGGGCAGGGGTGGGGAGGGGCAGGGCTCGATCTCAGCCCCCCTCTCTCCATGGCTTGCAGGTGGCCATCAAACGCGTGGCCCGGGAGAGCGTCCTGCAGTGGGTCGAGCTGGTGAGTGAGCGGGGCCAGCGGGACAGAGGGGGCCGTGGTGCCTGAGCATCCCCTGGGTGGGAGGAATCCCCATGGCCAGAGAGGCTGCCCCAAAAGGCCCTGGGGCATCCCAGGCAGGGGCAGCGCAGCCACAGGGCAGCAGCAGGCCTGCTGGAGGTGTTGTCTCCTCCTCACAGCCCGACGGCACTCGTGTTCCAATGGAGATCGTGCTCAGGGAGAAGGTGCGCTCCGGCTGCTACAACATCATCCAGCTCCTCGACTGGTTCGAGCAGCCTGACGGCTTTGCGCTAGTGATGGAGCGTCCGGAGCAGTCACAGGATCTCCTGGAATTCCTGCTGGAGCGGGACGTCCTGTGCGAGGAGATGGTGCGCTGGATTTTCCACCAGGTGCTGGAGGCCGTGCGGCACTGCACCGCCTGCGGCGTCCTGCACCGGGACATCAAGCTGGAGAACCTCCTCGTGGACCCGGAGAGCGGTCACGTGAAGCTCATCGACTTTGGTTGCGGCACCTTCCTCCAGGAGCAGGCCTACACACAATTTGCTGGTGAGCCACAGCCCGGGCCCTGCTCCCGGTGCCAGGCACTGCTCAGCCCCATTCTCTCCTGTGCTGTGGGTGCGTCCCTCAGCCTGCTGCCGGCTGTCCTGTGGCACGGGGCAGATGCTGTGCCCCGGGAGCCAGCTGCCGGCCCTGCCGACACAGGGAGGCTGCAAAAGCCAGGCCATGGCCCCTGGGCTTGGCAGGCCCACAAGGGGCTGCTCCCTTGGCCTTCTCTGCCCTGCCGAATGGCTCCTTGGCTTTGGTTGCTTGGATGGGGGACGTGGGGGGGCCTGGGGGGAAGTTGTGGCCATTGGTGCAGCCCCTGCCTCTGCCAGGAGGCTGGCGCCAGGCTCTGGGAGCCAGCGGCCTGTGCCTGGACAGTGCCGCCTGTGTCCCCTAGGAACACACGTGTACAGCCCACCCGAGTGGATCTGCCTTGGCTACTACCACGGCCATGCGGCGACCATCTGGTCCCTGGGCGTGCTGCTGTACGCCATGGTGTGCGGGAGCCTCCCCTTCCAGGAGGACCGTGACATCGTGTGGCAGCAGCTCTTCTTCACGCTGCAGCTCTCTCCAGGTTGGTATGCGGCCTCCAGAAGGCAGGCTTTGGCAGATGGCAGTGCGCGGCCCGGCGTGGCCCTCACGCGGCTCCGCTGGGGCCTGCCCTCAAGGGCTGGCCTTTGCGGGAGGCGGCCCGTGCCAACGGGGTCGGCCAGGCACACGTGGCTGAAGGACGTGGTCGTGTCCCGCCGGGCCGCTCTCCCGCACAGGCCAGAGCCGGTCGGGAGGCCGGCACGCCTCGGAGCACACGCAGCACGGCCCTGGGCCCTGCGGGTGCCGGGAGCCGCTGGGGCGGGAGCCTTCTGCAACTGACCGGCGCTTTCTGCCTTCTCTCCTCCCAGAGTGCCATCATCTCATCTGCTGGTGCTTGTCCAAGCACCCTGCGCAAAGGCCACAGCTGGAGCAGATCTTGCTGCACCCTTGGGTGTGGGGCAAGCATTTTGGATGCCTTGCCTGAGCCCCTGCAGCACCCACTTACCCAGTCCCACACAGGACTCAAACTAACACCCCAAATCTGTAGGGCGAGTGTAGGGACAGAGATGAGACATCTCTCGGAGTCCAGGGCACCTCTTGAAACATGAGCTTTATTGCACAGTTCCTCGGTGCAAGAGCTTTGCTTACGCTGCCGGCCACAGCTAAAAGCGTGCCCGAACAAGAGGCCTAAGTTCTCGTTCGTGCCACATTCCGACCCCTAAAAGCTCCTTTCTAGACTCCTTTTCCCTGCCACCTTTGGCAGGGGCCCCTCCCCCTTGGACCCTCGGCATCCCTTTGTCTGTTAGGGGATATTGCTCAAACAACAGGGCTCTCGCCTTCAGCTAACTCGTCACTGTCTCTCGCTGGCATCCTACATCTCAAAGCTTGCTTTCATTTCTACATCGCTTATAGGCTTCATGCTCTTAGGATCTTCTCCCAAGCAATCGTAGTTGTAAGGCTTTCCCGTTTCACCCTCTCCAACCCAAAACCATAGAGAATAAAACAACCACCAACCCATTCAGGGCTGTCAAGTCTGGTCCTTGTCAGCAACCTCAGCTAAAGAAACCTCTCGGGAAAAGGGGTAATCAAGAGTGTTCCCTTCAGTGTTCTTCGGGGATGACCACTTGGCCCTCACGGCTTGCCCTGAAATGGCGGCTCCTCCCTCACGCTGGCGCTCCTCATGAGGGGACTTTGGGGCTCGGCGGCGAGCGGAAATGGTCCCCAATGGCCTTGAGCTCCTGTGGGAACCATGGCAGCCCCGGGGAGGGAGGGAGGGGCTCTTCCTGGTGACCTGGAACTTGGCTCCTGCTCTGTGCCAAGGGCTTTTCTGCCTGCGGGCCTGGGGGAACGCCCTCCCTGAGCTCAGCCCCACAGCCACTCCTTCCCACAGCTCCTTGCAGACAGCATCCACTGCAGACGCCTCCCCTGCTGCCATCCCTTGGCCAGGGGCCTCGGGGCTCATGCCTGGCCCTTCTTCCTCCCCAGGGAGCCTCTTCCCAGGAAGAGGGGAGCCCCCCACAGCCCAGCACTCTCCAGCTCAGCCCCCCTAGAGCCAGGCCGCCCTCTCAGCCCCACGTGCCCTGAGCCAAGCGGGGATTGGCAGGGCAGTCTTGGCCACATCCACCACAAATAAATTGCGTTTCAACCCTCTGACAAGAGAAAAAGGACCAGCAAAACCTCAGCTCGGGGCACACTTCAGACTTGCTCAGGGAATTGGTAAGCAAGGTCCCCAGGAAAAATGCTTTGGCAGGTGCTGGGCTCCATCAGCACTCATCACTTTGGAAACATCACCTCCTAAGGGCGCAGGAGCAGGTGATTCCCAAACGTGGGAAGCCAAGCAGGCCAGGCAGAAGGCTGGCTTGCCTGAAGAGGCATCTTCTCTGGGAAAGAGGATGGAAAAGGAAGCTGTGTGCCCAGTGCAATCCAGGTCAGGAGAAGAGGAGTAAGGACAGAGTCTGATTGATTATCAGACATAAAGGGCCTGGATTTTGTATCTATTCCAACTGCATTAGAATATACTTGGATTCAGTGTCAACTGGAGATTGCACATATCAAGGCATTAACAGAAACAAAACCTGAACCAGACATAAAAAATCTTTTCTCACTGCCTTTTGTAAATACATATTCACTTTTAATACACTTCATAAATCGCTTAATTAACCACAAAAATTGAAAACCAAAATCAAATTATTCCCAGAGGCTTGGCTGTTAAGGTATTCTGAATGTTAATGAGCCCTGGGACACTGAAGAGCTGTAGACTGAGAAGGAAATAATGGCACAAGGGCAGCTGGGGGGGCCCAGACTGGACACCAGGAGAAAGGAGTTTCCCTGCCAGGGCAGGGCTGTGGTGTAAGACATCCCCCAGAAGGAGCCTGGAGCAGCCCAAGGCTCTGTGTGCCCAGGCAGAGGCAGACAGGACGCAGAGCTGTCAGCAAAGGAAGGGGCCAGCAAGGTGGGGCAGCCAGGGAGTGACGACAGCCTGCAGGGACAGAGGTGCAGGGAAAAGCTCTGACCTTGAGCCCTCAAGGAGCTGCTCCTGCTCCAGGCCAGGGCCCATCCCAAAGTTGGGACAGCCAGAAAGCTGTGCCCATTTCTGTTCATTCCTGCTGTGATGAGGATGGATCCTCAGCGCCTTGGAGTTTGCTGATGAACTTTAGTACTCCAGAGGCCTCTTCTTTCTTCAAGGAAGAATATATATTGATCTTTTTGTAAGCCATTGCCAGTGGCTCATATAGGCCACCTCCTAGTGTTACTACATTTGTGCCTTCTGGTACTAGTTATTATAGCATCAACTCCCTTGGGAGTTCCTTCAGGGAACTTCACACCAAGAGCTTCCATCACTGTGATATCTGTGAGAACTTGTTGCTTCCCAGTTCTCCACCATCCCTCTGGATTCTGGAGCACCTCAGCACAAGTGTTCATGGCTCTTTCTTCATCCCTAGCCTCCTGAGGAGGACAAATGTCCTCCTGAGCTGGTGAATGGGGTCAGGGAGCAGAACAGCCCCTGTAATCCAGGAGGAAGCAGCTGGTGACCTGCTGAGCCACTCAGATGCTCACAGGTGTATGGGATTGGATGGGATCCATCCTAGAGGGATGAGGGAGCTGGGGGATGAGCTCCCCAAGCTGCTTTCCATCATTTCTCATCAGTCCTGGCTCACTGAGGGGCTCCCAGAGGACTGGAGGTGCCAATGTGAGCCCATCTCCAAGAAGGGCTGGAAGGAGGATCTGGGGAACTCCAGGCCTGTCAGCCTGGCCTCGGTGCCTGGCAAGGTCATGGAACAGATCCCCTTGAGTGCCACACACGGCACCTAGAGCATGGCCGAGGGATCAGACCCAGCCAGCGTGGGTCTAGGAGGGACAGATCCTGCCTGACCATCCTGAGCTCCTTTTATACCCAGGTGACCCGCCTGGTGGATGTGGGAAAGGCTGTGGATGTGTCTACCTGGACTGCAGCTAAAGCCTTTGGCACCGTGAGCCACAGCATTCCCTGGAAAAGCTGTAGCCCACAGCTTGGGCAGGTTCCCTCTCTGCTGGGAGAATGAAGAACTGTCTGGAGGCTGGGCCCAGAGAGTGCTGGGGCTGGTGCTGCATCCAGCTGGTGTCCAGGCACTGGTGGTGTCCCCCAGGGATGTGTGTTGGGCCCAGTCCTGTTTAATATCTTCACTGATGATCTGGGTGAGGGGATCGAGTCCACCATTAACAAGTTGCAGATGACACCAAGCTGGGTGTGAGTGTGGATCTGCTGGAGGGTAGGAGGGCTCTGCAAAATGACCTGGACAGGCTGGATCCAGGGACCAAATCCAACAATGTGAGGTTTAACAAGTCCAAGTGCCGGGTCCTGCACTTTGGCCACAACAACCCCTGCAGTGCGCAACAGGCTAAGGATAGAGTGGCTGGACAGTGGCCAGGCAGAAAGGGACCTGCAGGGAGAGATGGACAGCAGGCTGGACATGAGCCAGCAGTGTGCCCAGGTGGCCAAGAAGGCCAATGGCTCCTGGTTTGGATCAGGAGCAGTGTGGCCAGGAGGAGTACGGCAGTGATTCTTCCCCTGTGCTTGGCACGGGTTGGGCAGCACACTGAGTTCTGTGTCCAGCTCTGAGCCCATCAATTTAGGAAGGACATGGAAGGGCTGGAGTGTGTCCAGAGAAGGACAACAAGGCTGGTGAGGGGAGTGGAACACAAATCCTGTGAGGAGTGACTGAGGGAGCTGGGATTGTTTATTCTGGAGAAGAGGAGGCTCAGGGGAGACAAGGCAGTGTCAGGGCAAAGGTTGGACTTGATGATATCCAAGGTATTTTCCAGCCTTGCTGATTCTGTGATTCTCTGAAACCACCCTTGCAGCAGTTGCAGGATGAGCCCTGGGCCTCCTCTTCTGAAGCTCCAGCAGCCCAGGTCCCTTAGCCTCCCCAGTCAGGGTCCAAAGAAGACCTGGCTCTGAACAATGTCTGCAGTGGCACAGGAAACTCGCAGCTCATGGGAACAAACTTTCTGGATTATTTCAGAGGCCACCACAAACCTGAGTGGTTTCCCTGCTGGCCCCCAGCCCTTCCTGGCCCCAGGGGCTGATGATGGCATTTGTGCTCCCTCAGGTTCATCTCCCCACACCAACACCATGGGGGTGCTCACGCCTGCTCTGGGCAGTGCAAACAGGGGCTCCTGAGCCAGTGCTGCCGTGTCTGTGCCTGCAAGGATGTGGCACCTGTGTGAGCTGGGGGAGAGGCCAGGGCTGCAGAGGGGGGATGTTGTTGGCAGGTGCATGAGGATGCTCTGGGACGCTGCCCTGGGGTGTCCAGCACAGTGGGGATGGATCAGCCCCTGCTCTGCTGCTCCTTCCCTTCTCCCCCAGGCACCTTTCAGAGCCCCAGCCATGCTGTTTGCCCCCAGCCTGCCCACGGCCACCCTGGGGCTGCTCACGGGGCTTTTCTCTGCTGAGCATTGGCCTGGGCGTGTTCTGGAGAGAGCCTGGGCAAGGAGCATCAAGCCCTGTCTTGCAATGCAAGATGTAACCGAAAAAATGTATTCCATTACCATCTGTTAAAACCAGGAGGGCAGGTTGTTTATCTCTTCCATGACCAATTCATTCCTCATATCTCTGAGGGGGATCTTCTCTTAATGCGCCAGCTGTTAAAACCAAATGGGACAGTGTTCTTTATCTCTTCCACGACCCATCCTCCCTCTAGGGAGATATCTTCTGGTAATGGGTCATTGAGTCTCACTGCATGACTGATAAAATTACATTATCCCATTGTGAGATGCTCCACTCAGAGGGAGGAGCCAAGCATTCCCACCTGGATATAATCTGAGATTTAAAACACCAGAAGCAACCTGGTTTCCACTGGATTCCCAGAGGTAGACCAGACCCATCTGCAACACCACTGGAGCTTCAGAGGAAAACTACACCTTCTACAAGATCATTGCTTCAACAAAACCACATCTGTCACTCCAGGAGGATTGCAGCCACAATTTGATTGGACTGCAAGCAACACCCTGACTACTGGGTGTCAGGTTGGATTCTGACTCTTATGTTTTGGGATTTTTTTTTTTTTTTAACTACTGAATATTTAGTTTAATTTGCCTACTGAAGAACTGATAGTCCTATTGCCATATCTTTACCTGAGAGATCATTAATTTCAAAATTATAATTCAATGAGAGGGAGTTTTTATTTTCCATTTCAAGGGAGGCTCCTGCCTTCTGTAGCAGACCCCTGTTTTACCAGCTCAAGACAGGGAGCTTGGCTCAGATATCCTGAGTGGTCCCTGGGTTGGGTTTTTTTGGTTGGGAATGTTTGGAGAAGTAAGAACTCCAGAGCTGGGTGGAAAATGGCCCTTGGGGGGACATTGGGGGGTCACAATGGTGGCTGCTGGCAGAGGCAGCCTGGAGGAGCAGAGCCCTGTGTCCCCCAGGAGCCCAATTCAGGGAGCCCAGAGAGGGGGGAGTGCCACAATTGGCGGGACCCTCAAACCTGGAGAGGGGCAGGAGGGGACTCTTTGGATCCCTGCACCTCAAAGCAGGAATCAGGGGAGAAGGGGCCCCGGGACAAACCAAAACCCCAGCACCCCTCAGTGAGGAGATGGAAAAGGGACAAACATTTTGGATTACTGTGAGTCCCAGCAGGGCTGGGGAGAGGCAGAGACCAATGAGATGGGGAACCCCCAGTAGAAGCGTGATCCCCAGCAACTGGGACAGGAGACAACCCCCAAACACCAAAGGAGAGAGGCCAGAGATGGGGAACTCTGCAAAGGAATTTTCAGGGATCAGTCTTGGTGTTTGGGAAGTTTTTATGTACCCCAGATGTCCAGTGACTTGTAGGGATGGACCTGAGCAGAGGGACATTGAAACACAACATGCTCATCCCTTGTTTCTCCAAAAACCAGGACTGCCCATTCCCAAACCTTGGCTGGATGGAGGAGGAGGCCACAGGGAAGAGGAAGATGCCCTGGGACAGCCAGGAGGAGGCCACAAGGAAGAGGAAGATGCCCCAGGACAGGCAGGCAGGTGAGGAGGAAGTCAGTGCCCCTTTCCCCCTCTCTCCTGCTCCATCTCCCAGCCCAGCATGGCCCCTGGCTGCAGGACAACCCCGCTGCCAACGCCGTCCTGCTGGGATGCTTTGGGGGATCTCCTTCCCCTTCCCTCAGGCATGGAGGCAAATCCCATCCTGTCCTTGACCTTTCCCCCAGACAAGGAGCTGAGGATGGAGACCAGGGAGGACAAATTGCCCTGGCAGAACCTCATGGAAGAGGCCATTTTGAGCGGCTCCACAGTGCAGGAATCCAACGGGCAGGAAAAACTCCAGAGATCCCGCATAAGGAGGGGCTCTGAACCCATCCCAAGGAGCTCTGAGGAGGAAAGACCCAGCCTGTGCCAGGAAGGTGGACAGAGCTTCAGCCAGGGCTCAGCTGGTGGTCCATGAGCAGTTTCATGATGGGGAGAAGCCCCACAAGTGCTTGGAGTGTGGGAAGAGCTTCAGCTACAGCTCCCTCCTGATCAGACACCAGAGGACCCACACTGGGGAGAGGCCCTACGAGTGTCCTGAGTGTCGGAATAGCTTTCAGAGCAGCTCCCATCTGCTTGTACATCAGCGGATTCACAGAGAGGAGAGGCCCTTCCACTGCCCCGACTGCAGGAAGGGTTTCAAGCACAACTCCCACCTCATCAGGCACCGGCGCATCCACACTGGGAGAGGCCCTACGAGTGTGAGGAATGTGGGATGAGCTTCAGCCGGAGCTCCAGCTTGAACTGCCACCAGAGGATCCACACCAAAGAACGACCATACCTGTGTGAGCAATGTGGGAAGAGCTTCAACAGCAGATCCCACTTGATCTGCCACCAGAAAATCCACGCTGAGGAAAGGCCATACAAATGTGGGGAATGTGGGAAGGGCTTCAACCAGAGGTCCAAACTGATCATCCACCAGATGATTCACACGGGGGAGAGGCCCTACAAGTGTCCCAAGTGTGGGAAAAGGTTTCAGACAAGCTCAAATCTCCTACGCCACCAGAGGATTCACAGAGAGGAGAGGCCCTTCCGCTGCCCCGACTGCAGGAAGGGCTTCAAGCCAACTCCCACCTCATCTCCCACCAGCGCATCCACACTGGGGAGAGGTTCTTCAGGTGTCCCCAATGTCGGAAGAGCTTCTCACACAGCTCTACCTTGAGCCAACACCAACGGAGGCACCGGTAAGGGAAGGCCTGTGAGTGCCTCAAGTGTGGGGAAACTTCTTGCACGGCTCCAACTCCATCCCCCATCAGAGGACCCACATTGGGAAGACACTGTGCTGGTGGTCCTTTAGTTTGGTGGTGTCATGGGTTAGTACAGTTTAGTTTTTAGTTATAAAAGAATGTAAAATAATTCTCCAGGTCAGGACCTGGGAATTGCTTTGGAAGAGACAGAGACCTATCAGAGAGTTAGTTAGAATATTGACATCTATTCTGACCACTGAAATTGTTAGCTGCGACTTTGGGAAGTACCATATAAAACCCCTTGATTTCCTGTAGGTGGGTTTTTTTTTCTTTCTTCCTTTGGCCAGAGAGAGACAGGTAACATCGAGCTGGGCCTGCTGCTCCCCCCTTTTTTGGGGGGGAAGCTGGCCTGAGGCCTGGCCGGATTCCATCAGCTCCCGGGTGAAGGGGGGAAAGAGAAGCTGCTGTCTTGTGGCGGCCGCTTTCTTCAGGTTTCCTTGGAGCGGAGAAGAATCTCTGCTGGGCCCCTGATAAGAGCTATGGGCACTTTTGGGCCGAGGCCACCCCGATTTGCACTGAGGGTAGGCTGAGAAAGCATTTATAATCTTGCCTGGGTTTTTTTTCCTAGACTGCTTGAGTGCTCCAATTTCTAATGTTTCTGCGTGAGTTTTTCCTTATCAGCTTGGCCTTGAACAACTAACACTACGAGCTAGAGAGTGAGAGACAAAGACCCCGAGCAGATTTAACTCTTTCTTAGCAACATGAAGTTTCCACAGATAAGCCCTTCTCTGAGAGGTAAGGAAAGACAGAGTGAACATAAAGAACAACAGCATGAAGTCAGTAGCAAGAGTGAAAAGACTATTAAGACAGAGGGTTGAAGAGTTACTTGTTCTATTCTTACTTGAGCCATGGAAATGAACTCTATATTTAAGTCATTCCTGTAAATCATGGGAAAGATATGCATTTGGGGAGATGATTGTTTTTCGTATAAATTTAAGCAAAGGTGTTTGTGATGGACTAAGTAATAACCTATAAGATGCTTAAACAGAGATAAAGATGAGAAGCCCCCTGCGCCAGTGAAGAAGTGAGAAGATAGCTCTGTACATTGAAGTGAAGAATCCTTTGCTTTGGAGTTATTCATCTTTAAAAAGTGACACCCCAGTATGCAAAAGTCTTAAGACCCATGACCCATAAGCAGCTTGGGAAACTGCTCCTGGGAGGGTCACAAAGGCAAGTTTCTCCGGGCGGTTGTTTTTGTGACAGTTTAAAACCCACAAGAGAACTGTTCTGAGTTGTCAGTGGGATCCATGACTCAAAAGGATACTTTTCCCCTAATGAATTGATGAAAGACTATTATCAGATAGTGAAACTGACTGAAAATTACAAGTTTTGTCTCTTTATGTTGTTTTGTAAGAAAGTGAACAGTTTGTAAGGGGAGGGAAAAGTGTTTTTGAAGTTTCATTCCATTTTAGTTTGTTTTCAACTTTCTGTTTTTCTATTCTTTTAGTGTATGTTAATAAACTATTTTTAATTCTAAGGTTGAGCCTGCTTTGTTTTTCTCCTAGTCTCTCTGTCACAAAAAGAGTAAGTACCAAAACCAAAATTTAGTAAATGTAAAACCACTACATTGAGTAGTGTTTCTGCCTAGTTTAAAATTAAAACTATAACACACCCCCAGAAGACTGACCTGAAGTCCCAGTGTGAGGGGAGGGACCCAGGAGCAGGCTACGAGCTGAGGGCAGAGCAGCCACCATTGCTGCATGTGGCTGGAACCTGGCAAGGGATGAAGGGATGATGGTGGGAAAGTGAAGCTGAGGACGTGGCCTGCCTTGGATATTTGGTCCTAAGGCAGCATGGGGTGCCGGGAGCAGCCCAGCGAGACTGGAGGCTCCTCCAGTTCACCCAGCACTTACATGAACATAGTGGGATGCTTCCAGGCTCAGCATTTCCACATTTGGAGAAAAGAAAAAAAGCTCTCCAAGTATGCTCTTAAGAGTTTTCTCTTCCTCTCCAGCACTGTCCCCAGTGTGCTGCCAAGAGAGGGGCCCAGTTTGACACTGGTGCTGGGAGCAGTTCCTCAAGGTCTCCTGCAGCGCTGGGCCAGGGCTGCCAGGACGGATGGGCAGGAGGGCACGGAGCGCTGGGCAGGGGTCTGCGGGCACCATGGGCCAGTACCTCAGTCCAGCGAGGGCGAGCATGGCGAGCCGCCACACCTGGGTACAGATCTCGTACTTGGGCTCCAGTTTCAGCAGCACCTGCAGAGCACAGCTGGGCTGGAACCTGGCAGCTGCCAGCACCCACTGCCACCAGAGCCTTGCCTTGCTCACGCGCTGCCCTCACAGCCTGCTGGGGGTCCTTGCCCCTTCCCCAGAGCCGCGTGACCCTCACCTGGATCATCTCTCCCAACTTGTATCTGCAGCAGAAATCATCCAGGTCCTGGGAGAAGCTATCATCCTTGGCAGTTCTGCACAGGGTGCAGACACTGTCGAGAAACATCAGCTCCTGGTCCTCATCCTGGACCTGGGGGACAGAGACAATGGGGCAGTGTTAAGGGAGGACACCCAGGCAGCAGGACCAGAGCTGTGGGGTGCAGTGCCCTGTGGGAGCAGCTGCTCTGCAGAGCCAGCACCCTGGCCAGGCACAGCCCCCGTCCAACGGGCCGTGGGTACCTGCTCAGGGCTGCGGCAAAGGCCTGGATGAAGTCCATGGCTTCCTGTGCCTACACGGCATCTAACACAGGGGGAGAGAAGGGAGAGCTGCAGAAGATGCTGTGACAGGAGAGAGAAGGGGAAGGAGATCTGCGCTCTGCCCAGGCCAGGCCCGCTCCCCTGGCATGGCCTTCCCGTGTGGCTCCCGGCTGGAGGGTGCCCAGCAGAGGAGCTGCCCTGCTGGAGCACGGCACGGCGGGGCAATGCCCAGTGCCCTGGGCTGAGAAGCACGCTGGTAGAGGGGCAGGACATGTCCAGCACCCCACTGCACTTGTGCCTGAGGTCTTCACTGTGTTGGTGCTGGCCTGGGGCTTTTCCTGCAGCGGGACCTGGCCTGGTCATGGCACAGGAAAGGCAGTTCCTGCTGGAGCAGGAGGCTCTGCCTGCAATGGGCTCAAACAATTCCAACAAGGCCCTGTTCTGCAAAGCCTCCAGTGGGAAATGAAGAAAGGGGGTCACACTGCTTTTGGGGTGAGTAATGTTTAAACCAGCCTGACTCCTCCATGCCAAAGTTCAACATCCTGAGAAGGAGCTGAAGCTGTGGCAGAGCTGGTAAAATCCCCAGAGAAAGGAAAACCAAGTGACATCACTGAGAACTTCTGCAGAGCTGCTGAGCTGGCACAGCCTGGGCACATCTGACTGACACAGCAGCACTTGAGACTAGAAAATCCCCATCCCAAATTTTAACAGCAGCGTCTCCTGACATTTCCCTCCTTGGGGAGCTGTAGAGCTTCCTCCCTGCAGTGGGGACACCCCTCAAGGTCACTGCTTGAGGCTGAGCCAAAGAGATTTGCCCACAGTTGTTGGTCTGGATGACTGACATCAATCTCTGCTTAATAACTGGTTTTTCTTTAATTCAAATTGCGTACAAATTGCTTCCTGTTTTACCCTGAGTGACCCTGCAGAGGAATAGGGCATCTTTCATGTAGTTCCACAAGCTCAAGGTTCTCATTTCATGAGGAATCTGGGAGGCAGATGGCCTTGTAAGAAGGATAAAAGCAGAGGGAATGGACTAGAAATTATTAGAAACAATTCCCCTTCTTCCAGACAAAGTCCACCAAGTCATTCCCTGCATTTCTCCTTTTCAGATTCTTTCTCTCATCTCCTCTGGGAGGTCCAGCTTTATTACATTATGATCGTAGGCTGGAGACAGACATAGGACAGCACTCACCCAGATCATGTGACAAACAGCAGGGTTTATTGTTCAGAGCCCCCTTTTGAAGGGGTTTCAAATTGTTGGGCTGGGACAACTGATTGGTTGGGTCTCTGCATGGCCCAGCTCCCTGGCTAATGATATGTCTGTATTCAGGGTTGAATGGCATTGGCTGGGGTGCTCTGTTTGACTATAAATCTATCCTATCATTGCTCCCCAGGGACTTGTTCACTTCTCTTCTAGAATGAACGAGATGGGCCCAGTTGGATTTCTTATTTATGGCCAAATTTATATGTCCAGCTACAGACCAGCTGTGCTGTGACACAGCTTGTTCTGGTGCTGATCATGAACTGATTGTGCTCTTGATTGACAGCAGCACAGGAGATGCAGAATGATGTAACTGAACACAGAAACCAACTGCCCTGTCAGCCCATTTTCATGGTCTAGGTCACTTTCTAGGTGTCCATGGAGATGTGGGAATGATTAACTCTCCGTTTCTAGCTGCAGGCTCTTAGAGATTCTTTCTCTGAATTCAGTCGGGGTTGTATTCCCTAGCAGCTCCTGGGAGCACCTCCTTTTTCTCTTAGGTTACAACAGAAACAATGAAAACATCACCAACGGCACAGCTCCCCAGCCCAGCAGGAAAAGCAAGGACAAGTTGTCAAGTTCTCTAACATTTGACCTGCTTTACTGCAAAAGCTGTGCTGCACACACACTGTGTAAAGGCCAGAGAAGCTGCACTTGGTGGCACATCTTGTGACAGGAGCTCAACCTTGTTTTCCACAAAAGGTTCTTGAAAAAAACAGACAGGACTGTGGAGGGAATTCTTGGAAAACTGAAACAGCTTTCCAGAAATGAAATCAAAATGGAAAGGGACAATCCAAGATGTTTTCCTCCATTTATTTCTCAGCTCCCCTTTTCCACCTTGCACTACATCTCCATCCCATTAATTCCAAATGGATCTCACCTCCAAGATCAATGACTTAGCAGTTTTACACTCTGTGAAATACCATGAGCTACACACAGTTTGCCTTCCCCTGTTTTTGCTGGAAAGCAGTGCCGGAGACACAGTGCAGGGCTTGGGGCTGGTACAAATCCGACAGGCAGGGAATGTGCCCCGATAGTGTTTGACCCTCAGCAGGGACAATGCACAGCAGCAAGCAGGGGGATTCCTGTGTCCTTGTGCAGGAGTCAAGACTCTGGGTCTTGTCTCAAGACGGCAAAGTTCCCGTGTTTGGACAGACTCAGGGGCTGTCCCGGGGTGCGCGGGGCTCGGCCATGGGACACGGGGGGACAACGGACACACGAACACGCGGACAAACGGCCCTGGCGCTTCAGTTGCACCGGCAGCGGCGGCAGCGGTAGCAGCGGCGGTAGCAGCGGCAGCAGAGAATCCATTTGATCCACGCTTCCTTGCTTCTCCTCTCCCTCTCCCGCGGTCCCACAGCCTCTCCCGGCTTCCCTTCCCCAGTGTCCCCCTCCTTTCCCGGCCTCCCTCTCCCCATGCCGGGTCGGGCCATGCCCCCGGCCCGCCCCCGGCCCCGGGCGGGGCTGCCCCGTCCCCGCCCCGGGCGTCCCGCCGCGGTCTCGCCTTGGCCCGGCTCTGGCTGTACTGGCGGTGGCGCTGCTGGGCCGGCATTAGCGCCAGGGGCTGCGGCGGCATCGCCATCCTTTGGCTGCGCCTGTGCCGAGCCCGGCGCCCAGCCGGCGCCCAGCCCGGCCCCGGCCCCTCCCGGCGCCCGCGGAGGACACACACGGCGCGGCCGCTCTCGCCGCCTCCTGTGCGGATTCCCCGGCTCGGGCTCCTCCGCTCGGCAGCGCGGCCGCCGGCCCCGAGCCAGCGGCGTCCCGTTCGAAAGAGCGAACGCCTGGGGATGGCCGGGCCGGCCGCTGGAGAGGCGCTCGGGGGCCGTTGCTGGCCCCGGGCCGAGCGCTGACAGCCGCGTCTCGCCGGCAGGGAAGGCGCAGGACGCCCTGCAGGAGCGGTACCGAGTGGGTTCGCTGCTCGGGCGCGGCGGCTTCGGCCGCGTCTTCGCGGCCACGCGGCTCTCGGACGGCGCCCCGGTGAGCGGCGGGGCCGGCGACGGGCGCAGGAGGGAGGCGGTGGAGGAGGAGGAGGGGGCGGAGGAGAAGGAGGATGGGGCTGAGCAGGGCGGGCGGCGAGCTCAGCCTGCTGCTCCCCTTGACTTTGCAGGTGGCCATTAAAAGGGTGCCACGGAACCGCATCCGGCGCTGGGGCGAGCTGGTGAGTGAACGGGGGCCAGCGGGAGAAGCCGGGGCGTGCCGGGCGGGGATGAGCCGGGCCCGGCAGGGTGGGAGCCGCCAGTGTTATAAATAAATTCTATTCAAGAAATCTATGTTTTAGTTACTTAATTGTTAAGTAATTCCATTAAGATTGTTAATGCTAGCTTCTATATAAAGAATTTGCCTTATTCCTGTTTTAATACTGATTTATTACCTTATTTGCTTGTTTGTTAATTAAGAATTCACCTTATTACCTGTATCTCTGCTCCCATTCGCCAGATAGTGTCTGAATATGCAAATAAAAAGAACGCTAGAATTCTGGGAACTCAAGAACAAGAGACTCTGAAAAGCAGGGAACCAAAGTAAAATCCAGGACTGTAGTCGCATTTTAGACTAGTGCAAGAAATACGGGGGTCCGCCGAAGCAGCTTCATTTAGTCGCTGTGACCTGAGAAGGAGTCCCCATCGCTGGACGACCCCTGATCAGCGAAGCGAAACGGACTCCCCGGCAAGGGAAAAAGCCTGTGAGGGGGGGTGGGAGTCCCCAGCTTTGCTGTGAAGCGAAGCTGTGTGTACCTCCTCCTCCACGTTGCCAAGGGAGCAAGCAAGCTCTCCCCAAGGCCAAGCTTGATAATAAAGAAACATACAAAACCAGCAAGTCTCTGACTCTCTTTATATTTTTTTCCAGAACAATTTTTGGGGGCTCGTCCACGGGATTTGGCCACGCCTGAAGAGGGACCGAGGACGGGACGGCCGCTCGCCCTTCGGACCTCCGGGACAGCTGGACAAGCGGGAGCAGCCTGGGACCGGCAACGAGGAGGAGCGCCGGAGGGTGAGCATTCCGGCGGCGGGTAAAGGAGACGTGCGAGTGCGAGTGTGAAAGAGTCGGGGGCCGGCAGCTCGGACCCTGGAACTGAGTGTGGACCCTCGGTACTGCGGTTTCGGACCCCCGCGAGGGGGCCGGCCAGGAAAAGGGGGAAGCGAGAGAATAATGAGTGAGGCGTCTCCTTAGGGGCAGAAAGACCCCCCCTGGGCGTGCAGGGGAAAACAGAGTGTGAGTGGCACGTATTAGGGGCAGAAAGACCCCCCCCTGGGCGTGCAGGGGAAACAGAGTGTGAGTGGCACGCATTAGGGGCAGAAAGACCCCCCCCTGGGCGTGCAGGGGAAAACAAAGTGTGAGTGGCACGCATTGGGGCAGGTCCCCCCCCTTAAAGGCTAGAGTAGCCTAGGAGGGTTTAGAGTCCCTGGAGGGGCGGGAAAACCGTACCAGGGTTGACAGGGTGTCCCCAAACACTGCGGGTGCCGAGAGCTCATGAGAGTCCCTGCTTCCCAGGACTGAGCCAGACGCACCGGAGAGGGTGTGCTGCCGCGGTCTCAGGGAGGAGGCCGTAAACCCATAGCCCGAGGACACCGGGGTGGGGAGTCAATGTAGAGGCAAGGCGGGCATCCTGCACACACACACTCATCCCTCTTGCCGAGGCTGCTTCGTTGGGGAGAAGTAGTCAAGCCAGTCCTGGTGGAAGGCAAAGGGGTCGGGCCCTGCTGGGGTTGATCCTTGGAAACAAGGAAGGATACCCCCCCAGGTAACCCGTGCGGAGTCTTGACCTCTTACCTCCGTTTCAAAAAGTGAAGAGGGGACTGTACTAGTAGCAGGGCAGTCTAGTCCGGGGTTCGGACTGAAGGTGTCCGGCCCGGCGGGGGCTAAGGCGTGGGAAGGTCCTGAGGCCTGGAAGGGGACGCTAGTACTAGGGACCCTGTCGTGCGCCGCAAAGCGTGTCCAGAGTCTCAGGGGTGAGGCAAGGCGCGGGGGTACATAGGGGGTGAGGTCATTAGGACTCACCTCAAAGGGGTCAGAAGAGAGTCTGAGCCCCTGGTGTAAGTAAAGTGTGAGCGTCCAAGGAAGTGAAGAAGGTTAGAGAAAGTGAGTAGAAAGAGGGAGAATTTGTTCCCTAATGAAAGCAAAAGTGTAGGAAAGAGTAGAAAAGCATAAAGTTTAGGAGTTTTATGTTGAAGTGTTCAAGAATTAAGTCAGGAGATTTGAAGTAAAGGGAGAAAAGCTGAAGAATTTTTTTTTTTTTTTGCTTAAAAAACAAAACAAACAAACAAAAAAAAAAACCTGTGTTGCTAGTCAGTAAAGGGCACCTTTGAAATTTTTTTTCAGTTTAAAGAAAATGGGACAATGTACTAGTAAGAAAAAGAAATCCCAAAAAGAGAATAACAAAGTAAAGAGTATTCCACCCGGTAGTCCCTTAGAACAACTTTTAACTAAATGGGATTCTTTAGAGGCCACAAAAGGACTAGATCAGGTTAAAATGGTGTTTTATTGCACAAAGTCTGGCCAAAATTAAAATTACCAGGAGAGTGGCCATGGTTTGGAACACATGATGAGTGGATGTGCTATCAGTTAAACCACTACCTAAGAACTCAGGAAGATCCAGACGTAAACCAGTTAGCTTATGCTGCTTGTTGGCAAAGAGAGCCACGAGTAAAGAGAATATAAAAGTCTGCAAATTAAAAGAAAAAGAAAAGTGTGAAAGAAAAGAACAGAAAGAGGAAAGAACAGAAACTAATCAAAGATGGGACCCTTTAGACCATTTACCCCTCCAATTTACCCAGAGGTGCCCCAGGTCCCTCAAAATCCTGTCCCAGTTCCCCTACTATAACCCCTGCAGTTTCCCAAAACACAACCTCTTCCCTAGCCCCCCTTCTCCCACAGTACCATCCTCTGTTTCTCCCCCTACAGATTTTACTACCTCCCCCTCACCTACAGTAATTCCCCTGCCACCTCCTAATTGGGAGTTAACCAAAACCCCTACAGACTCCTGTGAGTCATCCCGTTCTCCTGGAATTCCCCAGGAATTTGTAACTCAGCCAGTGTTATCAGTTAATAATGTAAGTGAAGGACCCTATTGTAACACAAGGTCAAAAGCCTTAAAGCCAGAAAAACTTTTTCCCCTCAGGGAAGTGCCTATGGGAGGAGTAATTGGAGGAGTAGGATTTGTAAATGCCCCATTAACAGCCTCTGAAGTAAGAGGATTTAAAAAAGAGCTAGGAAATTTAGTTGAAGATCCCATAGGTATTGCCACACAGGTAGACCAATTCCTTGGACCCAATGTTTATACATGGGGAGAGTTAAATTCTATATTAAACATCTTGTTCTCCCCTGAGGAAATACGAATGATTAGAACAGCAAGTATCAGAATCTGGGAAAGGGAAAATAGGTTGGGGCCACCTGGAGATCATAAATTACCGATAGCTGACCCAGGGTGGGACCCAAATCGAGAAGAGGAAAGACAAAATATGAGAGACTATAGGTCCTTGATAGTAAGAGGTATAAGAGAATCTGTCCCCAGAGGAAATAATACTAAATTAGCTTTTGATGGGTCCCAAGAAAAAGATGAGACTCCTGCCACTTGGCTAAATCGATTAAAAAGAAATTTTCAATTATATTCAAGCATAGACCCTGATAGTCCTGAGGGACAAGTAATTCTAAAAGTGCAGTTTGTAACAAAGTCATGGCCAGATATACGGAGAAAATTAGAAAAAATTGAAGATTGGCAGGAGAAAAGTATTAATGAATTATTAAAAGAAGCCTTAAGAGTTTACCTGAGGAGAGAAGAAGAAAAAGCTAAAGCCAAGGCTCGCATTATGGTAGCTGTAGCAAGAGAAAGTACTGGAGTAGCAGAAAACCAGAAAAACTCCCCTGGAAATCTAGTGAGGGAGGACCAAGACCCTCATTTAAAGAACCAAAGTCACCCATAGTACCACCGTGGGTAAATTTAAAAAGAAGTAACCCAGGAGAGAATAGAACTTGTTATTACTGTGGTGAAATAGGGCATTTAAAAAGGGATTGTAAGAAATTATCACTTGATGAGGCTATTGCAAGGGAGCAAGATGCCCTGGAGAGGGTGCTGAAAGGGGAGGATTAGGGGTGTCAGAGGCTCTATAAAATAGGGGACCCAATAGAACAACAAGATGAGCCTCTAGTAAACTTTGATGTGGGTCCCCAAAGTGAAGAATATGAATTCTTAGTAGACACAGGAGCTGATAGATCGAGTTTAAGGAAATTACCAACAGGGGTAACAATCGGGACAAAAACTTGTGAAGTGTTAGGGGCTGAAGGGAGGCCCTTTCGAGCATTAATAGTTGAAGGAGTAGAGATTAAAGGGAACTCAAAGCACTGTGTAGCTGATTTTCTTTATTTACCACATACAGAAACCAATTTACTAGGCAGAGACTTACAAGTGCAGCTCGGGGTAGGAGTTATCCCAAAAGATGGAAAAATGGTTGTGCATATCATGAAACTGACCCAAGGGGATATACAAGAGATAAATCCAGAAGTGTGGGCTACAGAGGGAAAATATGGGTGTTTAGATATCCCTCCCATTAAGATAGAAATGCAAAAAGATACCCCTGCCATCAGAGTTAAGCAATACCCAATGTCACCAGAAGGAAAGAAAGGGCTAGCTTCAGTAATTGAGCATCTTTTAAAAGAAAATATCTTAGAACCATGTATGTCCCCTCATAACACCCCTATATTAGCCATAAAGAAAGATGAGGGAAAGTTTAGATTAGTCCAGGATTTGAGAGAAATAAATAAAAACTATTGCTCGACACCCAGTAGTACCTAACCCCTATACCTTGCTGAGTAAAATTCCAAGAGAGCATACCTGGTTCACAGTGATAGACTTAAAGGATGCTTTTTGGGCATGTCCCCTAGCAGAAGAGTGTAGGGATTGGTTCGCCTTTGAATGGGAACATCCAGACAGGGGAAGGAAACAACAGCTAAGGTGGACCCGGTTACCACAGGGGTATACGGAATCGCCAAATATCTTCGGACAGGCCCTAGAAACATTATTAGAACAGTTTAGTCCCAAAGAAGGAGTTCAAATTTTGCAATACGTGGATGATTTATTAATATCAGGGGAGACAGAGAAAGAAGTTAAAGATGTAAGTATACAACTTCTAAACTTTCTTGGAGAAAAGGGGTTAAAGTATCTCAGAGTAAACTACAGTTTGTAGAAACTGAAGTCACTTATTTAGGACACATAATCGGAAAGGGGAGTAAAAGGTTAAGCCCTGCAAGAATTTCAGGAATAGTGTCTATATCACCTCCAAAAACTAAGAGAGACATAAGGAAACTTCTAGGCCTGTTTGGATACTGCAAGCACTGGATAGATAAGTACACTCAAGGGGTCAAATTTCTTTATGATAAATTAATAGACCAGGAACCAATGAATTGGACAGAGAGTGACGAGAGGCAGCTGCAGATCTAAAAGAGAAATTATCCTCAGCACCAGTTTTAAGCTTACCAGATCTTAAAAAGGAGTTTGATTTATTTGTAAACACTGAGAAGGGATAGCATACGGAGTTTTAACCCAAGAATGGGGAGGATACCGAAAACCTGTAGCATTTTTATCAAAACTGTTAGATCCGTTGCTAGGGGATGGCCGGCTTGTCTCCAAGCAGTTGCAGCTGCAGCTATTTAATAGAAGAAGCTCAAAAGTTAACATTACAGGGAAAGATAAAGATACATACTCCACATGATTTGAAAACAATTTAAGTCAAAGAGCTCAAAAGTGGCTCACAGATTCTAGAATCCTAAAATATGAAATTATACTGATAAATTCAAATAACCTAGAACTAACAACATCAAAAAGCTTAAATCCAGCTCAATTTCTCTCTGGTGAGCCCACTGAAGAAATAGAACACCATTGCCTAGAACTCATTGATATGCAGACAAAAGTAAGGGAAGATTTAGAGGATACACCCCTTCCATATGGGAGAGTGTTGTTCACAGATGGGTCATCCCGAGTGGTGGAAGGGAAAAGAATATCAGGATACTCTGTGATTGAGGGAGAGAAAATGAAAGTTTTAGAAAAGGGAAAGTTACCAAGTAATTGGTCAGCACAGTGCTGTGAAATATATGCACTAAAGAGAGGGCTAGACTTACTTAAAGATGACCGAGGGACCATTTACACAGACTCTAGATATGCCTTTGGTATCGTGCACACATTTGGGAAAATTTGGGAAGGACGGGGATATTTAAATTCAAAAGGGAAAAACTTAATACACACAGAATTAATAAAGTCAGTGTTAAAATCTTTACAAAAACCAGTAGAAATTGCAGTAGTTCACATAAAAGGACATCAAAAGGGAGATATGCCCGAGATAAGGGGAAACCAGTTAGCTGATAAAACAGCCAGAGAAGCAGCTTTAGAACCAGGAGAACCAGTAAAAATCCTCAAATTAGAGAAAATGCCAAAAAAGAAGAAGAAAGGATAGAGCAGGTATTCAGTAAAAAAGAGCAGAAAGCAATAAAAGAATTAGGATTACACCAGGGGGAACACGGAGTGTGGTTAACAGCTGACGGACGGAAATTCTTAAATAAAGCCCTAGCCAGAAAAATACTTACAGAAATACATAATTTAACCCACTGGGGAACCCAGGGATTATGTGACCATTTCTAAGGGAAAACCTATGTATTGGAGTACACGAATTAGCAAAAGCAGTTACTCAGGGATGTATAATATGTCAGAAAATAAATCAAAAAGTTATGAGAAAAACTGAGCCTGGAGGGAGGGAGTTAGCCTTAAGGCCCTTCCAGAACGTGCAAATTGATTTTACTGAGATGCCCCCTGTTCAAGGGTACAAACACTTGTTGGTGATCATAGATCACCTTACCCATTGGGTAGAGGCATTTCCTACAAAAAGGAAACAGCAGAAGTAGTAACAAAAATCATATTAGAAGATATCCTCCCTCGGTATGGGCTGATAAATAATATTGATTCAGACAGAGGGCCACATTTCACAGCACAAATTCTACAACAGGTAACACAAGCCTTAGGGATAAAATGGAGGTTACACACCCCATGGCATCCCCAAAGCTCAGGCAGAGTAGAAAGGATGAACAAAACCATTAAAAATGTACTGACTAAACTAATAGCAGAAACTCAACTAAATTGGCTTAAATGCTTACCCCTAGCATTACTACGAATCAGAACACAGCCACGAGCAGATCTAGGAGTGTCACCATATGAAATGTTATTTGGGCTTCCCTTTTTGTTATCTCCTTATAGTTCTAAAGACTACCTGGAAGGAGAGGAAATCACTAGAAAATATCTAAAAACCATTGGACAAACCTTAGAAAATCTCAGAAAGAAAGGCTATCTTCCTCAAACTTCCCCTTTGGATGCAAATGTGCATAATATCAATCCTGGAGACTGGGTATGATCAAAACGTGGACTAATACCCCGCTGACCCCGAAGTTTGAAGGTCCCTACCAAGTACTGTTAACAACTCACACAGCAGTGCGCACTAAGGAAAAAGGATGGACCCACATCACCAGAGTTAAAGGGCCAGTACCCCCTCCTGGAGAGAACCCGAGTTCAGCACCCTCACCGGATGAAACCGAGTGGACAGTAACACCACACCCGAAAGACTTGAAATTAACCTTTAAAAAGAAATAAGAGATAACAGAGACTGTGAAAACCTTTTGTTTCAGTTGCCTCTCCCATATTCAACGAACTCAAAAAAAGGGGGGGGGGGGCACAATAAGGGTTAATTTCTGTAAACCTAAGTCAGTTTTTGTAATTAGCAATTTTAGATATGTTTAAGTAATAGATATATTAAAAAGGGGTATAAGTTCTTTTTTGTATTAATTTTACATATAGTTTAAGTCTTTTTTTATAAGTAAGAATTTAAGTAAGTTTAAGGGGTTTTTTTAATAATAATTTTTAAATTGTAAGTTTTATGAATAGCAATTTAAATAAGTTTAAGTAATAGAAAAAAGTATAAGGGTTTTTTATTAAGTTTAAATATTGTTTAGGTTTTATAAATAGTGATTTAAATAAGTTTAAGATTTTTTTTTATGTTAATTTTAAAAGTTGTTAAGTTCTATAAGTAGCAGTTTGAACAAATTTAAGTAATAGAAAAATTAAAAGAGTGTAAAGTTTTTTTAAGAAAAAAAAAAAGAGTAAATCTCCTACAGAACATTCTCTAAGGGCAACTAAATTAATAGGGAAGGGAAGTGGAAGCATGTAAGTGGGTTCTTTAGGAGACCTCTCCACTCCAAGAGGCAAGGCCGGGTGGAGCAAGAGATCCAGGAAGGATGGCCCATACCGGACTCTTGGGAGGGATCGTACTGGTGATGTTCATAAAGCACACCTATGAAACAAAAGCCTGTGCTAACTGCTACCATCCAGTGTACGATGGAGAGGATCTCAGATCCTTATTCAGGGTCCATACTAACGTGAACCCAAACTGCTTTGACCACTCCCAGTTGAATACTTGCCAAGAGGATGGAAAAGTTTATTGGACCACAAAACACAGCTAGTTATGCACAGCGCCTGTTTGGGGAATGTCCTATAGGAGATACTTGGTTATGCTTTGACAAATTGATGCGAGCTAAAGCTCGATCAAAGAAATAGAGGGGGGAGTTGTTATAAATAAATTCTATTCAAATAATCTATGTTTTAGTTACTTAATTGTTAAGTAATTCCATTAAGATTGTTAATGCTAGCTTCTATATAAAGAATTTGCCTTATTCCTGTTTTAATACTGATTTATCACCTTATTTGCTTGTTTGTTAATTAAGAATTCACCTTATTACCTGTATCTCTGCTCCCATTCGCCAGATAGTGTCTGAATATGCAAATAAAAAGAACACTGGAATTCTGGGAACAACCAAGAACAAGAGACTCTGAAAAGCAGGGAACCAAAGTAAAATCCAGGACTGTAGTCGCATTTTAGACTAGTGCAAGAAATACGGGGGTCCGCCGAAGCAGCTTCATTTAGTCGCTGTGACCTGAGAAGGAGTCCCCCATCGCTGGACGACCCCTGATCAGCGAAGCGAAACGGACTCCCCGGCAAGGGAAAAAGCCCGTGAGGGGGGGTGGGAGTCCCCAGCTTTGCTGTGAAGCGAAGCTGTGTGTACCTCCTCCTCCACGTTGCCAAGGGAGCAAGCAAGCTCTCCCCCAAGGCCAAGCTTGATAATAAAGAAACATACAAAACCAGCAAGTCTCTGACTCTCTATTATATTTTTTTTCCAGAACACTGTGATAGATGTATCCATTCATTAGGGGAACATGTATTGACCTTTCTGTGTTTAGAAGCCAGACAAGGCCATGAAATCTGACATCTGGCCTTGTTTGGGGCTGGATGGTCAAAGTCACCTCCCTTGGCTCCTCCTTGGGCCCTGGCCAGGCTTTGGGAGGGACCCAAGAGGAAGAGGGAACCAGCTGTTCCTGCCTAGAAGTGCTGTCAGTTTGTTTATTCAGCACTATCAGAGCTGGGCCCTCTCACAGCCAGGTTGGAGCCTGTGATAAATGTCCTAAAGTTAATTCATGTTTGGAATATGTTTGTATTGTAATACACCCATATAAAATATAAGTTTGTATCTACCTACATATGTTCTAAGAAAACTGAGATAAAACTGTGATATATGTCTTAAAGTTAATTCATGTTTGGAATATGTTGTAAGAAAAAAAAACTGAAACAGAAGCCATACAGGGAGAGGTACGGGGTATCTCTGCTGGCAGCACAGTACCAGAAAAGGGACACGAGAACTATGCTAAGAATGACATAGAAATGCCTCTGCCAGGAAACTCTGAAAAGAACACAAAACCACGGAAGAAGCAGATGAACAGCTCAAGAACCGAATGATCACATCAGATCCTCATCTCACCCGTCTCCTCCGGACATTATCATATCTATCCATATCTCATCTGCCTCCTCTGACATTAGCATATCTACAACACACCTGGGCTTGACAATCAAGGTCACTGTCTACCCAGGAAGAACTATTCAGAACACCCGGACCCGAACATGAATAGTTAATGAAGCTGCCGTGGACAGGGAAAACATCGGAGTCCCGACTTTTCTCAGCGATCCTGTGTATAAAAAGGGGCAGCTTCAAGCCAGAAATGTGAACTTGGGGGACAGCATACTGGCAGAGTGTGTTATCAGCGTTCACCCAGCGCTGACCCCGGGCTCGACACTGTCCTTTTAACTGTGGCTGTCCGAGACTGTCATTTTGTCTCTCAAATAAAATTCTAAATTTTGATTTCTAAGAATTTGGTCTATCGTATTTATAACAGAGCCTCACCTGTGGCTGGAGGCACCTGCAGCAATTCCCAGTGTCCGGGAGTGGCTCTCCAGTCCTTGGCTGGGACAGCTTCCCCCAGCTGATGTGCGGATGTGGGTGATGGGAAAGTCTGAGGGGAACTGGTGCTGGATCTTTCTCAATCCCTGCAGCCAGTCTTTGGTAGTGATGGTTGGGTGCATTGCTGAGCTGCTCCTTTTGTGCTCCTTTGCTGCTTTGAGCTGTAGTAAATGACACTGATTCCTTCAGGTGGGGTCTGTAGTGCTGACCCTGCCCACTGGTAAAACTACACTGGCATACATCACACCAAAATGTCACTTTTTAAATGTAAATTTCATCAATCAGTGCCATACAAAATTCCTGCATGGGAAGCCCTTCCCTAGAGCTCTTTGGCTCTGGAGTGGGCTGAGGTCTGAGCACCGTGCGAGCAGTGGGGCAGTCGGTTAAAAGAAGCTGAAGCAGTGGATGTATTAATATGGATCCAAATATTGCATATGGAAAAAGAAAAGGACTTGTGAATTTGGGTAGACGAGGGTGAATTTTGTTAACAACACATTGGAAACAGCGCCAAGAGAAGGAACAATGGTTTTTGGAATGCTCCCACATGGAGAGACAGAAGAAGGTTTTAATATTGAGTTCAGGTTCATTTTGCAAGTGATATTACAATAATCTTATACTAATAATATACTTATACTAATAGTTATATATAGGACAATAATATATATTTATTTGCATAATTAAAATTGATAATGTGAAATAAGGCTGACAATGCTAATATTCAGCTTTGGCTGCTCAGGGATGTAACTCTAAAAACCCTACAGAAAAGGACTGGCCCAGACTGAAATGTCAGTGGTCAGCTTCGTGAGATTGTATACAACGAATATAGGAGGAAGGGATGAAAGTTGCTATTTTTATAGGGTTTGCTGATACTGTGATGCTGAATGTTTTTTCTATTTCGGTGATAAAGTGATGAAGACTTCTGGGTTTTTTATATCTCAGACATAATAAATCAAAATGATTCCTGCTAATTGTAACTATATCAATATTTTAAAAGATATATTTTAGACAGTATTTGTTATCAAGTAGTGAAGGAAAAATATATGTGATTATTTTTACAAAGCAGATGGGCCCCTTGGCAGATGCTACATGAGAAAAATAAGATACAGGATGCAGTTTGAGATAAACCAGAGTCTCAAAGCTGGATTGGCCAAAGCTGGGACTACTCCAAGGTCGGGAGATGGGCCCTTTGCAGATGTTATGGGATACAGGATGTCTTAAGATAGAACTGGCCTTGGATGGACAATGTTGGGACTATTCCAAGGCAGGGAGTTTGGGTGGTGGTTTGATCCATGAAATAATTATTTTTGGAACATAATCCTTAGTTATTATTAACACAAAACTTAGAGCACATGCGCAACCAGTAAGGTTATTCATAGGACGAGAGGAAGATGATGAGCCTTCATCTGAAGAAGACCACCAAAAAGCCAAGAAGACCCCCTAATAACAAGTTGAGCATGCGCTATGTAGTATAGTGACGTAGATTTTAAGAATTGGAAATAGGAGGAGATTCACGGGAAATATTAATGAATATGTATTAGCATACCGTATATGAGTTCAAGTTGGATTACTTTGTTTTGTATGTGAGGTAGGGTGAGAAGCCCCCCCCTCCATACCCCGGTCGGTTTTGCTTATGCTTTATCCGAACATTACTTATCTTTAATTAATCACTGACAAATTTTTTGCATATGCTTGATTATAAAATGCTATTTAAATAAAATTACATTGCTGCTAAATTCAACTTTGTTGCTTATTAAATTAGACATATAGAGCTTCATTTAAAACCCTTCCTTCCTTTTTCCTTCCACCTTTCCTTCTCTCTCTCTCTCATTTCTTTCTTTCTTTCTTTCTTGGGAGCAGGTGCCCTTACCCTCCCAAAATCACTGACACTCTACCTCAGCCCTGCACAGCACCTTAACTCAGCCTTCCCAATTTCACAGCAACCTCCCACAAGTCACTTCCAGGCCCCAAAACTACTAAAAGCACCAGCAGCCTTTAAAAACTCGCTCTTGCTTTCCCTCCCTCTACTCCCCTACTCCATGAGCCCAAACCACCCTCTCCCCCATTGCAATCCCTACCCCTCAAACTTTCACACCACTTCCACACTGCAATTACACCCCACATTACACTGATCCATCCTATCCATCCCATCCCATCCCATCCCATCTCTGGCAGGAAGTCCCCTCCAACCAGCCCTTGCACACTTCCAGCCATTCCAGGGCAGCCGCAGCTTTTCCTCCCACTCTGTGCCAGGGCCCCACCGCCCTCCCAGGGAACAAGTCCATCCCCACATCCCAGCTCACCCTGGCCCCAAGCAGTGTCCAGCCATGGCCTGTGTCCTGGCGCTGCAGGCCCTTGGCAAGAGTCTCTCCCAGCCAGCAATTCCTGCTCTTCCCTGCTCTGGGGCAGCAGCTGCAAGTTGATTTGCTCCCTGGGCCTGGCCCAGCCCCAAGCCAGGGCCGGGACCTTTCCCCAGAGCTCTGCCGGCACTGGCTCGCTTCGGCCGCAGCCCAGCAGCAGACGGAGCTCAGAGCTCCCCGGGGGCTGCGCCTCCTGCCCAGGGACAGCAGCAGGGGCAGCTGAGACTTGTGCCCCGGGGCCAGCAGGGAATGCACCCCAGGGAACGGCTGGGGCTGGGCCAGGCCAGCTGCGGGCTGGAGACCAGCAAAAGCTTCTTCCCCTACAGGGGGCTTGACCACTCACCAGGCTCCCCAGGGAATGGTCACAGCTGCGAGGCTGCCGCAGCTCCAGGAGCCTTTGGACACCGCTCCCGGGAATGCCCAGGCTGCCACTGTTGGGCTGTCTGTGCAGGGCCAGGGCCTGGACTCCATGATCCCGCTGCCTCCCTCCCAGCTCAGCCCCTTCTGCAGTTCTCACCCTTGGGCTCAGCCTTTGTGTCTCCTCCAGGCGCTGGCAGAGCTCTTGGGGCCGGGGCAGGAGCGGCACAGCCCCAGCGTTCCCCTCTCTGTGACACCACGGTGGGGACAGCTCCAACGTTCCCTGCCTGGAGACGCTCCAAGGGAAGCGTCCAGAGCCACAGCCAGACAGCAAAACTGAGCGGGCACTGAGCACCCCCGGCCTGGGCTGATGTGCATTGCTGTGCACACAGCTCGGGGAAGGTCCCCCTGGCCACCTCCACAGTGCCACAGGCAAGTGTCAGATGGAGTTACAGAGCTCTGCCCAGAGCTGACAGGGGGAGTTAATTTAAAAACAAAACAAAAAACCAAACAAAAAAGCCCCATACAAAACAAAAATTCCCACCACCTAAAAAAAGGAACCAAAACAAAATACAAAAAAGGAAAAAAACCCCATAACCCACAAAGCCTAAAAAAAAAAAAAAAGCTCTCCCCAAAATCAACAAAACCAATCAAAACAAAAGAACAAGAAAATAAAGCAAACCAAACAAAAGCAAACAAAAAAACCCACAACAAGAACAAAAAGATAAACAAATAAGAAAAAGAGAACTTCCCCCTAGCAGAGTTGTTCCATCCATCGGTTCTCACACCTGCATGCACGCAAGACCTGGGGCTGCAAAAAATGAGGACTCATTGGGCACATTTGCAGGAAAAGCAGGTTTAGGACAGGCTTTCAGCAGAACTTTTCTCAGTTGAGTGAAAAAGGCCACTTTGGCAGCTGCAGGGCCATTGGAAATGCAGACCTCCAGACCACAGGGGAGAAAATGGCTCTGAATTCCCCTCCCCTCACATGTAAACCCTGTTCTCAGGCTGCTTCCTGTCACCCTGGTTTTTCTGAGTTTTTTAAAGCCTTTTGATTGTTCATAAAATGGAGTCAGACCTTTTAGCTACTGTACAATATTAGGAGCAGTTTCTACCTTTTTCTCACACATGTAACATAAACAAATCCTTTGTTTTTCATTCCCTGTCCTTTGTTTGCATATTTCTAACCTGAAAACAATTGTAACTGGCAGCTGGTCTGGCCATTTGGCTGAGGGGTGAAAACTCCAGAAGCCAATCCACAGTCAGACCCACAAATGTATAAAAAGTAAGAAATAAACAGGCGAGGGGCTCTCGGCCTTGGTTCTCCGCCTTGGCTCAGCCCTTGGGCTCTCTCGGAGAGGAACCCTCTGCCCTGCAAATTTCTCTTCTCCGTGTGATTGCTTTGCGTATCCCGATCACAAGTAGTGACCCTTCAACGTGTGGAAGAAACAGTCTGGTGAGGTTTTCCTTCCCCTCTTTCCCTGTTTTGTGTCTGCCATGCAGGACGCTCTGGTATTGGAGCTTTGGGAGGACCTCTTGGAGCAGAAACACTGAGGTCTCTCGGGAGGGGCTTCAGCGTCTGCTCACGTGGGGCAGATACCGTGGGCTCTTTCACACGCCAAATGCTGTGCTCAGTCGGCAGGTATGGTTCCTCCTGGGGGAACGTCTGATGGGCGCCCTTGAAATAGATTATGATGAGGAGATTGCAGACTTGTTGCTGCAGTGGAAGTTAGTTGAGTGGGCTGTGTTAGGTCGACCCCTCCCAGCTCGCAGGCTGCCAGCCCCATTTCGAAGCAGGACGGGGAGCTGGAGGGGGGCGGGGTCATTATGTCAGACCCAGAAGTATTGTCTGAGTCTGAGCTTCAGCTCCTTGTGAGACAGACTCAGCCCCTCCCTCCCCGTCTCTGCACAGGGTGGTTTTTCCCCTTCGGGCTCCGCGCTGATCTCCCAGGGGAGGGGTGCGTCCCGACTCCATCGGCGCTGCTTGGGCAGGGAGGGGTCGGGACCCCGCCGAGCCCGGGGCCGGTCCCCCCTGTCCCCCGCTGCGGAGCCGCCGGAGCAGGGCAGGGCCGCCTCCCCTCCATGCCTTTCTGGCATTGGTAGGAGGGGGCGGCCCGGGGGTGCGGCCCCCACTGTCGTTTGACCGGGATTCTGTCACTGTGCACTGTCCGTGCTGCC
Source organism: Progne subis subis (assembly GCA_022316685.1). Taxonomy (NCBI): domain Eukaryota; kingdom Metazoa; phylum Chordata; class Aves; order Passeriformes; family Hirundinidae; genus Progne; species Progne subis. The sequence goes on along the minus strand of JAKJHU010000924.1, from coordinate 2,830 downwards.
GCACGACCGTCACTATCCATGGAGTCGGTGAGCGAGCTCCCCGCTCTGCCACCCGGGCCGGGGCCGGAGGGGGTGCGTTGGCCACTTCTGTCCCCACGCTGCCTGCTGAGGGAGCGTGGGGCGGGGATGCTGCCGGAGGCAAGGTCCCGGTCAGTCCTTCGATGGATGCTGCCCCCAGGGCAGGCTGACAGCTCTGCCCCGCTCGGGGGTGGCGGTGCCTGCAGGCCTCCCCCCCGCAGGGACTCTTCTCGGGGATGTCCCGGACACTCCGCTCCCCGCACCAGCCCCGTGGCCTGCGGCTGGGGGCGGTGCTCGGGGGCAGGGAGAGACTCTGGCACAGCCAGCTCTGATGGGCTGCTGGCGGGGGACGGCGCGACCCCAGCAGTGGCCGAGGTGCTGTCACCGTCTCCGCCTCAATACAGCCCAAGCTCCCCAGCTGCGCCAGGATGTGTGCCCACCGTGGAGCCCTTTGACTGGTCTCTGGTGGCCGGTGCCACGGCACTGCTGGCAGGCTCCAGCCCCGCTGAGGATGCGGGGCCTGGCACCAGCGGCTGGTCCGGCCCCGTCTCCGCTTCCCCCTGCGAGTGTTACGGCGGCTGCAAGCGCCGAGGTGTTTAAGTTCAGCTCGAGCGGGGACACGGCCAGAATGCGGCCAGTTTTTGACAAGAGCAGGGGGTCCCGTGCCGTTGGCTCTTCATCCACAGCCTGCTGGATGCTCCCCCCTCAGGTGACCGTACGCCCGAAAGACGCGGGCTATTCTGAGGGGAAGTGAAAGCGAAGGTTGAAGGACTGAGCGATGGTGCTGATGCTGGTGCTGAACCTGCAGTGTCTGGTGTTCAGCCGGTCCCCAGCCGAGTGCCTGCCTCTGACCCTGTGGGGTCCACAGGGCAGGATAAGGCAGGTGCTGCTGCTTCATCTGAGGGTCTTCAGGCCTTCCCTGTCCTTCAGGGTGCTACTCATAACACCTATCAACCCTTGGCTTGGCAGGCCTTGACAGAACTGCGTGGTGCAGTCAGGAAGTATGGTCTGGGCTCAGCTGAGGTGATGCAGGTTCTCCGTTATTTTAATGCCAGTCTTTTGACGCCCTTTGACATTCGGAGCTTAGCTCGAGCCCTTTTCCCACCGTTTGAATATGACTTCTTTGAGCATAAATGGACTCAGCTGGCAGAGCGTGGAACGGAATAGGACACTGGGTCCAGGTGATCCTAGGCGTATGGTTAATAGCAATATGCTAATGGGAACACGCAATTATACCAGGGCCGAAGGGCAGGCTGGTTATGAGCCCTTGGTCCAGGAGCAGTGCCAACAAACAGGCATGGCAGCCCTGGTTCAGACCTTACAGCTGGCTACTCCACAGCAGCCCTTTGCAACGATTGTCCAGGGAGTTGGTGAGCCCTTCCTGTGCTTTGCAGGATGGCTGACGGCTGCTGTGGAGAAGCAGGTGAGTGATCCTGCAGCAAGGAAGCTCATGATTCAGTCCCTTGCTCGAAGCAGCTGCAATGCTGTTTGCAAGAGGATAATTGAAGCGCTTCCTGGGGAACCATCCATGTCGGACATGGTTGGGGCCTGTGCAAAGGTATCCCCTTCCAGCCAACAGGTGGTTGCCGTGCCTACAGCTGTGCAGCCAGCTGTGGCTACATTGTTCAACCGACGGTGACTACGGCTGTCCAGCCGGCCGTGCCTGTGGCCGTGCAACCGGCCGTGGCTGCTGCTGTGCAGCCTGCTTGGGTCGTTCCCCAGGGGGTGCAACAGCAGCAGTGGGGTGCTCGACCAGGAAGAAACAGGGCGGAAAGGCACAGAAGTCTACACTGTCTTGTTTTATTGTGCACGATGTGGAAGGCCGAATCACGCTGGAAATGCGTGTAAGGCGACAGTGCATGTGAATGGTCAGCCGTTGGGCAGTTCGGGAAACGCGACACAGAGCGCGAAGGCGAGACGCGTGCCGACACAAATGTCTCTGCCTCAGCCCCAACCAATGGAGATCTGCTCAGCAGGCTTGCAGCTAGCACCCGCGGTTCAGCAGGTGTTGATGTCTGCACAGCCGAGTCTGTCGTGATTGATTCGGACAAAATACACAAGGTTCCCCTGGATGCCTTTGGTCCTTTGGGTGATGGCATGAGTGCTTTCCTGATGGGGAGGTCCAGTGCCACCATTCAGGGTATCATAGTGCACCTGGGACTGATTGATGCAGATTTTTTGGGACAGATTCACGCAATGGTCTCCACACCCACCCCCTCTCTGACTATCCCAAAGGCACACAAATTGCTCAACTTGTTCCTTTTAAGTCTTCTGTTTCCAGAACCGAGGACCGGTCGCGAGGTGACGGTGGCTTCGCTCTACAGGGCCACCTCAAGTGCGCTGGACTGCTGTCCTGACCAAAGACCGTCCTGAGACGCTGTGTACGTGTCCATGGTTGGTGCCACGCCGTCAGAGATTCACCTTCGTGGCCTCCTAGATACGGGGGCTGACGTGAGCATTCTCTCCCTGGCTGCTTGGCCCCCGCAGTGGCCTTTGACCCTGGCAAAGACATCGATCGCGGGCTTAGGAGGAACAAGCAATGCTACGTGAGCCAGAATCCCGTGGCCATCACGAACCCGGAGGGACAGACAGCCATAATTTGGCCTCATGTTACTGAGATTGCTCAGAACCTCTGGGGGAGGGATGTTTTGGCCGCGTGGGGGTGCGATTGGGAACGGATTTTTGATTGGGGCCACTGTGATGAAGGGCGCAGAGTGTCCCACGCCTCCTTTACGGTGGCTGGTGGACAGACCCATCTGGGAGAACCAGTGGCCCCTCCCTCATGACAAGCTAATCGCCTTCGTGAACTCGT